>CM077266.1:21538522-21871022 GCA_039654775.1 Spinibarbus caldwelli | reverse complement strand
AGAAAGAAGAAAGAAAAAGAAAGTAAGGAAGGAAGGAAGGAAGGAAAGAAGGAAGGAAGGAATCAAGGAAGAAATCTAATCAATCAATCAGAACTGGGGAAAGAATAAAATGGATGTTATATGACGGTAATTTTGAGAAATGGCTCATCGGACTAACCAGTGAACAGGTGTGAGCAGGTTTTCCGCAGTTTAACTGCTTGTTCGTAAAGCTTGCGTGAACTGCGGCTGGAGCCGGGAACCAGGCGGTTTCTCATGGTCTTCAACCCCTGCTTGCTGTCTGGGTTGAGGAAAATGACGATGGGATACCACTGGGTGTAGTTTAGGGTGTCTACAGCCTTTGGGGTAACGTCGAGCAGAGCATGTCGATCCTAGTAACAAGAAAAGAATATTCTTGGATGTTGATGAATTTCTGTTATATTCATAAATTCAGAAGGGTGACTGTGTTTACCTGCTCGATGATCTGACGAATAGTATTGAGTCTCACAACGCCAGACGACTTCTCTGAGCCTGCGTCTTTAGGTTCTGTCTCTGTCATGGGAAAATCACAGATCAAACACCTCATCCACAACTACACATCAATATATAAGAAGAGATCTTTCATACAAGTTGTGAATCGCTTACTTGCTGTGACAAACTCATCTGGAAGTTCATTGCTCAGTTTTTCATTGGCCGCATCTGAAATAGGGCCGAATATTACCACAGGTCTTCTGAACCCAGCTGGTGGGGGAGAGAGAAAGAAAAAACACTTAGTACATAAACATGTCAAGCTTCTTAACTAAAATGACATACATAAAAAATAAAAT
Organism: Spinibarbus caldwelli; assembly: GCA_039654775.1. Classification (NCBI taxonomy): domain Eukaryota; kingdom Metazoa; phylum Chordata; class Actinopteri; order Cypriniformes; family Cyprinidae; genus Spinibarbus; species Spinibarbus caldwelli. Next base: position 21,870,219 of record CM077266.1, on the reverse strand, counting down.
AATAATAAAAAATATTATAACTATTATTATTATTATTATTATTTTAAAAAATCGAAAAATATTAATTAAAAAAAATTAAATGTATTAAACAAAACACACTGAATGCCTTAAATAACCAACTCTAAAGTATATATAAAAAAAAAAAAAAATAGAATTAGACAAAATACTTTTCAATAATTAAAAAAAATAATTTTCATAAAATGTAAATACTCATAAATAAAAGGCATGTATAAATGAACAAAAGCATATAATTTGAAACTTGCTATTTTTATAGGTTTTAGAGCCTCAAGTGAAATAGCACTAAAAATAAAAAAGTAACTTAATTTCTTAAATTTTCTTAATAAAAATAATTAATAAAATTAATTCATAATTAATAAAAAATAAAACAAATATTTTATATTAAAAAAATGATTGTGTTTTTATTTATTTTTTTAATTTATTTATCCCCAAAACATTCAAATATATACTTAAACAGAAATGCACATCAGGCATGATGGGCATACCTTCCCGCAGCACCACTCTCTCGTAGGCTGGGAAGCGTGTAGTGACGGGTGTAGCGCTCAGATCCTCTCTGCTCTTGCGAAGGTCTTTTTTCTTGGCTGCTCTTTGACCTCTCAGCCTCCAGAAATCTCCTCTGTCATTGGCAGCGCCTTTCTGTGCGTGCTGAACATTTGCCATCTGCTCCGCTCTGACAGTATACAAATAAATAAAATGATTACACAAACACCTAAGAAATAATGTGCTTTTAATATCAACATGAAATAGCAGACTAGGTGATGTCAGCAAACGTCATTTCAGAGGGTTAGTTTTGATTTCACATTGAGTTTTCCTCCTGGTAATGCTAAATAAATACAGTGCCACTGTGTATTTCATGTCACACCTGCTCTTGCTGGGTATGATGCCTTTCTCCAGGAGCTGATTGTCTTTGTCCATGCGGATGGCGAGCCAGTTACCTAGCTTTCCGTCATACAGGGTGTCCACCACTTTAAATATCTCTCCTTTGGAGAAGGTCAAGCTCTGAGGAAGCTCTTTCTCATATTCAAAATGAGTTCTGATGAAGAAGTTATCACCTCGTCCCGACCCCAGGATGTCTTTATACACTAAAATAGAACAAATGAGAGTTATTCACATCCCTTCTACTGCTCAAAATTACAAGTCATCAGACAAAAAATTATTAAATAAAATAAAATAAAAAATAACTCTTTCCTATTTCAATACATTTTAAAGTGGAATTATTATGCAAAGCTGAATTTTCAGCATCATTACTCGAGTCTTACTGACCCCACACTTATGAACAGTAATGCACATTACTCTATTGTATATTATACTATTGTGTGTTTTGAAGTACCATCAGGTTTGCTTTGAGCTAAGATGGTCACATCCTCTCCTTTGGGAATCTCTAGTAAATACAGCACTGCATCTTCCCGGATCATTCCTCTGAAATCCATATTATTCACCTGCAGGGAAAGAAAAAACACAAACGACCACTTTGTGAGAAAATGTATGACAGATAAAGGCACATAATATCAAAATGCAGAGCCAGTGATGTTGCACCTTCACAATCTGGTCTCCAGTGCGGAGCCCCTCTATCTCAGCAGGACTGTCCTCCTGAACGCCTGCGATAAAAATGCCCACGTCGTTTCCTCCAGCAAGACGCAGGCCAACACTATCGCCCTTCTGGAAGCGCACCATCACAGTGTTGGGGCTGTGGGAGATTATTCGTTAGAACCACCCAGTTGTCTAAATATATTAGTAAGCAGCAATAAACGGGATCTTTGCACATGTGAAAAGGGAATCTTTTATGTCAAGGAGTGTCTCTAGATAATATATCATGCAAACATTTAAGGCAAAAATGGATACTGAAATGAAATAGTTTATTGGTGGCTGTTTTTGCTGAGTTGTCAGAGAGTGATTTCTACTATGCCAGCAAGTAACTGCAACCAAACTTCAACATCCCTTTATCAAATATGTTTTTACTATAGACCGAATTAAATTGGCCAAGAGCCAGTCTAGTACAAACCCGTATATTTCCTGCTCCTCCAGACTGGGCCGCAGGGGAACCTTTGGCAGAGGCTTGGCTTTTACTGGAACACTTTTTGGAGCAGCATTTACCACAGGAACTGTATATAAAAAAACACCACCCGTTCTCATCATCTGTTTCTTCTATTCTTCTGATTGTACATGGTGAAAATGACCATGTATGCATTAAATAATTCAATTTTCAATAATCCACCGCGGTGTAGGGTTAATGTGGTACCTGGAGACTCGCTGCGAGGCTCTTCTTTCTCCACAGGTGGAGGTGGGAGGTCCACCGGCGCCGCTCTGAACGGAGTCGGCATCGCTCCCATTTTAGCCAGTCTGTTAGGAGGCTCATCTCTACCAACAGAAGAAAATGACTTACTCCCTTTGCATTGGCTTTTGTAACATTTCTGTTAAATGTGTTGTCAGATCATTTGGAAAATCATTCAATCATGCTTCTGCTTCTTTCATATTAGGTTTCTAAGTTCTATCTGAAATTTGGCAATTTTCTAGTTTTATTAGTTGCATCCAGCATAAATGTGTTTAATATTTTCACCTTAAATCAGTTCCTGTTTTTTTTTATGCTCTGATTATTAACCAAATGATCTAATATGAACGTTATCACCCTCTGAAATGAAAATCTGGCTAATGTAAATACTTTTTGCTAGTAACTTACAGCATCAATATTTGTTTTAAAGGCTAGCTTGAACGTAGTTTAAATAGCATATAAATTATTAAATTTTGAGTAATTAACTAGCTACTTAGTAACACTTTACAATAAGGTCCCATTAGTTAATGCATTAACTCACATTACATAACGAGCAACACGTTTGTTAGAGTATTTATTAATCTTTATTAATGTTAGTTACTAAAAATACGACTGTTCATTGTTAGCTCAGGTCCATTAAATAATATTAACAAATACAACTTTTGAATTGAATAATGTATTAGTAAATTTTAAAATTAACATTAGCGAAGATAATAAATGCTTTAGAATTTTTTTTTATTGTTAGTTCATGTTAACTAATGTAGTAAACTAATGTTAACAAGTGGAGCCTTATTGTAAAGTGTTGCAGTAACTCCAATGTTTGCAAACAGTCATTAGTGACAGCTGAATTCTCAGGGCATGGCAGTGTGTTACCTGTTTTTGTCCTGCAGTCTCTCATTAGAGGAGTGTGAGGAGAGGTCTGAGTGATGACTCCGCCGATCCTCCTGAGGAGAATAGGAGCGGTACGACTCGATCTCTGAGATATCTGAAACACACATGTATAACATGCAATCATTAAACTTGCTTTAAAGCACCATTATGTGCACAGTGCAAATGGTACATGATGGGTTATACACCAAAAGCTCAAAGGTTTGAATCCCTAAACCTGAGAAATATAAAACACACTACTAATTAAAACCAGATTTGTTTTCCTTCAATCCTACATCTTACATTATTTGATGTAAAAACCAATATGGAGGATTTTCAGAAGAACATGAACAAACAGCTTCCAAAACATGGTACAAGTCTCACTAGAGTTTATAAAATGACATTTTTCATAAGCTTTGGATTATTGGTAGGGTTTAGGTAATCCTCCCAAAGCCCAAAAGCATTTCTCTCCAATCCAGTATCAGTACAGCAGTCCAAAAAAAAAGGCAAGAAGTCAGAGGTCACTTAGAGATTATGGCTGAGTTTCACCAAATACCTCACAAAATCATACCTCACGATACATGTCACAAGGTAATATTTAATCAAAAAATAATCAGTATGAATTATTGTTCCTTAAATACTTTAATTGAATAAAATATATTGATGTATATATTGAAGTAAAGTAGTGAGAAAATGCAAAAAGAAGTTTCTCACACATCCAGATAAATGGAAACTGCGTACACAAATGTTTTTTTAATCTAATGCCCATTAGAATGGGAATGCCCCTCCTCTAAACCAAAAGCAACAACAAAGAGCAACCCTTTGATATGTCCCACCCCAAATTTCTGTTTTAATATGAAATGTAACAATGGCAAAATAAGAGAGGACTACAATGCAATCAGAAAAATTGTAATTGTTCATCTAGAAGTGTTTTGATCTACTCACCATCCATTTCCGAGTCGCTGTCTGCCATAGGTGGGATTCGGATGAGCACCTGACTGCGATCCCTCTGCACCATCAGCTGCAGCTTCCCACGAGACTTCTCAATCAGCTTCCCAGCGTCGCTCAGAGACAGATTCTCTGTGACCGTACCGTTAATCTGACACACCAAAATAAGTAGCAATAAATAACAGTACAACAAATTTGAGATAAAATAAAGAAAAGAAAACAAAAAAAACCCATAAAAAAAAACATCCATTCAAAAGTTTGGTCAATAAGTTTTTTTTTTTTTTTGTTTTTTTTTTGAAGGACCTGTTGATATGTCACACTGCAGTGTTTGTGTGTGTGTGTGTGTGTGTGTGTGTGTGTGTGTGAGAGAGAGAGAGAGAGATCAATAAGATTTTTTTCTTTAAATAAATTAATACTTTTATTTATCAAGGATGCATTACATTGATCAAAAGTGACAGGAAAGACACTTATAATTTGAAATTTCTGTTTCAAATAAAAGCTGCTCCTTTGAACATTTTATCCTCAAAAATGTAACACGGTTTCCACAAAAATATTAGGAAGCAGCACAACTGTTTTCAACATGATTAATAATCAGAAATGTTCCTTGAGCAGCAAATCAGAATATTAGAATGAATTCTGAAGGATCATGTTACACTGAAGACTGGAGTAATGATGCTAAAAATTCAGCTTTTATTACAGGAATAAATTAGATTTTAAAATATATTCACATAGAAAACAGCTATTTTAAATTGTAATAATATTGCACTATTGTTACTGTATTTCTGACCAAATGAATGCAGAGCATTAAAAAGTTGCTTGGTGAGCAACAACATGAAAAAAAAAAAAAGAAAAATGAGAAGTGCTTGCTAGCGCAAAATGCATCACCACAATGCTAGGATACTGCTGTGGTTACCAGTGCACTGCAATGTGTTTGATAAGTTGTTCTGAATAGTGTTGCAAATGGTTGTTATTATAAGGTTATATATTTTGTAGACCATAGTGTGTTCTGAGTGATTGTTCAAGAGACGTACTTTCAGAATAATGTCGCCTTCCTGTAGTTTGCCTTCTTTGGATGCCAGGCCGGTGCTTGTCATCTCTTTGATGAACAGCTGACTGCCTAGACGAAGTCCATATTCTGGACAGATATGAGAAAACATCACGTTAGAAGTCTGGCTGCAGGTTGAAAATGGAAACAGATAAATGAAGGCGGTGTGTATTTACCGTCATTGGGCCGGTTCTTTAGTAGAGTAACACTGAGCGGCTTCTCCAGGTGTTCGTGTCGTTGTGGTGGTGGCGGCGGCGAGGGCGAGCGATCCAGCCTGTCTCGGCTGCTACTCCTCCTCATGGATTCGTCCTGCCGTGGATCGAACTTCCTGCGCTCGTGGTCGCTGGCTAAATTCTCTCTGCTGTAGCCTGGAGCCGGTTCTGGCCTGTACCGCGTATCGGGACTATGCGGTCTGTCCAGCGTCCGGTCGCTGCGGTACTGTCTGTCCGGACTCCGCTCTCTGTCCAGGTTGTGTTCGCTGCGATAGCGCCGGTCTGGACTGTAGTTGCGGTCCAGCGTGCGATCGCTTCGGTAGCGGGGGTCGGGGCTGCGCTCGTGGTCCAGCATTCGGCCGCGGCTGCCGTCTCGTCTGTACTGTCTGTCGGGGCTCACACCGCGCTCCATGCTCCTCCCGCGGCTGCGATCATAGTCGCGATCACGGTCGCGCTCCAGACTCGCGTCACGGTCAGGGTAGCTGCGGCCGCTGTAGACGCTGCGCCGGTCATGGTCGTAGTCGTAGTCGTCGTTGTAGTCGCCGCTGAAGACGCGGTCGTCTGGGGACGCGCCACGTTTAATCACACTGACGGGGATTTTTCTTGATCTCTTTACTGTCTGATGAAGGATGGGGACAAAAATGAATTGTTCATTCATTGAATTCTGATTTCAACTGCCAGTGATTTACAAACATGCTCAATAAAAATGCTTAATCTTTATTATAACTGAAATGACAAATAATTCAAGGTTAAACTCACGATTTTGGCTACTTTGCCGCATTTGCGGAGAGTCTGCACTGCAAAGGCGTGTTGGACACCGTCCATGGGCACGTTGTTGACCTGGATCACTCTGTCATTTTCACTGTACAAACAATGAAACACTGTTAGAAAACACGTCAGAAAGTGACTTCAAATCCTTCCAACTGTTTAGGAATGTCAAAAGTACCAGCATTTTGGTGTCGACATTAAAGTCTATATTACAAATAAAACAAATAAAATCTTGATCACAGTGTTGGCAGACAACAAATGCAATGCAATGCAATAAAAATAAAATAAAATATCAAAAATACAAATAAATAATGTCAATTGCTTATAACTACTTTCTTGCATCTTTATTACTGACTGTTTACGGTGTGAAATATTTGAAGGATACATACCACTGTTTTAATTTGTTATTAATATTTACATTTCTTTTGTCAATTGAATTTATTTTTAGCTTTTAATTTATAGTATAATCATATAATAGCAATATAATGTGTATACTTTATAAAAATATATATTTAATATTAAATTTATTTATATATTTAATATTATGTATACATATATCTCTTCAAATAAAATTAGTGGATTCATTAGCATATTAATTTTTTTTTGGTGTTGACACTGGTATTGAGAATCGTGAAATTTAAATTTTTTTTTTACTTCAAAAATGGTTGGTTTCGTGACATCCCTACAATAGTTTTCTACTTTAATAGCACTTTAGGATTACAAATCTTATAAAAAAGGCAGGTATGTGTTTAATGTTGTTTCAGAGCTTACAACAGCAAGCCATCTGCAGGACCCCCTTGCAGCACATCGGATACGACAATTGACGCTTCTCTACTTTCTTCGTTCGGGTTGTCCCGCCCTCCAGACACAGCAATGCCAAAGCCCATCTTGGAGTCCTATATATACACCAAAGAATGCATTTTATCTTATGCATAAATCTGTAGTTATTCATTTACAACAATAAAACACTTTAAATTCATGCAGATGTACTGGCAGCAAAGACTAATTAACAAGTTACCCTGGAATTACGTTTTCCTGATATTTTGGATATAACAGTTATATCTTTAAGACAAACATTAAAAGTATATGTGTGATACAGTTCACCAAGAGGATGAAGCAATGATGATATGTTTCTGCTGAAAGACAGCAGTGGCAGAAGATGTATGACAGTGTGCCCTACCATTCAAAAGTACATGGTCAGTAAGATTTTTTTACTGTTTTCAAAAGACGTCTCTTATGTTCACCAACAATGCAAAAGCCTTTACTGTCATCTTTGATAAATTGAACGCATTCTTGCTAAATGAACGTATTAATTTCTTTCAAAAAAATATATCTTGCTGACTCCAAACCATTGAACAGTAGATCTAGTAGTGCTAGAGATGTAGAAATTACCAAAAAAAAAAAAAACTATAAAAAGAATGTAAAGTCTTTAGAGAGAAACAAATAAGCATGAACTTTGGCTCTCCAAATAAACACAGGGTGAAGTACTCACCCGCTGTAGGGTCACAGTGTACTGCTCCCACACCGTCTCCTCCATGACTGGGTTCTGAAACAATATGAACAAGCTTACATGTAGGACAGTGATGGACAGAGTCAAGTTACAGCAGATATCAGTGATCTCCTGAGCAAAATCTGCAGCGTGGTGCTGCCACAGTGAAAAAGTATATGAGCGTTTCTCTTCCAACCCATTTACATGAGCTCATCTGATTACTCAATGGACAGACTGAACTGCAGATCTGAAATATGTCTATATATTCAACCAGAAATAATTAGAGATCTGCAAGAAAGAACAATTTCATTAAAAAACTGCTATCATATGTGAACTGCTAGGAAATAATTAACAAATGTATGACATGACCCCTTTAAAATAAAAAGCCTGCATTATTTGAAAGTAATTATTTTAAAAGGAAGCCTGGTCAGTGAGTTAAACACTATAAACACAGTCTTCAGCATCAGCCTGAGAGCCACGTGATGTCCTGCGCTGCGAAACGCCTCCAGTTACCTCTTCATCCGCCCGTGCGCATGCTGAGTGATTATGATTGTTGCTCGTTAATCTCCTCAGGCAAATATGAATCCCAGTATTGCCCTAAATAATTCTCAACCCAGAATCCACAGCTGATGCCTTTTAGCATTTCATGTATAAATGATTTCAATTTGTTGGTTTTTCTTCATGTTATAATCTGAAACATTATAACTGCACTAGTTAAACAAACGAAACACTATAACACGTCTAAGGCAATCACGCATTCTTCACGTCATCATAATAACATGCTTGCACCTCACTGAACATGTAATATCCATGGATGTCGCTGTTTTAAAAAGTGGCGAATGTCACAAATTAAAAGGCTTAACTTTTCAGGTTATAGGCAAATAATCTATTATGATCTTTTACCATTTTCAAAGTTCATTTAAGCAAAAACTTCAACATTTCACTGACAAAAAAGTAATTCAGTGTACTTTGTTCTTACTGATTTGATTCTCACTGAACAATTTATGAGCTCAGTGATCTTTAGCATTTTTAGGTCAGTGGATTGAATGTCAAACATGGCCTTGGTCTAGTGGTAATATTTGTAGTTGGAAAGCATGGGATATTGGGTTCTGTACTGCCCTACTTTGTATATTAAAGTAATATTTTAGTTTATGGTTTTATTTAAATTTTTTTTTATATATACTTTTTATGAATAAACCAAAATTGGAACTGTGAAAAAATGAGAATGGACAACCACAACAACAAAACAATAACAAATTCCAGCACTGGATCACCACTTATTTTAGCACACATTTATAAAATGAAAATTTCTGCTCAAAAACTTAATTTGATAAATATTTGCTGTGTGTGAACTACATCAAAAAGTGTTGAGGATAAAACCAGCCATGCGATAAAGTTTTGAAACGTGTTCCACTTGTTGCCACCATAAGTTAAAAATATGAATCGCAAAAGCACACTGAGCAATTGTTACACTTTAAAGCATTTTTGTAAAGCAACATAGGTGCTTAAGTGTTTAATCACTCTCATCACTGATTCTAATGCCTGTCTAAAAAAAAAAGAAATAACATCTACCCAGAAATCAAACAATATCACCACCTATTTTCTTCATCACAGTGTCATAAACTTGGTGAAAACCTTTCAACTTATTCCTAAACCTTGGCAATCTCAAATTAATTTCTACATCAAATTATAAAATGCATCAGTGTATGCAATGCAACAAAAATGTGTTGCAACATATCATAATGATAATAAAAATCCAACGAATCGATTAAGAAACGTAATAATTCGTGTGTGTATATATATTTTTTTTTAACCAATAATTATAAATTTTACCAACATAAAATATATTACACTGCCAAGATGTATTGCACAGTTTAGTAAAGAATCCCTACCTATACACTCCTTCCAAACACTATGCCATAAAATCTAAACGCCAACCCTACAGTATACGTTCACAGCAGATGAAAAGCCATTCGGCAAAAATGTATGGTCACAAATAAACAAACTGAACCAAAAAGTTGCACTTCACCCAAACTGTGTAAGACATTAACAGGTGAAGTTGTCCAGCGAAAGAGCAGAAAGCATGCTTACGATGCCCTGGAGGATGCGAATGGCCTTGACGGTGTGCACCCATTTCCTGTGCAGCGAGAGGACCGTCTTCATGTTGTCACCTCTCCCGTGAACACAGTGTCTCTGGGCCAAAGCACATCACCCCTCGGCACAATGCATCTGTCTGCCTTTGACGTAAGACTGATGCCGCTGGCCTACATTCTGCGCAAATCCCACTGTCCACAGCGACCCACGGCAGCCACGACGCAAAAAACCAGGGCAGACGAGAAGCTGTCTACTGCTGAGCTATTAAATTAAAATTTCATTTCAATTCATCAAATGATACGGCTCTGTCTGGGTTGATATTAAAAGCTCTTCGTGGCTTACGGAAGGCAAGTGCCACCTTCGAAACGCTGATGCTTCTGGATTGGGATTTCTTTCTGCAGGATGAGCTTTTGAACGTGCAAGAGGGACTGGTAGATTAGCAGTGATTTCATCGCTTTTTAATTACAATTTAGAAGGATTATGGGTTTGAAGCAACTAAGCGCCGTTATTTTCTCATTTGCCAAAGCCACATAGTATTAAATGCCTTACTATAATAGTGCTATTTTAGTAAATTGAGCAGTACTAAACATCAAAGTTCTTTGATCTATAGCGGCTTTCTAACTCAGCCTCAATTCTCATCCACGACAGGATTAACGTGTGGCATATGAGCTGCCCTCAATTCTCTTTACTGTGATAACCAGAACAGATTACTGACGAACGATGTCAAAGAATTGATTTCGCACTGTAACTGAGCTTGTATCATAGCGTTGTACAACAGCAGGTCTCTGAGCTCTCAGTCCAACACCACAACAACAGACTGACTGAGGAAACCTGGTAAGGGACCTGAGAAGTGTGAATGCGATTCAGTTTGGTTTCCTGTGCTCTTCTGAGGGGCATTCATTCAATTTTCATACTCACTGTCAACTGCCCTGAAACAGTCCCAACCAAAACATTTGGAGAAAACTGACAATTTTACTATTGATCTTAGAGACCTTAATGGCTTCTACTTAAAAGGTTAAACAGTTTTGCAGATGCATTACATTATGTATGTATGAATTCCCACATAAAATTAAAACGTCTAATTTAGAATTTATGAAATGAATGAACTGGACTGGATGGAAAAACAACCAACAAGTATCCAGACAATTAAGAAACAATTAAGAATAATTAAGTTTTGACTGGCACTGCACACTACGCTTCAAAAGTTTGGGGTCGGTGGGATTTTTTAAAAGCCTCTTACGCTCACTGAGGCTGCATTTATTTCATTAAAAATGCAATAATATATTTTTAAAAAGTAATTTATTCCTGTGATCAAAGCTGAATTTTCAGCATCATTACTCCAGTCTTCAGTGTCACATGATCCTTCAGAAATCATTCTAATATGCTGATTTGTTGCTCAAGAAACATTTCTGAAATTATTATCAATATTGGAAACAGTTGTGCTGCTTCATATTTTTGTGGAAACCATGTATTTTTTAAATTTTCATTACTAATCTCTTTTCCCTGTTGAATAAAAGTGTATATATATATATATATATATATATATATATATATATATATATATATATATATATATATATATATATATATATATATATATAAATATATAAAAACTGACCCCAAACTTTTAAATGGTAACGTATACTTAATGAGACAATCCAATCAATCTTCACCTCTCTTTAAGAATAATGTATATAAAACATGAACTTGGAAAGCATAAAATAAATTCAAAAGTAAATAAAAAATCTTATAAATTCACTGCATTAAATAAATTACATGCGGTTACAGTATGAAATGATGATGATGGAATGGAATTTCTAATTAACAAAAACTCAAAAAAAGTAACTTCTTAACTAATTTGGTAAATTAAATGAGAAATGGACACTAACCAACTGCTTTAACACTAACAAGTTCTCTCCAGCCCACAGAAATACAAAATAAAGTCAGCCAGTGTGAACTTTGAATAAATACACCTGTCCAACACAGCACTGCAATTTCCAAGCAAAACAAAACAACTTATGAGGACCAACGAGCAATCGCAGCAGATCTGAGATGAGTTAACTAAAAAGGTCAGCACAAGAAAACCATCAATGACTGCGTTCAAAAACAACCGTGAATCTCCCCAGAACTGACCTTCTTCCAAAACTGACCATGCAATAAATAAATAAAAAAGTGGGACTGTGCTGCAGCACAACCTTTAAAAGAAAAAAAAACTTTTGCAGAAAGCCGACAAGATATCTACAGCGCAAGTCAACAATTTTGAGAAACACTGCCTGCCTGGTCTTATGACAGCAAAAAGTGTTTTTTGAGCTGTGATATTAAACACCTCTAACAGGTAAGCATGGTGTTGACAGCATCATACTGGCACGATGATTCTGTGCAGCAAGAATGAAATACAACAGAAGCAAAAATCTTCAATTTACATACATACTCTAAATATTACAGTAGGGTGCACACTTTTCCTGTTTATAGACACTAGCTTAAATTTTAAAGCATTTGCCGTTCAATCAAGCAAGGGATACCCTTGCTGAGCCATCAGAAAACATACTGAACCGTATGCGGTCTGCTGTTAGACAGAACAAGCACAATGTGTGCAGACAGCAGCAGCAGACAGAATTCCCTCTGCATTATAGATAAGCAGCTTTAGCTGTCTGTGTCCCTCAAAAAGACTGAAATCAGTCAACGACGGCTTTCAATCCAAGCCCTAACATCTATGTTTCTAGTGAAACACGTAAAAGTCTCATTTCAGATGATGCATGTGAGACTTACTGTATGATGAACACAATATATAAACTATAAATCCAATCCAGATTTGGGTAAAGAAGTGTAAACACAGAAGGGGAAGGAAAAAACAGCTCTTCTGAGCTGCTCTCTGGAGGGGATCTGTTCGGTTTGGTGTAAAAACAGAAAGACTAATGGACAAGAAAATTATATAAAATTAATTTCAGATGCATATTAGCAGCTATTATGAAGTGTTGTAGGTTGTGACAGATTATGATGTTAATGTAAGACTGGTGAGGTGGTCCCTCTGCTGGTGACACTTTAAAAATATTCTCACCCTTTTTTCTCTCGATATTAATTATAATTATAAACAACACAAACACACACATTAGCTTTCCAGCGTTTACAGACGCATATGTTCCAAAGCTATCTCTATAAACAAAATATTCATTAAAATAGTCCTCCAGTATAAAACAGTGGTAGTACTTCACGATATTTAATGTTAAGTAGCCTAATTAGTCGGTTTAAAAATTTGATGTTAATTTTATTCGTTAAATTCGTTGTCTTTATAATCTGGTTTATAAGTAACGTAACGTTTAGATACATTATGTCCATCGCTATTGTTTGGTATTATAAGCAGGTGGTTATCCATGTAAGGTGGACAGTAACAGAAACAAGTGTAGACCTCAGAAAACAGACTTTAAGTTAAGTTCAAACGTGTGAAATTAAAATAGCGAACTGAACAAGTTTTAACAGTACTCACATGACAATAGTCCTTAACATTTCTACTCAGAAACAGCCGCCTCTCCACAACAATGGGCATCTCGCAAACTGCACTAAACTGTAAAATAAAGATATTTACTTGAAAGAAATTGTTTAATATTTAATGGTGAGTAAATAAAACGTATTGCTAATAACTCCGAAGCATAGGGACAACACAAGCGCCTAAACATTTGAACTATTGTACTGTAAATCCCGAGCGTACCATTAAATCACCGGGGGCGGTAATGATATCCAATGTACTTTAACCTCTATTGAATGTGCGACTAATACCCATTTATTCACATCACATTGACTTTACCTTGTTGATATACGTGGTTAAACGTGATTCGATGAATTAAACAACGAGAAATGCTGTATTTCTTTCAGAGCGTACCCTATGAGGCACAATGGACGGTTCCAAAATCCTTTATCTATCGACTGAATTTGCATACCGGCTTAGCTCATGAATATCCATTAGGACGCGCTGGCATTGCTTAGCAACCTTGCTGAAGCTTCCAGACACGTAACGTACGTAATTAATATTCATTATCAAGCTGTCGCTCCAAGCGCTTTATTTCAATGTTTAAGGATGGTATAATTAAAATAAGCACACAAAGTAGGGGGAATTGGAGATTTATATTTCGCAAAGGCTCCCAAAACAAGGGCATTAACAGCAAACAAGCAAATATAGATGCTCCAACAACAATTTAAATTCAGTGACTGTTTAGTGTAAAATGCAGCTTTTACCTTATTTACAATCAGGCTGGGACTGACTATTAATATATAACATAACTTCACATTAAAAAGAGTGACCACACTGTCCAAAAACAAAAAAATAAAACAAAAACATAGCATAATGGTGAAATTTGAAATACATTAATGTCACGTGACTGTGGCAATTCTCTCTCATACACAAAGATGTGTGTTTCTGTGAATTGTGGGGACTTTCCATAGACTTCTATTACTTTTATACTGACCAAACAATATTTTTTTATCCCCTAACCCTAAACCTACCCCTTACAGAAAACCTGTTTGCATTGTTACATTTTCAGATTAACATCATTTACTATTTTTAATCTTTTTTTTTTTTTCCCCCACAGGCCGGTCCCCACAATTGTGGGGACATTTGGTCCCCACAATGTAGCATAAACAAATGTACACACACACACACACACACACACACACACACACACACACACACACAGAAAGAGAGACATTGGTGCATGTTAAAGAAATCAAAATGTTTACATTTCATATTCGTAAAAAAAGTTATCCTATCATTGGCATTCAAGAGTCAATAATATAACTTTTATTTATTTATTTATTTTTACAAATACTAGAAAAAAATGTAACACTTTTTGTCTATTTTATGTGACAGGGTGGATATGCCTGAGAAATTTTGTCAAGCAAAACAAATTTATGTCAAATCATAGAAGAACTTTTAAACTTCCTCTTAAAAATATACTGATGTCAGTTCCTCTTCATAATTCTTGAGGTAAGTACAGAAATTAAAAAGAAAAGTTTTATATTTGAAAGCAAAAAAATATATCTAGTGTTAATGGCAAACAAATATATTTTGGAAAAATAAATTAAGATAAAAATACAATATAAGATTAACATAATTAAAAAAAAATACATATATTCTATATATAATAATAATAATATTGATAAAAAAAAATCACATAAACAATAAAAAACTAATATAATTTAATGTATTTAAGCTTGGTGCATTTGTTGTATATTTCAATACCAACTTGTTTGAATAGCCTACAAAATACGTGTCAACACAGGCAAGATGAAGAATAATAATAAAAAATGTTTTCATGAGAAATTTTGGGTGTAGTACCTGTAAAAGGGCCGGGTAGCTGGGAGCAGAGAGGCGTCGCAGACACAAATACTGAGCTTCGTGGGTCAAGGAAAACCTTTTGGAACGGCGTGACCGGAATAACTCTATTTGGTTGGACTGGTCACTGTAAAAAGACATTATTAGTTAATAACACTGATCATAGACTCAACAACAACATAAAATGTTAGTCATCATAAAATCAGCTATCTAGAGATATTTTCAGAGTAAAACTGAGCACAATCCATTATTTCTCACACAGCCCAAGTCCTAATCACATAACCACAAGTCAGTATGACAGTATATACAGTACTCATTTGAAAGTTGATCTAGTTGATCTGTTAAGAGCTAAAACATGTTTACTAAATGTTAGAGTGTGTGTGCATGTAAATAAATTGTCTAATCCTGCAATTACACCTGATCATTCAGTATGTTTTGTTGTAGCTTAGTCTGACATGAAAATACAGAACTTAGCTTAACACAAGTACTTTGAGTACATAAAGAAACTGTAGTATAATTCACAAAACAAGTGTAAGCACCTGCTCTGAATAGAGTACACTTGAAGAAAAGAAAGAAAATTTTGAAAGACTGAACCTAAAAGAAAATTGTACTTAACTGCACCGTTTAGCATAACTGCTCAGATGTGTTCATGAGGTCTTTGCCAGCAAAGTAGCCAGAAGGAATGAACTATTGTTTCAGTAACACGAGTCCTCAGGTTCAAGAAACTGGAAGAGCTAATTAAGACACTAAAATGTTCAAAAGAAAGCTAGATTTTTGAGTGACATTTCCTGATGAGACTGAGTGGTTCTCATCCCTGAAAAAAACTCACCACTGATGTCTGAGTCGGCCTAACTTTACATTGAAAGTCTTGAGCCTACATATGTCAGAGGGCCACACAAATACACTCTCAGAAAAAAAGAAAAAACAAAAGAACAGAAGCTGTCACTGGGGTGAAGTTACTAATATGCACTGCACTATTTAGGTACTAATTTGTACATTTTTGGTGCTTTTACTGTACTAATATATTCCCGTTTAGAGGTAAATAAAGTACAAAAGTGTCCTTTTTGAAAGGCACACCAGTAGCTATGTTTCCATCCAAAGATTCAAATTAAATGTATGCGCAAAACTGGAATATTGCATAAAACATTTGCGAATAAAGCACCGTTTCCATCCGACGAGTCCAAGAGAACAAAAGTGTCACGTAAACTGTGGCACTAAATATCACTAAGAAAACAAGGAGAAGCCACTGAATATAATAATTATGATAAATTACTTGCGCCGTAGAGTGAGCAGACGAAACACAATAAATGCTGTCATTGCTTTTGGAGGTGGATGCTGCTGTTTGTAAAAAATATGCTCTGAATGTAATTCTGTTGTACTATATCCCCTATGTTGTTGTTATCATGTGATCTATAGGTCTACAGCATCATCTGCATCGCTTTTCTGTCATTTATAAATCCTCTCCAGCGGACTCATGGGATAGTAAAGTGTCCATCAGATGCACACTTCAGAATCTTGCATGAAGTAGTAGGTCATCTGGATAATTTTTCATCTACTTTTCATTATGTATTCGACAAATTCAGACATACTGCTCAGTACAGCTTTTAGCCTACTGTATAGTAGGGAAATTGGCATATTCAGACACAGCCTATAGTATTCTGGTGACTAGTATATGGCTAAAGACACATTGGCTCAATTTCACAATACTATATTCATGCTTTAAATCTTTGTATGAATAGGGCTGTGCAATATGCCAGTACCATATTGCTTATGTGCCGAAATTGGAGAGTAAGGACCCCAAACAAACATTCAGTTTGGGCCTTTTGTGGTTTGACCGAGTTCCCTTTTAAGTCCACTTACATTGTGAACATCAAAAGCAATTACAGCTGGTTCCTTTTCTGATTCAATTTAACTATGTTTCATTAAAAGTGTGCAATATGTGAAAACACCCTTAAAGTGAATCTTTAAAAACACTAATGATTTCAGAACAGTTAAATGTAATCTTCAGCAAATCCCAGAATAAATATCCAACATATTGCACTTCATAATTAGCCTAAATATTGAGATGCCCAAATTCTCTTGTAGCATTTAAAACTACTGATTTTAGTGTTTCTTTGCCATGCTTGGTACATTTCCAATCACACTGTTATTATGATATGCTATTAAATCATGATTATGAATCACAATGTGTACTGCATGACGTAAAGCAGACGTTCTTGCGTGTCTCTTTCAATGTTTGTACTCTATATGGAATTTTTTGTAATTTTATCATCTGCTGGATGAAATGTCTAAGTTCAGTCACAAGAAGTTACACGATCTGAGGTATCACTCGTGTCTGAAACGCAAACAATGCAAAATGAGGTTCAAATCAAAGTTTAATACTTAGCATGGGGTTTAGCAAGCACCACCCAGAATTCAGTGTTGAGAAAAACTGATTTGCTCAGTTACTATTGCAAAACTCAAATACTTTCCACCAGGGTCACGTCACACATAACAATTATAGTACAGCAATTATACTATAGTAGAATACTCAAACACATCTGATCGTTAGTGTTAACGCACCAATGTACCAGCTACGCCGGTCACGAACAATATCAAACATTAATTTCCTGTTTTTTCTCTCTAGTATCTCCTACATAACTCACCCCGAGGGTCTCCACAACCTCCGGCCGGGCGGCAGCAGCTCGCGCTTGTTGAGAGGCGCGATCCCAGCGGCCGCTTGCATGATGGTGATGAATTTCTTGTACTTCATTTTAAAAGTTCTCTGGTTTCTCTCCGTTCCTTAGATCTGCAGAGGCTCTCAGCGACACTTAATCTCTCCGTTTACCAACTATAACATCACTACATCACCGACAAAACTAAGTATAATCTCATTTAAAGCAGTAAATAGTCATTTTTCTATTAGACCCATCATCTGCAGTAGTGAATCTGTCCTGCTCTGTGGAATCTCATAGATGCCCATTTCGTTCTCCTCGTAGGACAAGAGAGGGAAAAGAGAGAGAGCGAGAGAGAGAAAACAACGACCACGTTGGGCAGAGCGTCACTCTTACATAACTCTGGAGATCTCAAACATTAGTCTAATGAAAACGCTGTGAGGGGGGATAATTGTGGTACTAAGCCGTGACAGATCATGGATGCACCCTGGCCCGTTTCTCTGTAATCCCTCCGCCGCTGCTGGCTTAGCATGTGCCCATTATCACCCATTCACCATCACGCATACATGCACACATATGTACACGTTTTGTCTGTTCGCAAACAGACCACCCTAGAGATGATTTTCAGCATGTTACTTAGGTGCAGGGATGGAGCAACCCAGCATCCAGGCCTTTTCTTCCACCCAGTGTCATGAAATTATCATCCAGTGGTTTGTGGACTGGATTATGGGCAGAAGGAGATTGTGCTGCCAAAGTGCCGGGGCTCTAAAATCCCCTCCACACTCATCCAAATCACCTAAAGCCCTGCAAATGAAACCGTCTATTTTTAGGTTTGGCTACAAACGTATGGTTTGTTTAAATGTGTAAGGCAGGTCACGTTTCGACAGAGCAGCTCTGGTAAGGTCCACTCAACTGCAAAAACTACCAAGGTTCATCAGTTAGACCTCAGACCAGAAACAGGATTATTCCACAGAGTGTGATGTTGTGTGCTGGCAGACGAGCAGCAAAAGACCTGAGCTCAAGCTGCCATAATATGGTAAAGTGAAGGCCAACAAAAATGTGGGGGGAAAAAAAATAACAAAATAAATAAAAACAAATTTGCTCAAATGTAAGAGGATAACATTTGATCTAGAAATATAGCTATTTATAGCAATGGCAATATAGCTGAAATATCGTATTCTAAATAAATTTCAGTTGTTTGATGACATTCAATATTTGCTCTTAAATGGCTTAAAAGGGTGCTTTTTTAATTTAGAAAAACATTTAAACCAAAAAGCCACTGAAAACTAGATTCTAGATGTTTAATAATTATTGAATAATATTTCTAATACATAAATCTTTCTTAAAAAAAAAAAAAAAAAAAAAAAAAAACTAATAAAATGTATTAACTATTTGCAAGTCTCCAGGCAAAGATGGGGTTGCAGAACTAGTCTAATGACTTCAATGCCTGGAAGCAAATATAATTCCAATAAGTGAAGTGTTGGACTAAGTATGAAGTGTTGGTTCCAAAATCTAAAGACATCCTTGTCATGGATTTTCTGATTTTAATATTTTGTGAATTTCTGGTAAAAACCTATTAGTTTCATTCATAACTGTCATTCAAATGATTTTTTAATATATCGGCCATGCTGATTTCTAAATAGTCGCATTGATAAACCAATATTGACTGTCAACTACAATTACCACAATAAGATTTCTGTATTTTCTTAGACAAATGTAATCATAAACCAAGCTGCCACATTTTGTAAATGCTATCTTATTCTTAAGTTTTTTTTTTTTTTTTTTTTTTTGGTAAACTAATAAAAAGTAATACTAATAGCAGTCTACTAGAGTAAACAAACATGAATCAAAGCACCTTCCAATATCAACACAAATGGCAGCTGAATCACATACTATAAAGGGTACAGTCAGCAATACATGCTGAAGCCTGTTGCAGATGTCAGCAGTGTTGTGAGCTCACTCATACAGACAAGCCCGTATATGTCTGCAAACGGCCACGGCTCTCGTTACACTTACAGTACATTAGATATAATAATAGCACTTACACAATATCACTGCTGGTGTAACCTCTTCACACTACAGCAGTTTAAGAGACACAATAAAAGGTGCATTTAACAACACTACTTGTTTTTTTTTTTTTGGGTAATATGTCAGACCACTTAGAAATGTAACAGTGTACTTCTCCTCAACAACCCACGCAATTTAAAGGGACAGTTCACCCAAAAATGAATATTCTGTCTGTTTACTCACCCTCCTGTTGTAAAATTGGTAATCAAATTATTTTGGTGACTGTTGACTAAATAACATTCTTCAAAATATAAATAATATTCTTTTATGCTCCACAGAAGAAAGAAAGTCATGCAGGTTTTTGGAACAACATAAAGGTGAATAAATGATAACCAAACTTTCATTTTTGGTAGAACTATCCTTTTAATGTGTCCTTCATACAGCACAATTTTAAGTTTAATACTAAGGATTTAGTGTTTGTTTAAAACACAATATAAAGAATATTCTTTAGCAAGCACTACTAACAATAACTGAGAAATGCACCAGTAGTCATATCCAGCTGATACTGTATTGTGTACTTTCAAACTGTTGACCTACATGAACAAATGAACTTTGTCCTCCAGTCTGACACAATGTAAAAGCTGCTCAGGCACGTCAGACTCAGTCCAAACTTGAACACATTCTGTAAAACGCCTAAGAAACATTAAATAGCACCAGCATCAGAGGTTTTCCTATAATATGAAAGGCAGTCACATCGAATAACATATTCAGACCAGTCTCATCCTGAACATTATTTTGTAGAAGATACCAAAATGCATCAGTATTAAAAACACCATGAAATAATAAGATTCTTAATATCTAGAAACTTTTACCAGGCTTGTCAGAATATACTATATATATATAATGAATTTTACAGCGTAAAGTTCAGAAAATCCCTAAAGTCAGCTCAAGTGGATTATGAACTCAAATGAATTATGAAACCAGACGTAACAAAAGGGATTCACCATTTTCAATGGTTCACTATTTTTAGTCTACTGATTCTGCTGGGCTCATATTAAATGGAAGCAAACAACATTATGTTTTAAACCTTCTAGAAATGTCAGAAATTCATAGGTAAATGATTTTGTGTATTGTCGTGTATTTGGACTATTGTCCAAGTCTTTAAAGCCTTTACGTAAGCGGAGCGTGGCAGTGTAAGCCGCAGTCTTTCCCATGTGTTCGGCTCATGCAGAATCACGTCTGCATTATGCAATCCACATATGCACTGCCATTCTCTGACAGATGTATATTCAATCCTCAAATAAATCATTTTATATTTCAATCACACCTCAGACAGCTTCACGGAGTAAAAATATGTATAGACCTGTAATATCAACTCATGATATAAAGCTGAACACAGAATAATGTTTCATGTACAGTTACACTTCAGAGAATAAGTGAGATTATTTTTTTTTTCTCTTTTGTTCACCAAAGCTGCATTGATTTGATTAAAAATGCAGTAAAAATAATTTTATGCTGATTTGGTGCTTAATTTGATCAGTTATTATTGTTACTCAATTATTAATAATAATTATTATATTATTATGAATGAATGTTGAAAATTGTTTTTCCTACTGAATAGAAAGCTGTTATAATTTTTTTGAGGATTCTTTGATAAATACAAAAGATTTTTATTTCTAAGACTATAAATCTTAATTACCCCAAAATTTTTGAATGGTTGTGTATTACGGTTTACACAAAAATACTAAACGACACAAATTGTTTTCAATTAAATATGATATAATAAGAAGAAATGTTTACTGAGCAGCATTCTGAAGAATCACGTGACTCTGAAGACTGGCGTAACGATGCTGAGAATTCAGCTTTGTATCATAGTAATAAAATTGCATTTTAAAATATATTCAAACAGAAAACAGTTATTTAAAATTGTAATAATATTTAAAAATATTACAGTTTTTACTATACTTTTAACCAAATAAATACAGCCATGAAAAGATTTCATTCAAAAAACATTTTAAAAAATCATTGTATATCATTTCCTGTTTTATGTTTTTGTTATTGGCTTTGGCAGACAAGTTCAAATGTTCAAATATAAGCAATTATTATTGTTATTATTATGAAAATTGGCCTAATCAAGATTATGCGAAACTACTAAAGCAAGAAGCTCTTCTTTTGAATACATTTTCGTAGACTTTTTGTAAGTTTCTCAATTGTTTACAATTGAAAAATTCAATGGATTAATCATACAATAGATTTGTTTACCAAGAACAAGTGTACACTAGTTTAGTTAAACGTCTCAGAATCGCAGCGTGCAACACACACATATCATGACATGAAGGAACACACACATATCATGACATGAAGGAACACACACATAACTTGAAATGAAGGAACACACACATAACATGACATGAAGGAACACACACATAACATGACATGAAGGAACACACACATAACTTGAAATGAAGGAACACACACATAACTTGAAATGAAGGAACACACACATAACATGACATGAAGGAACACACACATAACTTGAAATGAAGGAACACACACATAACATGACATGAAGGAACACACACATATCATGACATGAAGGAACACACACATATCATGACATGAAGGAACACACACATATCACGACATGAAGGAACACACACATATCACGACATGAAGGAACACACACATATCATGACATGAAGGAACACACACACATATCATGACATGAAGGAACACACACACATATCATGACATGAAGGAACACACACATAACTTGAAATGAAGGAACACACACATAACATGACATGAAGGAACACACACATATCATGACATGAAGGAACACACACATATCATGACATGAAGGAACACACACATATCATGACATGAAGGAACACACACATATCATGACATGAAGGAACACACACACATATCATGACATGAAGGAACACACACATATCATGACATGAAGGAACACACACATAACTTGAAATGAAGGAACACACACATAACATGACATGAAGGAACACACACATATCATGACATGAAGGAACACACACATATCATGACATGAAGGAACACACACATATCATGACATGAAGGAACACACACACATATCATGACATGAAGGAACACACACACATATCATGACATGAAGGAACACACACATAACTTGAAATGAAGGAACACACACATAACATGACATGAAGGAACACACACATATCATGACATGAAGGAACACACACATATCATGACATGAAGGAACACACACATATCATGACATGAAGGAACACACACATATCATGACATGAAGGAACACACACATAACTTGAAATGAAGGAACACACACATAACATGACATGAAGGAACACACACATATCATGACATGAAGGAACACACACATATCATGACATGAAGGAACACACACATATCATGACATGAAGGAACACACACATATCATGACATGAAGGAACACACACATATCATGACATGAAGGAACACACACACACACACACACATATCATGACATGAAGGAACACACACATATCATGACATGAAGGAACACACACACACACACACACATATCATGACATGAAGGAACACACACACACACACACACACACACATATCATGACATGAAGGCCTAAAACACGCTGCCAACTGCGTTCAACAGAAGACGACATCAAATTCAAGTCTTTACTAAAGTTCACATTAATGTGTAGGCCTACATTATCTAAAAGCAGCAGTTTTATGTTCATATGACATTACTCAAGTTTTAATCCGCCTCCTCCCGGAAACAATAGACAACCGAAACCAGTCAACAGGGAAACGAGACAAAAACAACAAAACTCCTCCAAAGTGAAGCACGTACCTTCAGAGGAGCAGATACTGAAGATCCATGAGCTCTGACAGACACACGCGGGCTTCGGTGTGATCTATATGTGACTGGACACTTAAACAGAAAGACTGAACAGCTCGAGTCTGTGTACAATCCCAGATTTCCTGAATCTTCCAGGTATGGGCGTGTCCACGAGCGCGCAGGTGAGTCCAACAGCGCGTTCCCAAATGACCACGTGACCACGTCAATACCTGACCGGGGGATTTAATCAAACCATAAGCCTCCATATGTCATCTTTAATGTCTGATTGATTTTTAAGAAAATATTTAAAAGTATTGTGTCGTGATGCTTTCTTCTTTCTGAAATGTAGTGGTCAATCTTGTAGGAAATCTTGTTATCATAAGAGTCAGAATAGAAAATGTTATTAAAAAATATATTTAATAAATTTTAAAATGTTTTTTAAAATGTTTATATATATATATATATATATATATATATATATATATATATATATATATATATATATATATATATATATATATATTGCAATAAGAATGTTGATTCAAGCAACACAACTTGTGGATTTTAAAATTAATTTGTATGATTAAGAACATTTAAATATAAAGATAGGGAAATTGATAATGCAAATAGGCCTAAAGCTAAATGTCACCATATGCGTCTTTGAGCAGCTAGATGTTTTGAGTGATTTTAACTACATACTTATTCAAAGTTACCCCTTTAGCACAGTTTTTTTTTTTAAATCACTTTAAGCATTTCTTAACATCTGAATTATTCACGATTAGGCCTATTACATCACAATGAAGCCTGAAAATCCTAATCAATAAATATGATTAATGCAGGGAATAATTAACTTCATAAACCATCTTTAAAAACATTTTAAAATTTAACTTTTTTTTTTCAATTTGAGACTAAAAATATGCAAATTATCCTTTAAGAGGGCCTTTATTTCCTTGTAATAAAAATGTATATATATATATATAATACAATATATAATTTGCATGATATGTTGATTTGAAGAAAGCCACGTCTTTACATTACTATATTTAAAAAATCAAATGTTACAACTCGTAATCAAAGATCATTTGTCTAAATGAGACAAACAACACCAATACACCCCCTAGTGGACTGTATGCGACTATTGCTATAGAATTCACTACAGCATGCACTATTATTTTTCATATTCATATTTGTTATAACCATGAGTAAACATCAGAATAGCTTAAAATAAAATTATTGGTGTGTTAATATGTTTTGCAGCTCTTCAGGCACATGATTGCTATCTATTCACACGATGCTTGTGTATAACAGAAAAAGTGGAGAAGTTCTTGTGAAGATGCAGCATTTAATAGCAACTATAAACATCAAAGCACATTTAATTCATATATTACTCTAATTAAAATACATTTAAATTAAAATACATTTTATAAAAAGTTTTTAAAGATTTATGGTTTTTAACATCTAAACCCATGTAAATCTTTACACAAAGTAACATTAACCATGACAATACCCCCCCCATTTCATTATGCTGATTGTGCGTCAAAATCACATGACCAAACATAATATTCAATCCATGTTCACTAGTGACTATGTTACTAATGTTTTGTACTAGTCACTGTACTGTAATGATCAGATGAAATGAAATCATTACTCACACAATACAAGTCAGGAGTGCTCAGAACATAATTATACCAGGATTATTACATAATAAACCTATTTCTCTGTATGACACATGCTTTAATCAGGTCTCACGCCTTTAACATGCATACCAACCAGTGTGTTACAGCACACTGGTCTAAAGGGAGTGTAACTATTATTATACAACAATCTTGTGCTTGCAAGTGGGTACAAAGTGCACAGACAGTGTAAGGCACTGCAGTACTATAGTGTGGCAATCGCTCTGCCATCCTTTCTAACATAAGGCCTTTTTCAGTCCATGTGAATTAGCAGCTAGAGATATCCGTTGTGCAAATTTGTGACAGCATGTCCACTGTTTCTCAGTCTTATAGATGTTTGGATGATCTGGTCCACTTCAGAAGGCCTCATGCATCACTAAAACAGAAAACAATATGAGCCACAAACACGGATCTGGAGCGACTGACACAAAAGAGTTTGAGTTCCAGGGGAACTTGATCATGTGTCATTTAATGAGAGCCAGTATCAATACTGACCAAGTAGACGTCCAGACCGGACTCAGGTGTGCTCGCCTGTGAGTTTGAAGCAGGAAGAGTGCTATCCTCTAATGCAAGAGTCGAGCTGGACGTCCTATAATCATCTCTGAGGACAAACAACACAGTGACATCAGTCAAACGAAAAGGTATGTGCCAATCACATCATGTTTATAGCTAAAAAACAAGAGGAAGCTCTGTGAAGAAATATGGAAGTTACGAAGACCTTTTTAGTTGAACTAATACGTCTGTCTGATGGGAAAATGTGTGTGTTTATACGTAAACACCTGTTCTCTGAATCTGTTTGCGGTTCAGTTGTCACATCATCTAGAGAGGAAGAAGAAGACATAGTGGTGGCTGAAATCGCTGGGCTGAGTCTGGTGGAGCTTGGAATTACATCAGGTTTCTGAGAGGAGTGTGTTTCTGTCGAAAAGAAGCAGCATTGGAAGAAATGATCAATCTTGAATGTGTAAAAATATTGTTTTGAATGGTATCCATTGTGAAACAAAAGTACACTTAAGCATATGTTTAAAAAGAGTAGTTACTGTATTATAGTTTAAATTTATATTAGTGCTGTCAAACGATTAATCGCGATTAATCGCATCCAAAATAAAAGTTTTTGTGTACAAAATATATGTGTGTGTACTGTGTATATTTATTATGTATATAAAAATACACATGCATGTATATATTTCAGAAAAATATGCTATGTTTATATATTAAATATATTTATATATAATATAAATTATATGAATATAAATATATACATGTAAATATTTTCAAAATATATACTGTATGTGTGTGTATTTATATATACATAATAAATATACACAGTACACACATATATGTAAACAAAACTTTTATTTTGGATGCGATTAATCACAATTAATCGTTTGACAGCACTAATTTATATTAAATGCAATTAGTTGAACTTTAGTGTGCTTTTTTGACTGACTTAGGGCTTCAGTACATCTTCATATGTAATTTCATAAATATTTCTATTGTCTTTGAGATATGGTTAAAGTGTACTGATGAATGTACTGACGAGTATTTATGACAAACTAAAATATACTTTAATGTCAGTTTTACTGAAACATATATTCTATTTAATTAAATATTCATAATTACACATTTGTAATGATGAAGTTGCAATTTAAAATGAATTTACTTTAAATTTAATGCATGTTAACAATATAATCAAGTACTTTACATGTGCTTTAGTATGCTAGCCAACACTTTAAAATAAGTGCACTTCTTCTTTTGATGTGTTGACTGACATACTAAAACATATTAAAGCATAATGATTAAAAATTTACTTTAATCTTTTCATTTGACATTATTACAAAGTTCCCTTGTCAAAAGTCTACTGTATTAAGAAACAGTGTCTCTTTAAGTACACTTAAGTGGTCTTATATTAATATTACATTATCTGCAAGTACAGTTTTTTAAAATATACTTGTAATATTTGAAGAACACTACAAGTGCACATTTAATACAATTAAGCACACTTTTTCCACAAGGGATAAAATAGTGTTATTTCAACAAAGAGATCGATTAACAAGTTTAGTTCACACAAAAATTTTAATTCTGTCACTATTTACTCACTCATAATGTTCCAAACTCCACCTCAAAAATAACAGTATGTAGGTTTGGAACGGATGAGTAGGTAATGACAGAGCATTCATTTTATTGGGTGAATTGCTCCTTAAAGTAAAAAATTTATGATTTTTAAATGTATTAGTGAATTTCTCATCAAAGTCAATAAGCACCTGTATCATCGAGGTTTTCGAAGTTTTCGAGGCTTTGTGCCCTCCTTTCTTCTTGACTCTCTTCTTTTAAAGTCGACAGAACTTCCTGTGAGGCCGACCTACACGGCTGGATAGAGTTCTTCTTCCTTCTCGAGGATGCACCACGGAGAGCTAAAAATAAAAGCAAAGAGGGAAAAATGTGAGATGTAGTATAGCATTTTAAATGATCCTATTCCACTGAAAATAATAAAGAAGCATTAAACTTACGCTGAATCTTTTTAAATACTGTGGTGCCCATGAACTTCAGGAATCTGTCAGCGTAGAAATTCGGTCTATGGACAGATACTGTATCCTAGAATGCAAAGTAGCAAAGAGCCATAAATCATGATAATGTTCAACAGAATTATATAAAAATATATTTAATGAAAAAAGAAAAATACATACGCCATCATGCACAAGAGCCTTCCATGAGTGCTCAACCTTCTTTATAAATCTGTATATAAGATAGAAATGTTCAATATTCAAATTTTAAGTCA
This sequence comes from Spinibarbus caldwelli, assembly GCA_039654775.1. NCBI lineage: Eukaryota > Metazoa > Chordata > Actinopteri > Cypriniformes > Cyprinidae > Spinibarbus > Spinibarbus caldwelli. Next base: position 21,842,217 of record CM077266.1, on the reverse strand, counting down.
TCTTTAGTAATTATTCTCATCTTTGTCAGGTGATTCATACCTGTAGGACTGCAGGATATCAATGATCCCCAGAAAGATTAGCAACTTCTCATCTTTGTGTTTAGCAGGGATGCCACCCAATCTAGAACAAAAACAAGATTACTTCAAAACCAATCCAAAGTCAGTCATAAAATGTATTGGAAATGTTTTAGAAACATGATGGAAATATTTTCAGCTTTTCAAAATTAGTTTTATTTCGTATATATACGGTAAGGATGAATTTATTTGACCAAAAATACAGTAAAACTAGTAATATTGTGAAATATTATTACAATTTCAAATAACAGTTTTCTATTTGAATATATATTAAAAGGTAATTTATTCCTGTGATCAAAGCTGAATTTTCAGCATCAATACTCCAGTCTTCAGTGTCACATGATCTTCCAGAAATCACAATAATATTCTAATATCATTCTAAAGAAACATATCTGATTATCAATGTTGAAAACAGTTGTTCTGCTTCATATTTTTGTGGAAACCGTGATAGCTTTATTTTCAGGATTCTTTGACAAATAGAAATTTCAAAAAGCAGCATTTATTTGAAACAGAAATGTAACAATGCAAAAACTGTAACTATGTCTTTACTGCAGTCATGTTTCCTTTTAAGGTTTCAGTTTTGTTTTTATGGACTTTTAGTTTGTATCACCTTGTTTTCATGTGTTTTGTTCCTGTTTCCTTTGTTCTATAGTTTTCACAGTTACTCATTGGTTCATTGATTACATTCACTTGTATCTTGTTTACTTCCTCATCAGCCTGTGTGTTTATATGTCCTCAGTTTCCTCAGTCCTTTGTTCGGTATCGTCTTTGCATGTTTTGTGTAAAGCTGTTGTGGCTTCTTCTGCTCCTACAGTATGTTACTGAATTATGTTCTTTTGTTCTGTTTGTTAATAAAAGTCTTTACACTTAAATAAAAAAACAAAAAAAAAATCAAGCTCACTGAAGACAAATTAACAGTCACTTAAGAAAGTAATTACAAGCAACAGGACAAAAACCTACAGTAGAACAAATAAATAAGAAATGCATTGTATAAAGTAATCAAATGTATAAAAACACTACATAGTCTTCACTGTGTAAATAAAATACATATCTTCTTATTAAAGTTTTAAAAGATATTTAGTCGAGCAGTGAGAGATTTTCTCTCTTTTGTTATTCGCTTAACATGAATGACAGATAGCAGGAATATTATGGCGTTTTCTACTGCATGGTACGGCACGGTACGGTTCGGTACGGTTCACTTTTGGGGGGTTTTCCACTGGGTACAGTACCAGGTACCTGGTACTTTTTTCAGTACCACCTCGGTTGAGGTAATCTCTGCTGATCACTGATTGGCCAGAGAAAATCGTCACTACCTGCGTCATTGAACTTGCATAACAGTATTTTGACATAACAGACCCACTAGATTTAATTCAGCACAGCCAGCGAAGGATCGAACGCAACTGTTTTGAACGAGCGCACCTTTTTATAAACAACCAAAAAATGGCTGTTTCGTGGTCTGTTGAGGAAGTACAGATGTTCTTCTTGTTGATAGCCGAGGAGCGGATCCAGTGAGAGTGTGATGGAGCGACGTGGAATGAAAAAGTTTTTCAGGAGTCACGGCAGTAGAGGTGGCGCAACTATAACAACATGCGAATAATCCCGCCCACTCTAAAGCGGTACTAAACTGCAGTGGAAACGCAAACCGAGCCGAGCCGAGCCGTGCTGTGCCGTACTGAGCCTTGCCGAGCCGAGTCGTACCACACAGTGGAAAAGCGCCTTTAGACTGCTGTCACTTTAAGAGCTGCCCGTATCCAATATATTGTTACACATGTTTTCTTTCTCAGCTGTTTGCTTTCACCTAATACCTCAATTACTGTGTTTATGATGTTCTCTTTCACTGCTGATTGCGTTTCAATGGCTTAAAATCACTTGTTTTTAAATGGCAATGCTTAAAAATGCATGCAAACTATACGGTTTCATGACTATGTAGCACAGCAATGTCACGTGAGCGTGTAACCGCGATAGCGAAGATAGTCCAAAATCTCTACCAGTTGAAAAAAATTTTTCTGGTTAGTCGTGTCTACTGCCCACCCCTACATGATAACTGCCACTTTCAATTTATTTAATGCATCCTTACTTAATAAAAATCTTAATTTCTTTCAAAACATATTTCTGAGTCTGACCCCAAACATTTGAACAGTAGCGTACATACAAATATTCAGATTGGTTGACATTGGGGGGGGGGGGGGGGGGCGATTTTATATATACAGGTGCATCTCAAAAAATTTGAATATTACAAAAAAGTTCTTTTTTTTGGAACTTATTTCAAAAAGTGAAACTTTCATATATTCTAGATTCATTACATGTAAAGTAAAACATTTCAAAAGTTTTTTTTTTGTTTGTTTTAATTTTGATGATTAGAGATTACAGTTCATGAAAGTCAAAAATCCAGTATCTCAAAATATTAGAATATTTATATTTGAGTTTCATTAAATGACCATCCCTACGGTATAAATTCTGGGTATCTCTTGTTCTTTGAAACCACAATAACGGGGAAGACTGCTGACTTGGCAATGGTCCAGACTTTGAAATGAACTGTTTGCACGATATTCTAATTTTTTTGAGATGCACACACACACACATATATATATATATATATATATATATATATATATATATATATATATATATATATATATATATATACACACACACACACAGGGGTTAAATTGGGATTTCATATGTGGGGGGGCTATGTTGCCAGGCTTATATATATATATATATGTATATATATATATAAATATATATATATATATATATATATATATATATATATATATATTACTTATATTATACTTATATAAGTATAAGTATATATAAGTATCTATATATTACTTATATTATACTTATATATATATATAAGTATATATATATATATATATACTGTATATGCACGCTGCTTTAATTGACGCACGTACACACATTACTCACACACAGAAACACAACTCTCTCTCTCTCAAAATGGGCATATTTGAGAAAAAAAAGTCGAGCAGTTTGCTTCACTTAATGTAACTGTCGGTCATTTAACATTTCTATCGTAAAACAGACTAACATCAAATGTTAGTCTGTGAACGCTAAACCCCGCCTACTTTGATTTGATTGGTCAGCCCAATTATTTTGATATTGACGAGCGCTGTTAGCCCGCTGAGGCAGAGCAGACTGAAAATGTTACTTTTAAAGCTTTTTTGTCATCCTAACAAGAGCGCTGCGTAATGGAGGGCAGCATATCAGTGCAAGAATTTCAAATATTGCGGGGGACATTTGGCCATTTCTAATTATTGGGGGGGACTTGTCCCCCTCAATGTCTATGGTGGTTACGGCCCTGTGTCTTTGAAGAATAGATTTTTGGAGAAAAGGGCGTGTGGTAAAAGTTTACAATACAACTTTGTCTTTAATTTCTGTTTACTCTGCAAACGGAGCAGCTTCACTCACGTGTCGTCATCGGCGTCAGGAAGAGGCTCGCCTGCTTTGCCCTCTCCTTGAATGGACTCGCGAGCTGTGGAGTACAGGACCTTCTGCCCACCCTGGCGCTTACTGTCCCCTATGCCGCCTCTCCGCCTCAGCTTCCTGTCCAGAACATGGATGCCCAGCAGCAAACTGTAGTCCATGATTTTAAAGCTTTCCAGCACCTGTGGAACAAAGTGAATGGAAATCACAACCACATATAATACTGAAGAGCTCTTCAGCGATCAACAACTCAACTCACCCGACAATCTCTCTGAAGAGTCTTCATCAAGGCGTTGTATGTGTCTGCATCAAAGTAAAGACCTTCGTGCATCTCCTGGAAGTCCAGATCTTTAAAGGTCGGGGAGGGTTTGGTGCGCTCCTTCCGTGACGCTCTGCGTTTGTAAGTAGAGCCCTTTAAGTCATATTTGTAGTGCATTTTCAAAGAGCGAGGCAGAACGTTGTTCATCACCACCAATCGGATATTAACGCCACCACACTGAATACAGTAGAGCCCGTAAAACTTCGGTAAGAGGGTCCTCGGGTTCTGATTCAGATTCTGAAATCAGGAAGGACAGATCAGTTTAGAATATTAGAAGAGCTTACTGGTGTACTGTAAATTTAATGTAAAATTGTTAGCATGCATCATTTTTGCGACATTTTTAGAAATTCATTTATTAACATTTTAAACCGACAGGCCTAATATTTATTGTTTTTAATGTGTTTCAGTGTATATTTCTACAGCAAACAGGGCCATAAAACAACTGTGAAGTAATTGTGCTGTAAAATGATTATCTGTAGTTGTTTTCTGTATTAATAATTTAACTGCAAATATGAGCAACTGAATTGAGACAGCAGTGTATAGTGCAGTTTCTTGATTATTGTTGTGGTGATTGTGTGGCTCACCATGTAGTAACCTGGAAGCAGCTTCTGCAGAAATTCAGCTTCTTTGTGCTGCACAGTCTTTATGATAAACTCATCATCACTGGTTAAGTAAAACCATGAACTACTTGCTCCAGGGTTTGACAGCTCTATCAGAGGTTCTTTACAAATAGAGTACTGTAGATGAAAAAAGATGCATTATTAATGTAGATTATACAGAAAATACAAAAGCAAGTGCATCTGGATCATTTTCAAATGGTTTCATTTCAGTGATGTTATTGCTCACTAAATCTAAAACTATTAAATAGTTTTAGATTTAGTGAATATTTATAAATATTTATATATGTTTATATATTTATTTGTGGGAGAAGTCGTGGCCTAATGGTTAGAGAGTTGGACTCGTAACCTAAAGGTTGTGAGTTTGAGGTTGTGCTGCCCGGGTGCCGCAGCATAAATGGCTGCCCATTGCTCCGGGTGTGTGTTCACGGTGTGTGTGTGTTCACTGCTGTGTGTGTGCACTTTGGATGGGTTAAATGCAGAGCACAAATTCCGAGTATGGGTCACCATACTTGGCCACATGTCACGTCACTTTCACTTTCTATATATATATATATATATATATATATATACACGAGTCAAAGTACTAAATTTACAACAAATGAAATTAATAGAAATTAACATTAAATAGAAATTTTAATTAATAAAATTAAATAATAAAAATGGCATATGAAATATCAAAATACATATGAAATATTATATAAATATTACTAAAATAATATTTCATTTGTGTCCCCATGCCCTAATATAATTTACAGGACATTAAACTTTATTTTACATTACATTATTTATAATTTATTTGATATATTTACTATACATCAAATATTTATTATATATTTTTATGGTAACTCTTTATTTTAAGGTCCAATTCTCACTATTAACTAGTTGCTTATTAGCATGCATATTACTAGCATATTGGCTGTTTATTAGTATCAAGAAATCACATATTAATGCATTTTTCTGCATGACCATATGTTAGGTTCCTTAATCCAGCACATACCTAAATTGAACAACTACCTTACTAACTATACGCAGCAAATTATGAGTTTTCTGAGGGAAAACTCTTAGTTAATAGTGAATACGTGTTCCCTATTCTAAAGTGTTCCCATTTTTATTATATATATTCATAAAGTAATTTTAAATAAATAAAACATGAATTATATTTAACATTAATTTTATTATTTTTTTCACCCATTAGAATGTCCAATTTATCACCGTTACATTTTAATTTAAAATTTTTGTGGTGAATGAGATTTTTTGAAAGTTCAGCAGTAATTTTTTAGATGAAACTATATTTTTTCTTCACTGTTTCCTGAGAATGATCTGCTTACCATATAGAATTTCATGATTCTTGACAGTAAATGATTTCATCATCTTTCATGATTGTATTAGTAAGTCTCGTGTGGTTTCATGGTCTTACCAAATAATCGTCTGGTTTAATCCCAAAGAGCTCCCTAAAGTAACGGAAAGCCAAGGGAGCATAATTTTTAAAGCGAAAGTCAGGGTAATGGTGAGCTGGAGTCAGATTACTGCCTTCACTGAAAGACATAAATATTTGACACAATATTTAAAAAAAATATTTTTTAGTGTTATTAAAAAATATGTAGCTCTGTTTCAAAACCTATAGTGACTCTATTCAGCATTGTTAGGAATCAATCAATTACCAACCAATCACAAAAGATATTCAGCTGTAATAATTAATTTTGCAGTAGATATTAAACAAACAACTACAACAGAACTGTTGACATTTGGAACAGAGTCATGGCAACCACACATTACATCTGTCAATACCTCGGGAGAAAGACGCTCTCAACAACGTAGAAGTCTTGCATGAGAACATCTCTGTCTGGTTTGGAGGTCATGTTGCCAACTGTGTACCCGATGCCGAGCTGGATAGCTCCTCTCAAGGCTTCAGCTGTGGGCTGGAGACAAACACACACGGAAAATGAATGTAAAACAGCCTCAGATCATGAGCAAATACTGAAACGTATAGGAAAAGCAGTCATCACTCTGCAGAGATAACGCCATCCTTATCGGCACTAAAAACACACATGGGAGGAAGTTGAAGTGAAGACAAGGAAGTTGAGGCATATGGCCACGTTTGAGGCCTGGTTTTTACAAGAAGTCATTTACTGCTAGAGTGTCACAATGAGAGCAAATAAATTGCAATTACTTAGCAACGCCCCAGCAACCACCCACAATGAATTAGGTCTTTGATGCCTACTGCAGAAAGTGTAAAAATACTGTTTTATCAAGCAGTTACAGTACTAATATCACTCCAAAACTAACTTTCACAACCTCAATAATTTTCATAAACAAAAATTTTGAAGAGAAATTGTGGACTATTAAAGACCCTACTTGCATGTAGATCAAAGGCCTCAACTATTAACCCCCGGGTTCATTTTTTTTCTTATCAGTGTGAAAGACACTAAAAATACTCCGTCGATTTTGGTCATACAGATAAGTGTTATACATCAATTGAAACTTTGAAGTATCTATTTTTTTTTCGGGTACACTCACAATAAAAACAAAATGTTGTGGTTTTGGAAAATAAAGAAAACAAACAGGGTGCGCTCTCTGTCTTCGCCGTCTCTGCGAGCTGCTTTTAGAAACGCGTCACTAAAATGAACTGTAACTCGGCGAAATCTCAACACAGAGACATGGGAGTTATATCTATAGAAAGCTTGAAGTGTCTACTTATAAATGAAGTAAGTCTTATCGAAAATATTCTGTGATAAAGTAATCCGTATGAAACCAACGCGATGTTCAGTCTTTCCCGTCTAACTCATTATCTTTAATGCAATCCCGCCCCCTCGCGGCTCGCGCCGTTCATATGTAAATATTCACGTGAGACACGTGCGCATGGAAACGCCCAACATAAACAAAGCGCGAGGAGATCATTCATCGCGGCTACTGTCCGTTTCTGGAAGAAGACGCGCTGAGTAAAGACTGGATTTCCCTCAAAAGAAGAACAAGATTTCATCGAGTAGAGGAGATCAATCTGATGAGTAAGTAATGTTTCTTTTTTGCATTAGTTAACGTGTTATTGTGACATAAACAAGAACACATTACTAGTTGGGTTTTTCCCAAACTACAACATGATGAATGCTAGGCATCGAAGAATGTTTAGACCATGTTTATTATTAATACTCTGTTCACAAATAGATTTTAATAACATGCTAAACAATAATAATTAGTTTCTCAGATGTAAAATATCCTTTTTTATAGTACAAAGCATGTGTGAGTCTATGGCTGTAGAATCATATCATAGGCTACTATAAAACCATACATACTAGGCTATATGACAACAAAATCATAGTTGGGTTTTTCCCAAACTATAATTCCTGACTACAATGTTTGAAATCGAGTAAAACATTTTGAATATGAAAGGCAATTCATTGTATTTAAATTGATTACGGCGCGATGATGTTTTCATGCTCTATATAAAACAATAGAAGTAATATGAGAGTACACTGTAACATGATCAAAGCTACGAGTCTAAGTATGTTTAGAACATGTTTATTATTAATAGCCTACTCTGTTCAGAAATAGATTTTAATAACATGCTAAACAATAATAATTAGTTTCTCAGATATAAAATGTCTTTTTTTAATGATAATACAAAGCATGCCTGAGTCTATGGCTACAAAACCTACAGATGCTCCTGATATTAACAGGCTCACAAATGTTTTTTGTTGTTGTTGTTGTTTTTTGGTTGTTTGTATTTTAGTGAATCAGGTACCTGAACCACAGATGAATCCTGATGACTTTCTTCAAACTGTTTTCCTCTGAGAGCACTGTACCAACATCAGATGTTCAACTACACTGATATTCTATGGTAAAACAAGCTCCTTGACTACTGATAATGTTTTTTTCTTCTTGAATCCATGGAAAGAAGCAGAAACACTTAAATAACACACGTAAATATCAGGTATGATTTACTTGTTTCACTTGTTGGACATAATCTGTTGCAGGAATGACTCAAAGTCGGTTCACATCTCTGTGGTCAGTGTGCACAATGTGTCTTTGACCTTCATTATGTATGTTTTGATTATACTGTGTTGTAAATAAAATACAAATAATTTAAACAACCCATTTTTTCAGTCTCCTCACATTCTGTCTTACCTGCCTCAAAGTCACAGTCACACTGATGGGCCATTAGAGGCCATTAGGGGAGGGCCCTTTGTCTCTCAGGGGAGAATCACTTAATATTCAGGGCCATTGCCACTCCCTCGCATATTGGCTTTCAATCACAAAACATGTCTTTAAAAATTTAAATCAATATATTGTTTTCTGTGAATGAGTAAGCAGAATGATTTTCACATAATTTTAAATATTCTAGCCTACAAGACTAATTACTCAAAAGTCTTATTCAGAACTATTTAGTGTGGGTTTTATGGCCTTATTTCAGCTACATTTTTCCCCCCAAAACTTACTAACCACGCATAATATTTTTTTTCTAAAAAATGCAAACATGTACATCCATCAGGGTCACATATTATTGTAGCACAGTTTGTGCTGAATACAAACAAATTACATGTTGGTCAATAGTATGTTTTAAGTAGCTGAAATAAGCACAAATATCAGGGCATGTCAAAACATCTCAAGGGCCCCAAAATCACCTCAGACCCCAGGGGGTTAAAAAAAGCATTAAGATTATATTACATTGTATTTTGTATTAAGAAATCATGCCCATTCAATCACAATTAAGCACATTTCATCACCAAATTCTTGTTAATGTAATGTGTCCGGACACTTTTATTACTATTATTATTATTATTATTATTATTGTATTGTTGTTTTTCCTCAAGAATGATTCTAATTAGATTCTCATAATACATTACGGGAAAATAATCCTGTCCAGACAAAGCAAAAAAAAAAAAAAAGGTAGTACCTTGAATACTTCCCTAGTGAAAAAATAATATGTGAATATATTACTAAAAAATAAATATATAAAAATAAATATACTAAAATGTATCTGAAATACATTTATTTCATGCTAAGTACACTACAAATACATTTATTTATGTACTTAATAAAAATATCCTGCAATTGTACTTTTGGTATACTAAACAATTATACTTAAAGTCTGCTAAATTGGAACAACTAATTTTTTACCTAATATATTTTTATTGTGTGGAAGTAATGCTGAAGTCCAACTATAGAAATACTGAAGTATATTTGATTGTGCTAAAGTGAAACTATTGCAAGTTTACTTCAGGTACACTTTAAATATCTTGCATTTAAAGACTGATATTATTCAAAGATCATACAATCATCATCAATAGTGACATTAAAACACATTTTAGGCTTAATATTAAGAAATGTGCATTGTGCAACAAAGAAATACTCCAAATAAAGTTTAATTATAACTTTTATATCTGTAAGTCTCGAGCAATATGTCAGTAGCCCCCGGTTTCACAAACAAGGCTTAAGCCTAGTCCTAGACTAAAATGTAAGTTTGAGCTGTTTCAACTGAAATAAACTTGCACTGATTGATCTTAAAACATATCAGTGCCGTTGTTTTGTCTTTAGATGCACACCAGTGATGTTTTTTTTCTAAGGCCCGTTTATAAAAATTACTTAAATGTCCTAATTGAACAATGGCCTAATCCTGGCTTAGTCTAAGCCCTGTCTGTGAAACCAGGCCTAAATATATTAATAGACTTGAACTACACTTAGTATGAAATAAATGTATTTTAAATACATTACTTTTTTACTAGGGTTAATATTAATACTTTATATATAAAGAAACATATTTTTTTTTCAGTCAATCAAATTATAATTACTTACTGAATTTATAAACTTTAATTTATTATTTTTTATTATTTAAAATTCTTTATTATTTAAAAAATTCACATTGTAATGAGAATGAGATGTTGAGTCGCTGCTTAATATGAAAATAATCTTTATAGATTTCTAATTTTTATTTTTTTGATTTGTGGGTGAAGATATGATATGCTATATGCATATGCATACATAAAATATAAACATATCCATATTCTGGACGTATTCTTAAACACTTTTTGTGAGATTTATACAACGCACACATTTGCCTACAAGTCGTTTTGTGGGCAAATATCCACTATGTGAATTTCCTAATATCCCTAATATCATGGGCCTCCTGATGTATGGTACACATGGCATGACACACGAGCAAAGTGTGCTCACTGTTACATAACAGTCAGCAGGAAAACAGCATTTCAGACCAAAAGTATGACAAATCAGAGTGGGATATGCAAAAATCAAATCCCACTAAATCCCAAAAGAGCTTACAGCACAAACGCTACATTGTGCCACAGAAAAATATGCTGGGTTGAGCAAAAATAATCTATTGCACACAAAGGCCTCGAAACCGGACAGAAAAGAAAATGACAAATAATTTCTCCTAAACAATGAAAATAAGCACAGAGATGCTGGCCAATGACTCCTGCTTCTCAGATTTTCCTCCATAAGACTTCATGTGTCCCATATGAGCTTCACAAGAAATATGCAACACTATTTTTCATTTTAAAGCTCTACTGTATACTCTTACTGTATGTCAACAGTTGTCTCATTTGCTCCGATTTTATGTTTGTTTGTTTTTTGAGGAATTTTGGTTACATTAGTACTTAAAATGCAATTCAAAACTTATTTACATTAGCAATACATTATTTCTTGTGCAGTATGCATCTGTGTAGAGATTGCTGATATCTAACATAAATGTAAGCTACTAATTAAATGTGTATGTTCTCCTTAAACTTAGTTTATTAACTCATTTATGTGTAGCCTAAATAATTTTTCTGTTTCAGCCAGTAATAAATAAAATTAGAAGTGGAAATAAACTAAATCATTTCATCAGTTGATCATTGATACATACAGATAAAACATTGTGCTGTATTTTACACACCTTTTTGTGGTCTTTGCCCCCAGTTTTTTGAGGTCTTCCACCTCCGGTCTCGTCTGCCGTTGAACTCATCTATTATTTAAAGTAAATATACAAAATACATAACAATTAGAATCATAAAAATTGCAATATGAATGTCTCAAGGCCCCAAAATGATCAAATCAACATAACAATAGTGTACTATTAAAATAAGAATATGCAAAGGTAAATTCAACTGTGAGCACTGTGCACTTTATCAAACAGGAAATGAAGTCATGTGATGTTCCTGTTCTTGGTAGAACTCAACGCTGCTGATGCAAGAGATGCAACTCTAAAGCAACTGATTAGAAAGAGATTCAAGATTCCTCCTGATATGATTGAAATGTTTCAATCTGACCGTATCTGAATGATGCAGCATATGCAGGATATAGTTGCAGTTCTGCTTAGTGACAGCATGTTGATAGCAAACAGAGGAGGGAAAACACATGCAAAATTTAATGCTTTTCCTTTTCAAACAGCAGTGCTCTATTCAAATGAAGCTGTCAATAGCCTCAGGGACCATAAAAGCTGTTTGTCTATATGAGTGAATGTTACTAAACATGTCTGGGTCTCATTTCCCCCAAAAGTGGGGGGATAAAGTACTCAATTTAAAATAGATACAGACAGACAGACAGACTAATTATTATTATTATTATTATTATTATTATTATTATTATTATTAATTTATTTATAATCCTTAAGAAGTAGTTAATGCATAATGCATGATCTATTATTATTAATATTATTATTATTAATTGATTTATAATCCTTAAGAATTAATTAATGCATAATGCATGAATTAATAATAATAATAATAATTTATAATCCTTAAGAATTAGTTAATGCATAATGCATTCATGCATATTCATGCATGTAATTATTATTATTTTATTATTTATTTATATACTTTTATTTATTTTTTAGGTAAAAAGTAACAAATCTGTTTCACTGATTATTAATATTTGAAAAACTACAATACAAATCAAAGTCATGTGGTGCAACCAGCATATAGAAGCATGCAGGAAAAAGCCACACCTGAAATACCATAGCAACACCCTAGCAACCACCCACAACACCTTTGCACCTGGTTGATGACTTCCTTTTCTTTATGCAAAATAAAGTTTCTTACTTTTTTCATTCTGATTTTGGAGTGAAATACAACCCATAGAAGTTGTTAGCAAGTTTTGGGAGATACATAAACACATAAACACATAAACACACATGCTTAACTGACTACACCACTTTGGCCAATTTTGTGTTCAGAACTCAAACCTTTTACACTCTCAGAAAAGTTATACCTTTCAGGGTACAGACCCTTTTCACTTGTGCTGAAATCTTAAAAGACCAACTTTGCATCTTATTTACCCCTAAACGTTTCATAGTAGTACTATAATACTTTAAGTACCATATTACTACTATAAAGTACTGATATGCACTATTTAGGAGTAGATAAAGTACAAAGTTGTCCTTTTAAGTGTACTTTCCCAGTGACCAGCTGTTGCACCCTTAAAGATAAACATTTTGCACTTTTTTCTGACAGCTTGGCATTTTTCCTTACCTTGTAAACCGCTCTGCTGTTCATTAGGCGTTAGAGTCGCTGCATATCCAGCCGAAAATGACTCCAGGGGTCTAATGCAGGAAGAATAAATAGAACATGAGTAGGTGTCAGGGGTCTGTCAGTGACTGATACTGAAAGTGAAAGATATTAAGAAAAGGAAATAGAGTGCTATAGTGAAAGTAAACAAAGATGGAAAGAATATGTTTATGAGGGAAATGGAATAAGTGAGCGTTTAAAGCTATTTATACACGCATTAAACACATGGCAAGCGCTGTGTGAGGCTCAATCGTTCCAGAAATGACAGATCACATGCCCACACGCCACCGAATGTTATAAAACAGACTCTGCAAGATATTCAAATCCAACGGACAATGAGCACAGCCTGTTTCCCATCAATAATCTGATGGCAGAGCCACTAAACAAACATGTTTCTCATGACGATGAGGAACCTCTGTTAGGAGAAAGAGTTCCTAGTTAGAAAACATCTCAAAGCATCACACACCATTGCAGGTTATGATTAGTCTATACAGGCATTATCTGATGTTGAAAGCTCCTTCGTTGACATCAACAGAACTCAAGACCCCGTATTTGGCTCGCTAATAGAGATGAGAAATGAGTTGTACATACCTCAACGACACTAACTGCAACAAACCAAGACAGTAGCTAGTGGCTTAAAGTTTTCCGTACTGACCGGCTCCTTGCAGTAAACACTAATATCAAAGAAGACGGATTTGCAATTAATCATGCAATCTTTCCTAAGACGGCCTGGTTCTTAAAGTCCCTGCCCACAAAATAAGCAAACAATCGTGGCTGTAAGTAAGTACGTAAGAGTCCTGATTCTTGAGGCATGGCCTGCAAGGTAAGGAGGATATTGCTTAAGGTGCTATTGTTTTCACGGCTTTGCTGATTTGCTCGTATCTGTGTCAGCGCTGTGGGTGATCTGATATACAGGGCACAAAGCTATAAACATTAAACTTTATTATACTTTGTCCACATTTAACATTGCTCAGCACTGAATCCAGGATTTTAAAATGAACGGCGGGCATAACTAACCATTAGGATATTAAAACGGTGTTCTCTTGAAAACAAAAGGCTACATAGTGAAAATTACAGTACACGCAGCACATAAAAGTGCAAATAGAATCACAACAACCATAAAAAAAGTAGTAATATCAACATAATTATTAGTGCTGCATGCTACAGACACAATATGAATGGTGGGTCAGTGCTCTTTTTCATCTGAATACACTAATTCTTTCGATTCTCACTGGTGTTCAGCCGCTTAATAACTTGACTCTTGATCACGCTGTATGCGAGTGTCGTGTCGCGTCAAAAGAAAACAGAAATAACAATCACTGCCGCTATATTGTCTACACTGGATACAGTATACAGATGCGTGTTCGCTTTCTGACACAGTCCACACGCTTGAGTCTGTCGTTTTAGAGAGATGGTCAGAATGAGGGTTGAAAATAATAATTTTCCACATATTTGTTTTGAAAAGTTCAAAAAACTTTATTAACATTATAAGTAGACCTCAAGGAACATATTAAAATAATAAAAAAATCTAAGTCATGACCCCTTTAAATGGATGCCATTAATCTTTTTGCCTTTCCTCAGAGTTTGACTGTTTTGCTATTGCAGGGGATTTTAATATTCACATACATAATGCAGAAATCAAAACTACAAAAGAAATTATAACTGTTTTAAACACTTTTGACCTGATTCAGCATGTGCGTGGTTTACTCATCAGTAGAGGTCTAAACATTTTATCCATTGTTATTAAGGATGTAGCACTATCTGATCACTTCTGTATTTTCTTTGATATATTGATCTCTGTTACCACTGAATCTAGATCTGTCTCTGTCAGAAAGAGATGCATTAACAAAAACACTAGGGTGCTATTTATGGAGGCTATATCTTCAACACCAAGCATTTCTGCAGACTCTGTTGATCTTCTCCTTGATTCCTTTAACTCAAAAGTTAAGAATGTTATTGACGATATTGCTCCCGTGAAAGTCTGCAAGAAGAATGGCAGACAAAAATCACTTTGGAGAAAATCAACAGCAGTTCAGAGTATGAAAAGACAATGCAGAAAAGCTGAGCGGATGTGGCGGAAGATGAAACTCAAAATTCACTATAGCATCTATAAAGACAGCCTTCATGCTTTCAATGTGGAATCAGCCACAGTTAGACAGACCTTCTTCTCGAACCTTATAAACAGTAACTTAAACAACACTCACACTCTTTTTGCTACTGTTGAGAGACTAACAATCCCCCCCAAGTCAGATTCCCAGTGAAATGCTTTCCGACAGCAAATGCAATGAGTTTGCTTCCTTCTTTTCTGAGAAGATCAATAATATCAGAAAGGAGATTGGCACATCCTCAAGTTATGCAGAGGTCACACAGATTCGACCGCAATTTCAAAAATAAGAAACTATGTCTATTTTTGAAGCAATTGATAGCAAAATTTTGGAAGAAATAGTACAGCACCTTAAACCGTCAACCTGCTATCTTGACACACTTTCCACATCTTTTTTCAAAAGTGTGCTTAACTGTTTAGAAGCAGATCTCTTAGAAGTGGTGAACGCCTCACTTCTTTCTGGGACTTTTCCAAACTCCCTGAAAACTGCAGTTGTTAAGCCCCTTCTGAAAAAGCGCAATCTTGATAACACCATATTGAGCAACTATAGACCAATATCAAATCTTCCTTTCATAGGTAAGATTATTGAAAAGGTAGTTTTTAATCAGCTGAACAACTACTTAAACTCAAATGGATACCTGGACAATTTTCAATCTGGTTTCCGAGCGCATCACAGCACAGAGACAGCACTCATTAAGATAATAAATGACATTCGCTTTAATTCTGATTCTGGCAAAATATCAGTGCTGGTACTACTAGATCTTAGTGCTGCGTTTGACACTGTCGATCATAACATATTTCTAGAGAGACTGGAAAACTGGCTCGGGCTTTCTGGGATGGTACTCAAATGGTTCAGGTCATACTTAGAAGGGAGAGGTTATTATGTGAGTATAGGAGAGCATAAGTCTAAGTGGACGTCCATGACATGCGGAGTCCCACAAGGCTCAATACTTGCACCACTCTTGTTTAGCCTGTATATGCTCCCACTAAGTCAAATAATGAGAAAGAACCAAATTGCCTATCACAGCTATGCTGATGATACCCAGATTTACCTAGCCTTATCTCCAAATGACTACAGCCCCATTGACTCCCTCTGCCGATGTATTGATGAAATTAACAGTTGGATGTGCCAGAACTTTCTTCAGTTAAACAAGGAGAAAACTGAAGTCATTGCATTTTGAAACAAAGATGAAGTTCTCAAGGTGAATGCATACCTTGACTCTAGGGGTCAAACAACTAAAAATCAAGTCAAAAATCTTGGGGTGATTCTGGAGACAGCCCTTAGTTTTAGTAATCATGTCAAAGCAGTAACTAAATCAGCATGTTATCATCTCAAAAACATTGCAAGAATTAGATGTTTTGTTTCCAATCAAGACTTGGAGAAACTTGTTCATGCCTTTATCACTAGCAGGGTGGATTATTGTAATGGTCTCCTCACCGGCCTTCCAAAGAAGACCATTAGACAGCTGCAGCTCATCCAGAACGCTGCTGCCAGGATTCTGACTAGAACCAGAAAATCTGAGCATATCACACCAGTCCTCAGGTCCTTACACTGGCTTCCGGTTACATTTAAGATTGATTTTAAAGTACTTTTACTCGTTTATAAATCACTCAATGGCCTAGGACCTAAATACATTGCAGATATGCTCACTGAATATAAACTTAACAGACCACTCAGATCATTAGGATCGAGTCAGTTAGAAATATCAAGGGTTCACACAAAACAAGGGAGTCCGCTTTTAGCTATTATGCCGCCCGCAGTTGGAACCAGCTTCCAGAAGAGATCAGATGTGCTAAAACATTAGCCACATTTAAATCCAGACTCAAAGCTCATCTGTTTAGCTGTGCATTTATTGAATGAGCACTGTGCTACGTCCAAACTGACTGCACTGTGTTTTATGTATAATCATTTTTATTTCTAACTGTTCTAAATTCATTTTAAATCAATTTTATATCATTTTAAAAGTTTAAACAGAAGGCTAAAGTAAGTGCTGTGATAGTAAAGAGAATGTGGGCAAAGAAAGACAAATGTGTTGGTTAATCAATTGAAAGTAGGACCTCTGAGTTCTATTTGATTGGTTTCTGGTTAGGGACTGTCTGTAAGCGGAGGGAGTGCGGGAGGGGGAGAGCGATGGACTCACTCAGACGTGAGTGAGGGACACCAGCAGAAGAATATTGGTGTCATAATTAAGGGGGGGGACGACAAAACACATTCTCTAAGACACTAAGATCCGTAGAGGCAAAAGTGCATTTGAAGGTATAGAAAATCCTGAGAGAATGTGAGACGCTAGAAGGGGGGTTCTAGTCGTAAATCGCTCTACAAACTCTAAATTCCGACCATTACAGACGGGCGCGCGGCGCGCCCCGAGTTTTAGCGAATAGTTCAAGTATAATGGTTCAAGTAGTGGAATAGTTAGGTGTATTGGAAATTTTTTTCACTTAGTGCGGAAGAGTTTCAACAAAGCTTGAGAATATTTGTTTTTAAATTCCTTGTTTTTATTATTATTTTTTTTTTAATTCCTTGTTTTTATTGTTGTGATTATTATTTATTTTAATTTTTTTATGACTATTTTACTTCCTTTTATGTAAAGCACTTTGAATTACCACTGTGTGCTATTTAAATAAACTTGCCTTGCCTTGCCTTTTTATTGGGACAATAAAGCCCTCCCTAACACTATCTGATAACACTTTGTTATTAAATACCAGTGAGGCACTTTATTTCTACTTTTTGAATATTCCTTCATTTTTTATTGAAAATGAATGCCTTTCCGATCTTACATGGGATGAGAAAAGGGAGAAGAACGAGTTTGGCAAAAGGCAAGTTCGAACTCATCAAATTGTCAATTGCGCCAAAAGTTTCCGGCACACGCCTTACTCTTTATGCCACTACTGCTGTTGTCATCATCAAGCGACTTTTGTAAAGTTGTCTATTCCAACCAGACACTGGTGGGCAGAGTTAGTGTACATAGTCTCTGCCAATAAATATGAGTTTGCTAATCTTTTATTATTACTTATTATTATTAAAGAACAAATTCACTTCACTGCTTGCTTATTCATAGTTGATAAGCTTGGTTGTCTGGCAAATTAAAGTCATGTAGTGCAACCAACATATAGAAACAGGAAAAAAGCAAAGTTCTAGCAACCACATAGCAACACCCTAGCAACAGGAACTTAGGATTTTGGTGATGGGAGTGGAATTTTTTTTATTTTTACCACTATGTAATACCCTAACAACCATTTAGAACTCCCTAGAAACCACATAGCAACACTACCTTTAAGAAAGTGTAAAATCTGTTTCCTTATTGGTATTGCTTAAGTGTTCTCACAGCTTGTATGAAGTGTTATACATAAATGAATGTCACAAGCTGTTAAGGGCGATGTAAGGTCATAAACAAGCAGTTCCATAATAAGCACAAACTTCTTAAGGATCAGACTAGCTAAAGAAATGTTGATTTATATAACAAGAACTAAAAAAAGGTTTAGTTATCTAAATTTGACTCTCAAATCAAAATCTGATATGTAATAGTCAATATTACTGTTCCTAAAAGGATTAGAAATAATTGAAGCTCAGAAACGCCACATGGTCCGAGGCTTTCCCAGTTTAGATTTCCCGACCCCTAATTCCAACTCCCATGACCCAGTGATTGCATAACTGGTAACAAGCCAGTATATTATATGTACTGTATGGGCAGACTTAAAAAAGCCTATCTATAAATCTCTCAACTGGCTGGACGGACACATGGAAATTTTCCAGGGCAGCTGTTCTAAAACCTGGATGTTCTCAAGGGTCTAATCGTGTTTTTCAGACGGGGAACAAAGCGTTTGCCAGAAATAAGGATATTTGCAAGCCAAATCACAGGACGGCAGGATCAGCAGGGCTGAAATTTCCTCAAATCCTACAAAGTGCACTATAACCTAATTTTTTAAAACTATCACATCATCATTACACCCTCACACCCGGCCTGTACTGAAACAATAGGTCTTTATCAGTGGGGAGAGGCGTGGATTCGCGCACAGAAGCGTAATGACTGTTTGTTTTTGGAGTGGAGTGAGGGGAACACAAATGACACATGACACATGAGCCATGGCATCAACGATCACATGACCCGCGCAGATCACTACTGGGATACCTAGCACTAGTCTCAGAATTAAATGGAGGACAGTGACCAACACAGATGATACTAATATAAGCAATAGTGTAAATAGCATACAGAAATGAGATGGAAACAAAAGCAGCTTTTGGAGATCAACTAACGGACTTCAGATAGTTGCTGTGGCAACTATAAATACATTTATTGCATACTAAGTATAGTTCAAATCTATTAACATATTTAATGACATATCGCTTGAGACTTACTGATGTAAAAAGTATAATTAAACTTTATTTGGAGGACTATTTGTGCACAATGCACATTTCTTAATAATAAGCCTAAAATGTGTTTTATTGTCACTATTGGTGAGGATTGAATGATCTTTTAATAATATCGGTCTTTAAATGCAAAATATATAAAGTGTACCTGAAGGATAGTTCCACTTTAGCACAATCAAATATACTTCAGTATATCTTTAGTTGGACTTCAGCTGTATCTCCACACAATTAAAGCACATTAAGTACAAAATTAGTTGTTTCAATTTAGCAGACTTTAAGTATACCAGTTTAGTATACTAAAAGTACAATTGCAGGTTATTTTTTATTAAGCACTTAAATATGCAAATGTATTTGTAGTATACTTAGCATGAAATAAATGTATTTTAAATTGATTTTAGTATATTTATTTTTCACTAGGGCATACATGGAATACAGTGCTATCTACTTTAAATACAACATGCATATACTTGTACACTCTTAAAAACAATTTTTGGTTTCCAGAAAAAAAACTGTCAGTGAACAGTTCTTAAAAGATTTTTTTTTTTTCAGAACCATCAATGCCAAAAAAGAATCTTTATTTTTAAGAGTGTACGCTAACATAGTTCTGCTAGCATACATCCATATTATGCCTACACTGTATATAATACATCCATCCATGAATGATATGACTGTTTAAGCCTATACAGAGATTATCTGCATCTATCAATAATCATGCCTTCTCATTCCACTGTAAAAAGTGAAAACATGCAATTGTTACCTATTTCTACTTGATCTGACCCTTAAAATGTTGTTGGAGGTCACTAGATGCTGTATGGTTGATTCAGCCATATTTATTTTATTATTATTATTTTTTTTTAACTAAATACAGACACTAAATACAGAAATGTTATCATATATATATATATATATATATATATATATATATATATATTTTTTTTTTTTATTTTATTTTTTATTTTTTTTTTTTTACAGTAGTCCAAGTTCTGCTTTCAAATTTCTCGGAATGATTTTGAGTGAAATTTGTGTAAAGTAAATGATAAATTAGGAAATTCTGTATCCGTCTCATTGGATGTATTACCAAAACATGCTGTTATTACAGGGTTCCCTGGAACCGCTGATTCTGATTGGTCAATGGCTTTCTGTGGTCAAATACTTTTGTATAATGACGCTAATGACCATTGTCCTTCAAACAAGGTTTCATGTCGTTCTGTGTACTTCCTTTTTAGCATAATTAAAAATAAAATAAAAAAATCACTGCAAATCAACATTTCACGTCTATATACCAGTATTTATTTTATAACCAGAGTAATAATAGTAATAATATATAGTAAGCCATTATGACAAATTAAACCCCTTCAGGATGGTTTATTTTGTGCAGTAACTGGTTGACTGAACCATATCCTTTACATTTTGGCCATTTTAGTGCTCACTCTGCCTACTGACAGCTGCCTTGTCACTGGATAATATAGTGCATTTTCTTTTTTTCTGTGAATTTTGAATGACCATAGTGATAAATAATTGATTAAATTGAGATATTTAGATAAATTGTGTTATCCACAATGCCAACCATCAGTCACCCTGCTCTCTAGATATCTGTAACACCCAGTGGGCAAACACTTGAAGATACAACCTTGTCATTTCCAGCCCAACATTCAATTCCTAACGTCAGTCTGTGATGTAACATTCATTTCTTTAAACTTTCAGCTGCATAACATGCAAAGTATCCGAGGCTCGGCGCAAATGTCGAAGCGCGTTTGAGGAAGTACATCCTTCTCTAAACTAAACCACCTTCCCTCAGAACAAAGTGCAGCCCTGCGGTTTAGTCATTAGGTTTTTAACAGATAGTGTTAATATATAAATGCAGAATATGAAAGCATGCACACTCTTGGTGTTAAGCAACACAGAAACCCCGTTCAGCCTTTTAACAAAATAAATATTTTCGGTTTAATGTGTTACTGTTAAACGTTATGAACAAAATATGATTCTCTTCTGTATGATCATTAAAACGCGGTGTGTGTGTTGCGTGAGAGAGCTCATATATGAATGTAGCTCTTAACTACATTAAACAAAGCATTGAGCAACATGGAATAAAATAGAAAACTATAGCGATATTAAGCTTACCTTCAGTGTTTTTCTAAGAAAAATGTAGCCTGTTAGTAAAAAAAGTATTTCATGAAGTCATGGTTTGTTTCTCAGTGACATCTGCGAGCGTGTCGAGCTTCAGTTTGACTGTCAAACTCTCTCCGCGCACGCGCACGCGCGCGCACAGAGCAGCCTGCTTGTAGCATATAATATTAAAAATGTTTTCAGTTTATCAAAGGAAACAAGCATTGTCAACGACTGAAACTGTCTATTCAGTCCAGACTCAAAAAACGTGATGTCTAAAACGTTTTATCTTTGACCTGCTCACTTTTTGAACCATGAACACTGAACAATGAATATTTATTTATTTCTTCTGAATGTTTTTATTTTTTTATTTTTTCACGAAGGACTTTTTGAATTTCTGAACATTCTGAATTTATATATATATAAGTCCCCTAGCCATTCCTATTTAATGAACTCTAAATGTGATTAAAACTTTATGTGTTTATCTTTATTTTTTCCCACTACCTACTCAAGTGAACTGCACTAAAACAAGTGTTTTGGCAACTTTTCAAAGTTAAATATTAAATATTCAAAACAGAAAGATCTAAATAACTTATTTGTTTAATTTGGTTCCTGTTGAGGTTCATCTTCAAATCCAGTTGTTGTTATCAGAATCAGAATTAGCTTTATTCGCCAGGTGTGCGCAAACACAGGAGGAATTTGTTGTGGTTTTTTAAGGTGCTCCTGGTACATACATACATACATACACATCTGACATGAGTGACATGTGTATGAATCTGGAACAGTAGATTTATGTACAGATTTGTGCATTATTTACTCTATATACAGCTGTATACATAAGAGATATGCATATGTATTTACATTTAATTAGAGATGGAGAATGAATTACGGAAATGAATTACAGAACACAGGTAATGCTTCATGTGTTAGCTGTTTAAGCTGGAGATGGCATGGGAAAAAAAACTGTTTTATGCCTAGATGTTCTAGTGCACAGAGATCTGAACTGTCTGCCTGAAGGGAGAAGTGCAAACAGGTTGTGTCCGGGGTGAGAGGGGTCTTTGATGATGTTACCTGCCCGTTTCTTCACTCTGGAGTTGTACAAGTCCTGACCCATACGGAAATGTAATATATGTGCATATACGAAATACCCATATATGCAATACATGTTTTATTTATGCTCTATTCATATATGAATCCTATTAGAAAATGGAACAATTTCATATATTGACATATAAGTCTACCCCATACAAAAATATGTTTATATATGTATAATACATTTATTGCCATATATGGAATGTATATAATTATTAATATATGTGAGATATGTCTTTTTTAGTTATGTGTTATATACAAATTAGATATATATGCATAGCAAATTATTTACATATATGTGACGTGTCACTTATATATGACAATCTTTTAATTATGAAATATATGGCTTCATATATTTGATCTTTGATCTTTAAAATTATATTTTAATACAGGTTGTATGTATCTACAAAGTTGCAGTGCATTACACATTTCATGCCTTAAGCCTAAAATGTTAAATGGTGCAATAAGCTACAAAAAGTAACATCTATTTAAACAGTTTTTATTTAAATAGAAAAAAACAATCTTATTGAGCTACACAATCAAAAAGAAACAAATAAGAAACAATTACATATATAACTGATTAAAACACTGAACAGGCATAAGAAACAGAACATCAACTAATTGTAGTGGTTCAGCTAAAGGTCTACAGTTTTGTATTCACACAGCTTGGGTAGTTTTTGGTTTATTGCCATCCCCAAGAGGCCCCCGGTGAAGAAATTTCTGGATCACTGCATCTGTAAGAAATTAGTAAAAGTTAGGTTTTTATAATATAATTACAATACATTGATTTACTAGGCCCAGAATTACGTTTACACTTAAATGTATCATATTAAAAATTAAATTGTCTGAACCCTATATGTATTTCAGGAAGTGCTCAACGTTTAAAAGCAATTTTTAATTATGGTAGTGTTGGGTGGTACAGTAAACTAAACTTGATTTTAGTCAATATGGTGTTAAAATATATACATTTAATCTGCTTAAGTCTTGCAATCCAACACTGTACCAGTTTAATTTTGCTTTTAAGTTAGAACTGTGCCTATGTCTTAAAGTGTTTAACTACATATAAGATGACAAATACACTACTCACAAAAAGTTAGGGATATTTGACTTTCGACTGAAATTTATGAAAAATGTAAAAAGTTCATGCTACAGTGATATTATATAAAAGTAAGGTATTTAAGAAGAAGCATGCAGTGGTAATTTCTTCATCTCAAACAATTTATGGAAACAAAAGCTAACAACAGTGGTGGATATACCACAACAAAAATGTGGCATGAGGCATGCCACCCCACTCTTCTTGAAGGGCTGCCCTCAGGTCACTGGGGTGCAGGGTTACGACCCTCTGCACGACACTCAGCTGATCCCATAGGTTTTCTATGGGATTCAGGTCTGGAGAAAGTGCAGGCCACTCCATTTGAGGTACCCCAGCCTCCAGCAGCCGTTCCCTGATGAAGCGACCTCGAGGAGCTGGGCCATTGTCGTCCATGAAGATGAAATCAGGCCTGTGTTGCTCATGCAGAGGCACAATGACTGGATTAATGATGTTATTCAGATAGTATTGGCTTGTCACAGTACCATTCGCAAGGTGTAGGCCAGTTCTGTATTGACTAGACACACCTGCCCAGACTATAATGGCCAGGGAGACTTGCATGGGTCAGGGAGTATTTGTGCTGGACGAGGAACCAGTGCTGTTCTCTGATGAAAGTCAATTCACATTGAGCAGAAATGATGGCCACCAATGCTGTTGAAGACATCAAGGAGAAAGCTATGCATCAGCTACTGTTGTCACCAGATGAGCCTTTGGAGGTGGTGCTGTTACAGTCTGGGCAGGTGTGTCTAGTCAATACAGAACTGGCCTGCACCTTGCGAATGGTACTGTGATAAGCCAATACTATCTGAATAACATCATACTAATTAAGTAATAATTATAAGTTGTAGTTGTAAAATATTCCCAGATACCACTTGATCTGAGCTCCACCTTCTTAAGGACAAGGCAGAGCAACAACAAAGCACAGCCTACACGCATAAACTTGCATATTCAATATATATTGTTAACAAACGGTCAAAACATATAGTACCATATAAATTTTTGATATATATTGTTAACATATATGGTCATATCATATAATACAATATACCATTTTAATATATTGTTAACATATATGGTCATAACATGTAATACCATATAAAAATTAACCATATACATACTTTAAATATATGTTTATATACAAATTTTACTATGGGAATTTCATATATGTTATAAACATACACATACATATATCCAGAAGATGGATATATGTGATAATAATATATTGCCTTATATGTAACATATGACAACATCACTACCGAAATAGGGACATATATGTCATATATTAGATTTCCGTATGGGGAAGGCTGGGCAGGTGCACACCAGTGATCTTTTCTGCTGTCCTAACAGTCCGCTGTTTTTCACAATGGAGTGTCCCACTTCAGGTCCTGGGAGATGGTGGTTCCCAGGAATCTGAATGACTCTACTGCAGTCACAGTGCTGTCCATGATGGTGAGTGGGGGGGAGCAGGGGGGTTTCTCCTGAATAACTCAAATGCTCTCTAATCTAAGAAAGTTTATAGATATATAAAATCTTTTTTTTTTTTTTTTTTTCGTTGAATACTGACTTTTTGTACATAGAGGAGTTGTCCTGTAAAAGTTGAAGGAATTCCAATACTCAGCACTAGATGGCCGCATGAGTTCTCGTTTATTTCAGGCACTTCTTTCCCACGTGAAAGGAGGGAATGTCATGCATTCACATCCAGTGAATGAGAAATCATAAGACTGCGATTGCATATTCAACAACTCCCTGACCTGGCCCCTATTTTTCCTCAGCCTGGCTGAGGGGACAGATGGAATAGCTTGTGCAATATTATAATAGGGGGGTGAGACAGTGCTTAAGTAAACTAGAAGAAATTTAGCATTTCTTCCTTGCTGGCTGATGATGTAGTTACAGCATCTAAAAGCAGCAGCTAACAGGTCAAGCTAACCAGATAAACCAAATTATCAAAGCATTAAGCCATTTAAAACCAAGTCTTACAATGATTTTCCAGAGTTAGGGGGGTTGTACTGTACGTTCTCTGCTTTGTGTCAGGCCTAAAACTGGCAAAATCTTAGCCTCTCAATTAATTTAATTACTAAATTTTTGTCTTGTCAGATTTTTTATGACTCTTTCCACTTAGTATATGTTACCTTATAGCATTACACAAAGAGGTTTACTTTATACAAACAATATAATTCAATGAAAAAAAAAAAAAAAACCTTATAGTTTCTACACCACACAAACAAGTGCATAATTTGAACATGAAACAATCAAAGATAACCAAAGCTTTACAGAAGCCAACATTTAACCCCTTGTGTATGCTTTAGCTTGCTTTTAAAAAGAGTAGTTATTATTGGAAATAATATAATTTAAAACAATATATAAGTGCATAGTGAATGTAATATTTTCAGAAACTTAATTGCATATTAATTAAAATTGAATGAAAATGTTTTACAGTGTAAATCTATAATAAATGCAATTATTTGAACTATAAAATGCTTTTTGGCCCACTTACTGTAGGTATGACTTAAGAACATTTCATAATTACTTATATTGTTTTTGAAATATGGTAAAATTGTACTGCTGAATGTACTGACAAACATTTATGGCAAACTAAAATACACCTTTAATGTCAGTTCTATTAAAACTTGTATGTCATGTATTTAAATATATTTTAATTACATATTTGTTGTAATTTAGTACTTAAATATATTTACTTTAAATGAATAACACACATTAGTTAACATTTTAACGAAATACCTTACATGTGCTTCAGATCAATGTACTTCTTTAAAGCCTGATAAAAGAAACTTTAGAGTCAAACTTTTAATTTGACATTATTACAAAGTGCACTTTTTAAAAGTCTACTTAAGTTTGTTAAAGTCAACTGCATCTCTGTATGCATTTAAGTGACATTTTATTTCAGTAATATTATCTGCAAATATACTTGCAGTTTTTTTTTTTTTTTAAATTGACTTTTATTTGAAGTAAACAATACAATTAAGTACACTTATTTTTCATTAGTGACCATACATGGTAGTTTGCATATAAATCATGCTAAAGGAATGTTTTCCTTATTATGTTATATTAAAAATTATATTGGAATGAAAGATTAGCCAACAGTTTTTAGCCAGATATTGCATGCCAAGTGAACTGACTTCACTTAATGGGATAATAGTCCCTTCTATGTCACCATCATTCTTTCAAAGCACCATATTTTCCAGCAATTAACTGTATTGCATGTCTTCAGTTGAACAGAGTGCAAAGGTTGAAAGGGGTTGGTGGCTCCCGTTAATCAGACATCTGGACTTTGTTATTTTAATGTGCCAAGTGTTGAAATTGCAGGAAGGTCAGACTAACTACATTAAAGCAGGCGGCCCACATGGCCTATTAAAGCAGAAGAGCAAAGTGGCGGTAGAGTGGGGCGATCCCATTAACTACACTGGGGTTTTGCTGCATGCAGACAGACAGAAATGCTCTGTGATCCTCCACATACAGCCAGAAGCACACATGGACCGCATCTACGGCCGAGCGGCGGCGTTCCTGACGAGTTGAAAACATCTGCGAGGCTCTGTTTCTTTCTCTCCTTCTACATCCATTTCTCCCACCCTCTCCCAGTGATCTTTGATATTTATTTTTGGGCACGTTGGCTGGCCTTACATGGTCTGGCGTTGGGTGCAGCTCTTTGTGGAAGACGCCCACTGGTCTGCCCTCCGTCTGTGGCAGGATGGGAATACCAGACGTTTGAAGTCATCAATTTAAAGGAATGCATTACCAAGTTTTCATTGTGCTTTGGAGATATTGGTTTATTAGAATGAGATTTATTCCAGTGGCAAACAAACAATCGTAATCTGACTTTGTTCGTAATCAATGACATTGCAGCTTACCCATCAAACTTTGACTTTATAAACAATGGTGATAAACATCTTGTACACAAATGTAACTGAAATAACAATGAATGTTTGATGCAATGGTATAAAGACTGAAAGGACCTATTTGCCTGGTACTCGCTCAGGACAGTTAGAGAGAGAGACAGAGATCGGCCAGAACTTCCCACACAGGGAGCGGGTGGTGAATGAGACGCATTGTGTCACATAGGGTACGGCAACAAATCGCTCATTGAATTGTTGTGGGGTAAGATTAATGCACAAACAGCACAATGCAAACTCATAAAGCCCAATTTAGAGGACGACACGGAGGCGTCAGGCGCCCCATTCTCCATTCTCTGATCTGATTAAGTCACTAAGTCAAGGTTTTCCTTATTCATGGTGGATTTCTGGAATTTTAATTAAATCAGCTTTTGAATTTGAATGTGATTTGGCAAGGAGTGGTAAGAACCAGTTTTGCGTTACCTTCTAATGTAAATGTATGTACTTGTGTTCTATTACAAAATTATTTGAATGAACTTTTTAACACTGTGGAGGTAACAAACTCCAGTACTTGTGGAGTACTTCAATGTGTAAAATTGAGCTTGTACAGCCAGAAATGTCAGTTTTCATGACATATATGACATGATACTCATTTTTTTCTGATGGGCACCTATTTAAAAATAGGTTACATACAAAAGGCAATTTATATATATATATATATATATATATATATATATATATATATATATATATATATATATATATATAGTGCCTTACAGTTCTTCTATTATCAAATTTATTTTCATTTCTGAATGAGCTTTGGTATTTTTTGGAAGTCATGATGAACAAAAATTGAGCAGAATTAAATTAGTGTCAAATGAAGAAGTAGTTTCACATAGTATTTTATTATCACTATTGTGTTATTGTCAATAACTCTCAGATATAATATCAGATAATTTAACCATTTTATGGCAAGGCAGGTGTTAAAACACTCAAAAATGTGATTAATGCTATTTATGTATTCATAATCATGATATTTGTAAAATATACTTTTTACCCTTTTAAACTTAAAACTAAATAACTAACAACAAAAAAATTGTTTAAAAATATTTAAAACTAAACATAGTTTTTTTACCAGTATGCATAATGACACTTTAGCATCAATATAATAATAATAACGATAATAATAATAATAATAATAATAATAATAATAATTTAATTTAAATATAATTTTTTATTTTATTTAATTTTTGCTGAAAATTATACAGAATTATTTTTAAAACCATACAAAACCTACATGAAAATAAAGCTATCCCATGCATTTTAAACTACAGTTTTTATTTTTTTATTTTTTCAATTTCTTTATTTATTGACCCACTTAAGATTTGAAATTGAGGTGATATTTGCCTCTAAACTCATCCTGCGCAGTTTGTGCTACATATGAATGATACTTCAGAGTTTCCAGTTTGTTGAGAAGAGGTTACATTTCTAACCTGTAAGATTTTTATGATGATAAAATGGGTGAAAACTTCCCATATCTATCAACAAGAACATCATTCACTTGGGTATGGGCTCTTTTGACTTGGCAAGCAAGCAAGCTCCTAACAACCACCCAGAACACCCTAGCAACTGCATAGCAACACCCTGGCAGCCATTCTCAACACCCTATGATAGTGGACATGCTGTACACTGGCAAACAAGCTTTGTGATATTTGTGAAATACCCATACACTGGCTCTATTGTGATCCACTGCACTGTATTCAGGTGATGAACTGAGCTCTGAGGCAGAACGTGTAATGAATCCACATTAGAGTCAGAGTATTCTCCGAACACAACAGGATATGATGTTACTGTGTGTCCAAAGCTCTTATTACTCTTTGTGCACAGGATTAAGATCTGCACAATGACTACATAAAAGCACGGATAAGACGAGTTGGTGAATGCAATAGTGTTCAGGTTACACATTACACACATGATTAGGCTTCAGGCTCCTGCTAGTTTTTCGTCACACTCTGGACTACAAGTCTACTACAATAACACCAACTAGATTTTGAAGCTTAGGTTTTAAGGTGTTTCAAATGGTTCCCAGGGTGTTGCTATGCAGAGTGGTTTGTAAGGCAATAATTGATGGTTGCTGGTCTCTCCTTCAAAGTAAATCTATTGGATTTCTTCGCAAGTTTTATCATACGCCAGACATATATCGAAAATTTCATCACTTGGAAACTTAATAGCACACTTTTTGTCAACAAGTAGCATGATGTATCTGTTGCATAAATGGTGCAGGATGAATTGCACACCAAAGTTTAAGTCAAATTAGGGGTTTGTTTAAATTTTTAACTTTAACCTTCGGAGGGAGAAACACAGAGTAGCAGAGAGCAGCAATGCTTGGCATCCAGCAGACAAAAGGGTGGGACTGGCAGGGAAAGCAGCGATCAGTAAAGCTCATGTTCTCCTTTATGAGCCCCTCATCTAACGACCGCATTTGATTAGAGTAAGGCTCAGAGTCGAGGAACTTTTTACAGGATTACTGCCAGTTTCCTCCAGCACACACACACACACACACTGATGGATGCTGGAGCGTCTCTGTGAAACCGGAGTGGGCTGAGGCTATAATGAGTGGTATGAAGGGATGATGTTGAAGACTGGCCGAGCCAGTCAGGGATAAACAGTGGGGAGTTTCCTTCGGATTCTACGATCCACTCTTCTAGTTTGTCTCTGTTAGGCAGTCTGTTCTGCTTTGATCCCGGAGAAGCTAAAAGAGGCTATGAAAAGGTAAGGATTCCTGTTTTGTGATGTACGCAGAGGTTTTTTAAAGAATATAGTACTCAGTTATATCTCAAAGGAAAGTAAAATGACAAACTGTTAGATAGTTGCTTGTTAGAAATGATATTGAAAGCAAACTGAGATGTTTTCTTAAGTTTCATGCTTCTCATATTTCTCTCCTGAGGGAAAGAAAAGCCAGTATAATGTCATCAAGGATTCCAGTGAAATCTCGACTGTATCTCAAAATGTGCTCAAGATATCAATAGTCTGGATCAAATATGAATTTAAAGCAAACAATTTGACCTATGAAATGCATGCTCTCTTTAACTCTATGTTTACTGTATGTTCACAATGATTTCATTTGTGTGATTTTTATTTCACATAAGTTATTTTAAGAGAAACATTTAAGTCAAAATTGACGATAAATGTCATCTAACCTATGAAAGAATATTTTCTTTGGGATTTTATGGCATATTGTTTATCATTTAAATGTCTGGTATTTTAATGTACAGTATTTCTAAATCTTATTATAAGCATCTGGCATTTCAGTGTGATGTAAACTAATCAATAATTGTTTATATGAATATGTCCATGGTGGCAGATGGTTACCATGTATCTTTAAGGAAACTTTGATTTCATTTATTGACTTTTTACAGACATAATATACTTTAAAAGAATCTGTGAATTTAATGTTTCCACACACTTAATTGTGTGTTAATTGTAATTTAATGAAAATTGATATTAAATGCAGTTAGCTGAACTTTCCAGTGAAGCACTTAAGCACATCTTTATATGTAATTTCATAATTACTTTTATTGTCTTTGAAATATGGTTAAAGCTTACTGTCGAATTTACTGACAAGTATTTGTTATTTGTAATGTATATCGTATTTAAATACATCTGCAATTATACATTTTAATGATGTTGCAATTTTTACTTTAAAAATGTAACTTGTAATGTAATATTGAATAATAGACTACAGTTAAAATTATTATTTAGTACTTTACATGTGCTTAAGTATGTTAGTCAACGCATCAAAATAAGTGTACTTGTTTAAAACATGACAAAATATTATAGAAAAATAAAGATTCAAAATGTCCTTTAAAATAAAACTTTTATTTTGACATTTTAGTCACAGTACTGTATACTCTCTTCAAAATACACTTAAATTGCCTTTTATTTCATTGATATATTATTTTCAAGTACATTTTATAAATAATATTCATTTAAGATTTTAAGTAAACTACAAGTGCACATTAAATACAATCAAGTGCACTTTTTTTCACAAGAGACAGCAAAAATAGAAAACCAATATCTAAAAATCATTCATTTAAAATGAATCTCAGCTGTAAGAAAAGACATCATTTTTTTTTTTTTCCTTCTCTAATATGAGTTCAGATGTTGACAAGGCTCGGACCAGCCGCACCCTTTAAGACACAGGCCTTGGGCTCGCATGGGTGGCATCCCACCAACAGTTAAAACTTACAGCAGTGACTGTAAAGACTTCTTTACCAGCCTCTAAGAGAACATAAAACCATTACTGAAGTCATGCTGATTCAAGCAGTCTAATGAGTAATCCAGTCCAAATGTGTGTTAATAAGACTCAGGGGGGTGTGGACTTATTCAGGAGGGGGCGAGGTGGAAATAAGGTGAAGATATACTGTGCAACACTAAATGTCAAGTGTGAAAGGCTGCGCTCTAATTTAAACTGGCACGCTTGACTCGTGGCCAGAGAGGCAATGTTGTTTTTCTGCTTTGAACAAGGGGCCAAGTCCTCTAATCTCAGCTCTCCCTCATGATAAGGTTAGACTGGGGTTGAGTGAGGGGTCTGGGCTGTTATGTGTTCAGGATGAGTGAGCTTGATGGGGGAGGATCAGTGTTGTTTCCCTGTACAGAGAGTGCAGAGGGTGCACGTTCACGCTGGTAATGGAGGCACCGAGAGACAGGAACTGTAATTTCTCAGATCATTTCCTACCACTTTGCTTTGGCCTTGGTCCCCCTTGTTCATTAGCAGTCATTAATTCCCAGGACAAGCCATCAGAAAAACCTTCGGTGAGGGTAGCGAGGGCCGCTGAAAGGCAGAAAAACAAAGGATATTGTGTGGAGGTCATGAGTGAGATGTTTTGGGGCCCAGTTTGTCTCTTATATCCAAAAGCATGTATGATCTATTAAACCCTGGATGGAGATCTCAAGTGATTTCTGTATTTTATTCTCTTAGTTATTCAGTTTTTTTCTTTTTTTTTTTTAGTTGTTGTTTTTTTTTTTTTAAAATGTAGAACCCAAAATGAGAATTTGTGAAAAATGTTCATGTGGCTCTTTGACCTGTAATGTTTTGCAGTGAGCCCCCATCCCCCCCCCCCCCAAAAAAAAAAAAAATTAAACAGAAAAAGGAAAAAAACCCAGAAAAGTGTGAGTACATTGCAATTCTTCTGAAGACATGCTATATATATATATATATATATATATATATATATATATATATATATATATATATATATATATATATATATATATATATATATATATTATTTATTTATTTAAATTGTAAATATAACAATGTTTATTGAGGTTTATTAACACTTTACAAGAAAATACTACTTCAGTCTTTCTGATACATAATTTGTGTTAATTTATTGTGTTAATTGTCTTTTCGTTGTAAATTTATAAGCAATTTCTGAGTGAAAACTGTTTCAAAGAAAATCATACACCATTTATTTTTTATAGTTTTGTGTGAGGAAAAGGCTTAAATTTATATTGCTAAATTATTGTAATTAAATATGTAATTTTGTTCAACACAATACAAAAATCACAAGTGAGATTTCTTAAATTTTCTTAAAAAGACTCTATGTCTGCAAGGCTTCAGAAGTTTTCAATGTGATCTCAAATATGTAAAAATATTTTTATATATCTATAATCTTCTAGTATATGTCAACAATTGTTTTATTTGTTGCTGTTTTAGATACAATTGATATTTAACTGAGAACTCCTGTTTGTCTCTTGAGCAACATTTGAGCAATAAGACTTTCCTCCAGGACCCTAAACCTTTCTGTTCAAATTTGTGGTTAGTGAAAAAAAAGTCAAATTGGCAGACAGCTCTCAGATGGCTGCATAGTTTCATAAATTCATGGTGACTGACAACCGTAAAAATTGTCTGTAATGCAATTGCTCATAAATCATCTCACATTAAAGCAATTCTCTTGCATCACATTGCACAGCTAAACAAAATATGAGGTGAAGAGTACCAATGTTAAAAAAAATAAAATAAAATGTTACAACACAGCTGGAACTGGTGACATTATGCTCAGATTTGCAACTGAAAGCATAGTTATTAGTCTTGCTTGATATTACTTTTCAAAGTAATTGTATGATTTTTGCTTGGAGGATGAAAGTATAGTTGAGGAATATATATATATATATATATAAGTGTTAAGGTCCTCCTCTAAACATAACAATTACATATGTGTAAGCAAATACAAACACGAAAACATACAGATTAGCCACCAATTTGCGAATGAATTGCAATTATTTTGTGTTGGAAAAACCCTTCTAGTCTCGAATCTTATATAAATCTCCCTAAAGTCTCCTCTAAATATAGTCTAAATGTGTATCAAGTGAAGTTACTATACAGAAAGCTATAATCAGTAATGATATTACTAATGATACAGAAGAGCAGGATACAGCCGCATGCACAATGTATCACGTAATGTAATATTCCTCCTTTTCTGCTGAGGACAGAAGACCGTTTCTTCACTCACACCCCTCCACACCCACATTACTCTGCACAAAGTGGAACGGAAGCAGCGTTTGATTAGCCTCTGTAATCAGGGTCCGCTCCAGACACAATAATGACATTATTACAGTATTACAGATTCTTATCAAACAAAGCCCACAGGTCATGTCCTCAAAAAGACAATCTGGACTGCACTCAAAGCCACACAGATGAAGCACACTACTCCAATATCTGTCAAGAGCTCAGCTGGAACGAGAATAAGGATCAGTATCAGTGAAAGACGTGCTTAACTTTCAGAAAATGTTGGCTGTCTGCCATAGGAGATCAAACAAAAATATTGTATGATCTATTATATAATGAATAGTATAAAATGAATATAATACGTTTGGGACAGGATCTGTAGCTTTTTAGCAATAAACATTTTCCTATAGTGCTAATAGCAACCCAATCTCATCTTTCAAGGTGCCGATTTAGTATGAATTTGTACGATGTGCATTGTACAAAAATGTATGATTTTTAGAAAAAGTAAGCATGAAGATCCATCTCTGGGCATAAGCAGATTGTATGAAAACATATGCATGAGATCATACAAATTCACATGAAGTAGCAACCAGTTTGCCAGCACATAAAAATAGTTACGATTACAATGAGATTGGGTTGGCTAATATATGAAAATTGTCGCCTGTAATAAAAATTATGCCAGAATTTGTAACAACACAGCTGGAATTGTGAACATCATACTCAGATTTTCAACTGTAATTGTAGTTATTAGTGTTGGTTGCTCTTATTTTTCTAAGTGATTCAATGATTTTTGCTTGGCCTATTTCACTGGAAAGTTTAATTATTTTACAATAATTTTATTTTTACAAATAAAATAATTAAACTCCCCCCGTCAACCCCTAACTGTCACTGTGGTGTATGAATTGTACAAATAAATATCATAAATATCAATCGTACATATAAATATCCACCAATTCGGCGAAATATAACTGCATAGCAATATTTCTTTTTTCTTGAGCACCAATTTGTAAGCACCAAGGTTGCAGATTTAGGGCACATTAAGCTATCACATAACATAGTTAGTTTTATCATAGCACTACCATTTTCATAAAAATTGAGAAAATGGAATGAGATTATTTACTTTTCCATTTTATTTTATATTATTCACTGTTCTATTTTTTAAAAAGGGGGAAATGCGCAGAGGACACTACTAAACATTGTAAAAATTCAAATAAGTATTTATTATTGTTGTTAGTATTACCAGTGTTGAGGAAAGTTACTTTTAAAAGTAATGCATTACAATATTGTGTTACTTCATAAAAAAAGTCACTAATTGTGTTACTTAGTTACTTTTTATGGAAAATAATGCATTGCATTATTTTTGCTTTACTTTTTGTCAACTGAGCTTGATTTATTTTAATAACCAAAAAAAACCCCCCCAAAAAAACAAAAGTCATATTTTTGGCAATTGTAAAGCTCTTTTCACATCAAAAGTGAAATGAATAAGCCTCAGACCGAAGGAAGTGCCTCTGTGCATCAGTCCCAGGAGACAGGAGAGCTGTAAGTGAATAAATGGGAGAACAAAGTAACTTGTGTTACTTATTTAAAAAAGAAACTCAGATAAGTAACTTTACAAGTTACTTCAAAAAAGTACTCTGATTACATAACGTTGTAATGTGTTACCCCCAACACTGATTATTACCATTTTTTATTTTTTTAGATTTGAATTTGACCCAGTTCTTTTAAAATTTAAAAGTAATTTGTTACATTACTAATTGCTTGAAAAAAGTAATCTGATTATGTAACTTGTGTTACCCCCAACATTGATTATTACCATTTTTTTTTTTTTTTTTTTTTTTTAGATTTGAATTTGACATTCAGTTCTAATTTATATATATTTTTTTGTTTTGTAGCTTAATAACCTCGCTGGACTATCCTCCTGGCATGGATCGCTGGACTTTTCAGAAGAGCAAGGAATATTAAGACTGGAGAATTGCAGTCCTTCTTTGGAGTTTGTGAGGTTTATGGACTCCACATCACACTAGACTGCACTTTAATTTGCAAGAATTTGATGCAGTCTGTTTGACCCATCCTTGTTTCATGTGGCATCAACCCTTTACATTTCCTTCCCCACATATTGTAAAGCAAATCACTTAATTTAGCGATATGAGAAACATCAGATAGAGAGAAAAGCCAAATGGAGGACGTCATAGGAAATGGGTTTTCATAAAACATCCTTCAAAGGCGTTTTAACATTTTCACATGATTACACACGACTAATGATGTCTTAAAATGACTTAATCAAGCTCACTCTACTTGGGTGGCAAGTAAATGCATAAATGAAGGATTGCATGCTAAACTGTGAAACCTGAACAGCCCACATGGAAGTGATTCAAATTGCATGTATACTGCTGCACCACTTATTACAAAATAGCTATGATTTTCCTGACATGGTAATTCTGTGGTATTCTTAAGGTACCATGCAAATACAATTTTTGGTTCTATGTCGGTATGGTGTTACCATCAGAGAACATCACTATACTCTGGCATAGTATTTAAAAAAAAAAAGATACACAACTTCAGACAACAGTCTTTTTCCCAATGCAACAAGAGACTTTTTTAGATTTACATCTTTTTCTCACCTCTTCTTCACATCTGCCTCACAAAGACCGCAAATTAATCTTATTGAATGCAATAAGTGATGTTAACTGTTCATTTCAAAACCCTTATCTTTCTTGGCTTTTTAGAGAGAAAATTGCATCAAGTTTCTTATCTGGGTGTAGTGGATAATTAGGGAAATACCTAGAGTTAAGCCAAGCATGGGAGAAGCAGGAGTTGGGGTGGGCCGGCGGGGGTTACCAGCTTGTTGTGGCTGTGTGGGTTCCTGGCATGCTGATTTGTGACTGTAGTGAAAAATCACATTGCCAGGGATTACCACACTGCCATGGCCTTACCAGCAGTTCATGAGGAAATGGACAAAAAATGGAGGAACTTTGGAAAAAAAGGGTACCTGACATGGCAGAATGAGAAAGGGGAACTCCATTAGGGTGTTTATACTCGAACAGCAAAACAACTGCATTTGTGATGTGGTTCTGAGCAGGTGCAGAGCTTAGCTGATTGGTGAACGTGCACGGTTTGCTTTTTTGTTCACAGTGGCTAAGTTCTTCATCTGAACAGAAACTGCAGCTTTTTTTCTCTTGGAAAGTCTTATGTTCTGTATATGTGCCATCATGGCAAAGATACTGATAATATATGTATATACCCTTGTAAAAAATAAGTACACTTTAGCATACTTTTAAAAAGGACGCTTATTATGGATATAATATCATTTAAATTAATATACTTTGGTGTGAACTGAATGTATTTTTTTCATGGTATGTA
Organism: Spinibarbus caldwelli; assembly: GCA_039654775.1. Taxonomy (NCBI): domain Eukaryota; kingdom Metazoa; phylum Chordata; class Actinopteri; order Cypriniformes; family Cyprinidae; genus Spinibarbus; species Spinibarbus caldwelli. The sequence continues at coordinate 21,804,778 of CM077266.1, read as the reverse complement.
ATCAAATTTTTATTGCAATTAAAGAAAATGTATCATAGTTTAATTTAAATTAAATGCAATTAGCTGAACTTTAGAGTGCTTTATTTAGGTATATCTTTGTATGCAATTTCATAATTACTTTATTAAGGTAAACTAAAATCTACATTAATGTAATCTCTTTTGAAACTTGCATGTCATGTATTTTAATGATGAAGTTGCAGTCTAGTACATTTAAAAAAAATATTAACCTTAAATGTAATATGAAATAATGCACTACAGGTAAAATGATAATTTGCATGTTCCTTAGTACGATAGACAACATTTAAAAATAAACATATACTAATTTATATGAAATATATGTAAATATAAATACAAATATAAGTATACTTCTTTAAAGCACAAAAGATTATTAAAACATAATATTTAATGTATAATGTGCATACATTTTAAATGTAAAACTTTTTGACATTATAACAGTCATTAAAATGTATTTTTAAAGTGTACTTAAGAAACATAGTCATAGTCAATTAATATTATAATATCTGCAAGTACAGTTTTTTTTATATATATTTCACAATTTGAAGTACACCACAAGTGCACATTCAACACAATTAAGTGTACGTTTTTTTCAAAAGGGTTTTTTATGTGATGAATATAGCAAAATTGATCAATAACTGAAAATCTTCCAGTATAATTTTCGCTTTTAAATCTTAGTATATCACAACCGGTTATGAGAGATTCAAAATCAATGTTTGGTACACTGAAGTAAGCAAACTTGCAATGACGTGCATTCATGTGGTTCGAATATGTGAAATCAAATGAGATTATGGGCTTGTTCCTCAATCAAAACTGAATATTGAATAATCTGTGGTTCATATATTTCTCTGTATGAAAAAGAGCAGCATTAAACTTTATTAAAAGTATCCCCTTCTGTTTCTCACAGTACAAAGAAAGCCATGCAGGTGTCAATCAATATAAGGTTAGATAAACTGCTGAGAGAATTTTTCTGAGAGAGCCAAACATAATGAGTAACAAACATATCTAAATTGAAGATGGTAAATGTTCAGTGTCATAATTAAACACACATGTGTAATGATAAATCTTGCTTAAAAACAGAGAAATGTGCCAAAGCTGAAACAGCTCCCATGTGACTGTGGCTGAAGCTATCTTTGTGTGAGAAAATCTCTTATTCAAACCAGATGATCATTCTTAAAGGTTAAGCATGTAATTTCTGCACCACTAGTGTCACTAAATAGAATTGCAAAAATAATACTGTTTTCAAACAGGTTTCCCAAACACTCACTGTTTACCATTGGTCAAACAAACAGATAGCCCCGCCCCACTCAGAGATGCAAATTAACATGATTTAAAGTGTAATACTATAATAAACTGCATCAAGAAATTACAGTCCCAAAAAGATAAGAGTTGGCTTTCTAACCTGGTAATTAAAAAAAAAAAAATAAATAAATGTGAAATGATAATCTAGCATTGTGTGTCTGACCAGGACCTGAGCTCCGGTGCCTTCTGAGCTGATAACAGTTGTATTGATTTACTGGCTCAGTTCAGCAGGAACAGGAGTGTGGCCCCTGCACAAAGAGCCACACACTCTAGAGCTTCCACAGGCCAAAGGAAAACCCTTCTGCAGAACCTACAGACATTACCAAAAGAAACAAGTCTGTGCTTGATGTGTGCTTGTCTCTAAATGAACGCCCTGAAATGCCTTGACCTTAAATACACCAGGAGAGCTGTTTTCCCAGGCACAGATTAAGCAAAGTCCCACAATAAAAAGAATTTTCAGAGAGAAGGATCAGAGGTTCAGGTGACTTGACTTGGTCACATTTGAATGACTTGAGAACTGAAAATAAACTATTTACTTGCTATTTGACTTATCTGTCTCTGTATGACTTCATTTTTTTTTTTTTTTTTTCACCTAGTGGAATCAAAAATGTTTATTAGGCAAATTAATTACTTCATTAATAGAGTAAAATAGGCAAACATTTGAACTTTGTTTAAACAAAATCTGGCCTTAATAATATTATCTCCCAGAGTTTATACTGTACTACTTATTAAAACATGCATCAGTAAACGGTTTGTTTTTGACATATTGAGGAAAACTGCCAACCAGAAGTTGCATTTGTTTTTATATGGCTCAATGGCCACATAATAAAGAAAAATTAAGATCACACAGATTGCCTTTTCTGTTGAGCTTCACCAATAATACACATGTACTGTATGTCCAATATGTGTCAGTAATACACCCCCTAGTGTTTAAACTGCAGTCTAACATGAGGTTCAATACTTATTTACACTGTACTGTATGTAATATATTTAATTCTGTTAACAAGCAGAACAAAATAAATAAATAAATAAATAAATAAATTAAAAAAACAGCACATTAAAACAATTTAAAATTTTGGTGATCTGAAATAAAAAAAAATATTTGTATATTTTTATATATTTTATAAGATTTATAAATGAGTTAAATGAGTGTCTAAATGTAAAGCACTTGGACAGTACAGCAAATGAGGGGGAGGCAATGCATGAAGTCGTGAAAATGTGTTCAATCTCAGTCATACAGTCATATAATATAAATTTAGAACATAATACTCTTTCTCAATTCACTTTCACTTAAATCATACCAATCATGTCATTACGATAAAAGCTTTACTGTAGCGTGAAGGACAAGAGCACTGCCGAGTGTATTCAGTATATTTAACAGCTTTATTTACCCCAAGTGTTTTATTTACCCCTTTACAATGCTATTATCACGACCACTGGTCACGTAACAGGTAGGACAACTTAGTAAGACTTATATATTCAGTGCTGCTGTGTTTATCTGATTACAAATTACATGAATTAAATTCCAGTCAGTAAGTTGCAGTCAAAACACAAGACAGTTTTGGTAAATATAATGTGACTACTTCTGATAACTTATACATTAGGCTACTTTTGACGTAATTGTTTATTTGATCTCATTTGAGTAGGATGCTGTGGGTGTGTTAATCTAAATGAGAAGTTTGCTCCGTTGTTTTAATGAGGAAATGTACATTTCCTCATAAAATGATTGTTGTTGTTTGTGCTTTTTACCTTTTTCTTCTCAAAGGCCTGCAGAGCAAGACTGCTCATTGCCCCAAAGACTCAAAAAATCTTTAAAAATATTAACTAGTGAACTTACTGAAGGATAATAATATACCAAAAGTGAAGATTTATAGCCTAATCACTAAATGATTCATGTTAAATGGGTTGTTAAATTGGGAGGAATCTCGCAGTATAATAATAATAATAAAAAAAGGAAACACTTTAAATATTGTTACTCTGATTAAATACAGATAAGCTTATATTGAGTAAAAAGTAGGCCTGTTTCATAACTGTACATCAACAGTGTTCGGTAACATGTATAATTTTTTTGTCATGAAAAGACATTATCTAATAAATGATGCTTTTGCCACAAACAGATGAGTGGATCACAATTTGTATCTACATGGTGTAAAATATGAAGGGAGTGATGCAGATAAAACATTTATAATATAACATAGTTACTAATTTTTGCAATCTGATTAAATATAATGCATTACTACCCATTTTTCATTTATCATCTATCTATTGTAAAATAATAATATGAACAGAAAATTCATATAAAACTACATATTTTCACGTTTATTCAAATAAATCACAGCATACAGTCCAGTAGAGTTAAGCAATGCATTTGCTGAGAGATTCCTGAAAAGTCTCACTGTGTTTCAGTGATGTGTTTAGAGATGTTGTTTATCTCTGTGAAGCATCATCCTCTGAGGTGCTTTAAAACAACTGATTCATCGGCTTCACGTCAAACATGCATCTGAAATCCTGTATTGTGTAAGAGCAGGAGTCTTTCCCAATCGTTCTGTAAGAAGTATTTAGTGTGTAAAGTTATCTCCTCAAAGATCTTGTTCTATCTCAAAGTTCCTCCAGCTGCTCCTCTCCTGTCGCAGTATGTCTGAGTGTCTGTAAAGAGAATGAAAACTGATCCCATGAATCGACTAGAGAAGGCTGTTCAGTGGCTTCTGAATTCATGACGCTCTGGAGGCATCTCCAGTATTTCAGAGTCACGTGTGGGTTTATCATCTAATACAATTATAAACTTTTCAGGTAGCTCCATGTTGAGTGGTGGAGCAGGACTTCACTGCAGTTACGTTCTCACTCTCTGAGGAGAAAACAGTTTACCACAAACATTCATCCACAGTCAGCCAATACTCAGGACCTAAAACTGACATAATCAATGGTAAGTGGTCTCATCACATTATATCTCACCTTATCATGGCCCTCTTCAGATATGTCAGGCTGACACTGTTCTGGACCACCAGAATCATGAGAAACTGGAACAATACATTTGATTATCTTTATACACAGTTTATATGTGGTGGATCGACATTTTTGCTAACTTTATGCTAAGTCACATTGTTATCAATCTCATCTACTGAAGTACATGAAGCTCATGAAAGTAAGCAGGAATGGACATGCCATCTCTGTCATATTTTGCATTACTAACAGTATATCAAATAGAACTTTTTTTTTTCAATAACAAAATCATAGTGTGAATTGTTGTATTGTATTACAACATCCTAATATACTCACAATTTGGTCTTTTATCAATGCTCTCCTGTTTTAGCAGTATATTAGACAGATTCACCTGTGGTCTGGAGGAACGTGATTCTTCTTCTCTGAGCTCCATATTGCTCTTTTTCTCTGTTTGTTTCCTCACATTTCTTGCTATCAGTTGTGTGAATGACATAAAAATTTATAGAATTGTAACCTATTCTTTTTTTAATTGTTAGTTTTAAAAAGTGTAAAGTTAATTTTAATTAATTTTTCTGTTTTATGTAAAAAGATTCTTACCTTATGACTGTTAAGAAAAAAAATCCTGCCTTCTGTTTTCTCTGTATGTGAAGATTCCTATTATATCACAGAGTATTCAAGAATATGAGTCACAGATCTCAGTAAACAAGGATTTTAAGACTATATATAAGGCTATATATGTTCCTGATGGCCAGCCCCTCTTCCACTGCGCAACCCAGATTTACGTGTTGTTTCCTTGAAAACTCGTCAAACAGGTTGTTGCACAGAACACCACACAAACACATATTTGTGTCAGTCACGTACCTGCTCTTCCTGAGGGGGAATAGGAGAAAGAGAGTAGAACAGAGAGACCCAGTTCTCTCAGTGGGTGAGTTTTGGCTGAACTTTGGTGGATCAGCTGTGTCTCATTTTTATTCTCATAACATCAATAACAAATCTATAACAAACTGAATTCTGCAGATTATTTCTTCCTTTCTTTCTTTCTTTCTTTCTTTCTCAGCCATGATCACCCCAATTTAGAATCAGGGACATAAGATACCCCCCAGTGAACAGTTCTTAAATAAACCACACTGTAAAAAATAAATAGTTGAGAAAAAATAAAAAATAAAAAAATAAGGCAACTTGATGCAGTAAGACTTTTGAGTTCGCTCAACAATAGCTTTTAGTTCTTCTCAGTAAAGATAGTTCGTTAAGCCAGTGTAAATTAGATTGTTCATGCAATGCTGGTTGTCTTATTTTGCTAATAGAAAATTTTTTGTCACAGCAACTGAAACAAACATTTACTGTTGCTGAGGTAATTAATTTTTTTTCTGTTTCCTGGAAGAAAAAAAAGAATGTGTAAAAAGTCACCACATTATCAACTTTGTTTATTTACAAATGATTAACATTAATGGATAACTTAGTCTAAATATGTAGACAACATAGTCTTTGCTTGTAAAACAATTTACAAGATTAAGTTATCCATTACTGGCCGAACATACTCTAGGCCTCAAAACTAGACACTAACCTCAAGAACGGTGACATCCAACAAATGTTAAAAAGATGAGCTCTTTTCATCGCAGTACAACAAATAACTAACAATGACGACAAAATAACAACAAAAAAAAGTTTAAATGAAGACAGCAAACAACAAAACAATAATTCTATAACAGTAACTGCATAATTTATTTATGCTGAAAATGCATGCTGGGAACTCACAAAGCCTTAACGTTTCAACAATATGAAATTCTTTGTTCAGACAACTGTGTTTGACTAGCTGGGACAACATTTGGGGTAATTTTGTTGGACTGATTTTTATGTAGTTTCAAGAAAATAGCATTTTTTAGTATTTGAGACTCAGAAGGTTTCGTAAATTGAAAAACGTGCAGTTGAATTTTTTTACAGTGCATATTTAAGAAGATTTTAAAAATCTAAAGAACCTTTTTCGACTATAAAGAACCTTTTCTGCATTTGAAAGGTTCTTCATGGAACCATCGATGCCAATAAAGAACCTTTATTATTAAGAGTGTACAAAAAGGAGTTAAACAACTTTGATTAATCTTAACAGAAGAAATGACAGATTACAGCTATAATACTAATTTTGTCCACTACTAGAAGACAAAGGGTAACAGGATACGAAATCCTTTTAACAACTTATCCAGCTCTCGTGTCAATATACATGGTCATCAGAGAAAATGGGAAGGGGATGTTAATGCTTTTTTTTTTTTTTAATTAAATATTATGAAGGAATATTATATATATTATATACAAATTGAGGTGAAATCAACAGCAGGACTTGATTGTAGACAGGTGTGTATGAACTCTTAAAGGGATAGTTCACACAAAAATGAACATTACCCCATGATTTACTCACTCTCAAGCCATCCTAGGTGTATATGACTTTCTTCTTTCAGACAAATACAATCGGAGGCACAGCTAAGTAAATATAAACCATGCAGGAGAAGAGTGTATACCCGAAGGGAGAATAGAGAATGGCTGTGTCCCAAATCACCCCCTATAGGACACTATGGGGACAGCCATTTGTAATGGTGTCTGAAACCAAAGAGGATGTTATCAAGTGCAGTCATTTCATCCCATAATGCACCGCAATAATGAGTGTACAACCAATGTTGTAGAGAATACAAAAAATGCACTGTGGGCCAAATGAATTTGCCAGAAGATGGCGCCTCCATCCATTCATCCATTTTCCACACTACTGGTCCAATTTGGGTACAGTGTAATATCACAGGTATAAAATTTCTTTTAAATTGATTATCAAATAGTGTAATTGAGGTTTATACATGCTAGTTTCCACGACAGGGTTCAAGATAAATCTTTCCACTACTACTGGAGGTGCCAGTTTACAAAAAAAAAAAAAAAAAAAAGTATTTTAAATAAATGCTGTTCTTTTTAACATTTTATTTATTAAAGATTCCTAAAAAATATATCACAAGTTCCAACAAAATATCAAACAGCATAACTGTTTTCAACATTGATAATAAATCAGCATATTAGAATGATTTCTGAAGGGTCATGTGACACTGAAGACTGGCTTAATGATGCTGAAAATTCAGCATTGCATTACAGGAATAAATTGCATTTTAACAGTGGTGTACAGTGGCCGAGAGAACTCAACACGCTGCAAACAGAAAAAACACCTGCAAATTAAGAAAACAACTTCATCAATTTGACAACACACGCGATACAAATGCTCACAACAAAACCAAAGAAAGAAACGCGCTGCAAATAAAATTCTTTTTTTGGTTGTGTTGTGAGCATTTGCAGCACCTACTGTCATATTTATGAAGATGTTTTCTTGATTTGCTGGTGCTTTTTCTATTTGCATGTGTTTTCTGAAGTTGCAGTGCGTTGAGGTCTCTCGGCCACCGTAGTGGTGGGCCGTCAGAGCCAGCAAAGCCTTCTCTGCTGGCCTAAACACTCTCAGAATCACTGACTTAGTTGATTAGTTGACTACATATTTCCATAAATGTGTATTCAAAGTCAAGTCAAAAGTCAAAGTCAAAGTCAGCTTTATTGTCAATTCCACCACATGTACAGCACATACATGCAGAGAATTGAAATTGCGTAACTCTCAGACCCTTGGTGCATACAGTTAACACTAAACACTAACAGTAATGTAAAAATACAGATAATTACAGTTTAAATATGTATAAATACAAACTATACAGATATGCAATAAGGACATTGTAAAAAAGAGATAGGTAAAGTGGCGTAAGGCACATGGCAGATAGTGCAACCATTAAATAAACAAAACTGTGCAGATATAATGGGTGTAGTGCAAAAAAAACTGTGCAGATGTAATGAGTGTAGTGCAAAAAAGAGCTTATCAGTGTTAAAGTGATGAAGAGCTAAAGAGCTCGGAGAACAGTCTTAATTAAACTGTCATAGGAGGTAGTTTGCAGTCAATGCTGGATGGGGTAGTGATCAGTCCAATGCTGCACAAAGTGACTGGTGCGGATCACAGTTTGTAAGTGGGAAAGGGGGGGGGGGTTCTGAGGGTCAGAGTTCAGTGGTGCGTGGGGTAAGAAAGGGGAGGGGGGGCAAGGTCGGGAGGGAGTTCAGCTTCCTGACAGCCTGATGGATGAAGCTGTCCTTCAGTCTGCTGGTCCTGGCCTGGAGACTCCGCAGTCTCCTCCCTGATGGCAGCAGACTGAAGAAGCTGTGTATCGGGTGGGTAGGATCACCTGCAATGCAGAGGGCTTTGCGGGTGAGACGGGTGTTGTAGATGTCCTGGAGGGAGGGGAGAGAGACACCAATGATCCTCTCAGCTGCTCTCACTATGCGTTGAAGTGACTTGCGGCAGGACGCGTTGCAAGCGCCATACCACACAGTGATGCAGCTAGTAAGAATGCTCTCGATGGTGCCTCTGTAGAAGGTGCACACGATGGGGGCCGGGGCTCTGGCTCTTCTCAGTTTGCGGAGGAAGTAGAGACGCTGTTGTGCTTTCTTGGCCAGTGCTACAGTGTTGTTAGTCCAGGAAAGGTCCTCTGTGATGTGCACACCTAGGAACTTGGTGCTGTTCACTCTCTCCACAGTCGCACCATTGATGGTCAGAGGAGCATGCTGAGTGTGCACTCTCCTGAAGTCAACAACAATCTCCTTCGTCTTCTCCACATTCAGAGAGAGATTGTTGTCACTGCACCACCCGGCCAGGCGGCTCACCTCGCTCCTGTAGTTTGTCTCATCTCTGTTGCTAATGAGACCCACCACAGTCGTGTCGTCCGCAAACTTAATGAAAAGGTTGGAGTTATGTGACGGTGTGCAGTCGTGGGTCAGCAGAGTGAAGAGGAGGGGGCTCAGCACACATCCTTGGGGGCCCCTGTGTTCAGTGTGATGGTGCTGGATGTGTTACTGCCGACCCGTACTGCCTGAGGTCTCCCAGTCAGGAAGTCCAACAGCCAGTTGCACAGAGAGGTGTTGAGCCCTAGCTGGACCAATTTGTGAATGAGCTGTTGAGGGATGATTGTGTTGAATGCTGAACTGAAGTCTATGAACAGCATTCTGACATACGAGTCTTTTTTGTCCAGATGTGTGAGGGCTGGGTGGAGGGCAGTGGTGATGGCATCATCGGTCGAGCGGTTGGACCGATATGCAAACTGGCTGGTATTAAATTTCCAATAGCCTATTCTCCTCATTTCATAGCTTTTTCTCTTGGTTGCGCTATTGAGCGGCTTCGAGTAGTGTATGTTTATATTAGAGCTTTTATCCAATCATATTTCAGCAATCATGCGTTGCCAGGGTCAAAGAAACCTGCCTTCAGGCCTTCAGAATCAACAGTGCAGGCCTCTGTGGCATAAAATATGCCATATGAGTATGTTAAATTGTTATGTCAACTTTAACACACATGTGATTGCCTTATTTGTTTTATACCAATGTTATTTACATGGTATAAATAAGTTTGAGTGAATAAATGTCTGTAAGAACATTGGGTGGACTATATATTTTTGTAATTTTATGAGGTTAATTCTTCAGTTAGAGATGATGAACATAGCGCAGCTGCAGGCAACTTGTTAATTGGGTTTCTTGCTTTATAATGGCATTCATTCTCGCTACATAAGATACACATCAGTGATGCAATGCCCTGTTATACTGCATTTCTGTACAGTATTTATTAGGGATATGCATCTCCATAACTGAGGCCGATGCGATACGCATCTCGATGCATAGCCAACGATACGATACCCTGAAGATACATATGAAGCAGCTAGCGATGTGATACGATTCACCCCTATTACAATGCAGTGCGATTCAATTCGATTCAACACAATGCGATTCGATGCAATACGATACAATGGAAAAAATATGATCGCTTTTATTTCTTTGGTTCAGACAGACAGCAAATCAAAAATTAACTTGTGTCTTCTGACTTCTAACGCCTCAAGGCCTGTTTCATAAAACAAGTTTACCAAATAGGCCAGGCTTATTTCAGTTAGTCTGACTCGCTGTCAAATGATTTGGTTCCATAAAGCAAATTTAACAAAGATCAACCTCAGTCACTGTGGCTACTTATGCTGGAAAACTAACCTGGTTCAGGGCAGGCAAACTGTCAGGCTAAGCTGAGCTCACTGACCAATAGGAAAGCAATGATATTACCACTGACTCTCTCACATACTATCATAGCCATGCAGCCTTTCTCTCTGGTTTTATAACAGCTGTACCTTTTATAGTTAGAACAGATAGCATTGGAACATTACAATCTAACCACAATACAATTACAATACAATCACTAAACTAAAAGTTAAAATCACTAAATTCAAACTACATATTAACTGCTATAAGAAACACACATTAACTCATCTGAGCTTAGTAATTAGGACTGTATTAGCTTACAATAGTTTATTTACCCATTACAATAGTCCCTTTACAGTTACTGCTATCATAAAATCCTCAGAATTATTGTGCTCCGTCTGTTTAGCGCGCAGCTGCGCTCGTCAACTCGTGTAAGCTCACTCCTGAAAGCAAAATGGATATATTTGGATGACTTTCTAAAATTTACAGATGAAAAATATACTCGTGACATGTCAGTTATGCACTGAGGAAAACACAACGTCTCAAATGAATTAAACAGCACATATATATTCGCTGTTTGCCATGGTGGATAGATTTGATCCATGATCGACATTAAGGGCTGCTTAAGAATGAGCGTACACAAATTAGTTAGATTGTGTGAATTTACATTGTCGTTTATAACCGCTTTAGCACCGATTGATTTGTTAGGTTATTTCAAGTCAGGTTTTGGACTTTAATCCCCGCTTTTCCTCGGGTCTCCATAGTGTTTTTGTGATTCGTCATATTCACGCGCAGCGGTTATGAGAGAACGCACTTGAGAAAGAGTTTCGAGAGGAGAAATCAATCTGCTTATAAACTATTGGTCACAGATTATTGGTCACTTTAATAAAATAAAATTTTAGCGCATCCACTAGTAATTATATATAAATAAATCGGTTTTTACCAATGCAAATGTGTTAGAAACGGTGCATCACGATACAAATGCCAACTTGTATCCGATGCACACTTTTTAAACCGATGCATCAAATCGTTAACTTTTTTTGGCGATGCACCGAGCGAATCTGGGAATCTTCCCATCCCTAATATTTATGGTTTCTATAGCCATGGCGTCATTATGATGGTATCAAGAGGTGGATTAATTCATGTAGGATACCACTGAAGGCCTAGGTGTGAAATGCACAGACTGCAACTGCATATGTTCTTATATGTTCTCCATCCTGAGGGTCTTGGTTTCCTAGCAAAGCATCATTGTTGTCATCTAGCTCAACAAATGCTATGAAGAATGGCACAGCAAGCAATCACAGCAGGGGCACAATTTGGCTTCACCTTCAAAGCTTTAAAAAAGATACTCCACCACCTTGATTTCATGATCCCAAAGGACCTCTCAATGATGCTTCGTGCTTTTGAATGGTGGTGTTTGAATCGAACTTCTGCAGGACTTGTGACAGGCTCCCTGAATGGAATTATAAGGGAGATTGCCTAAGATATACAAGGATACCCACCATCCCCAATGATAAAAAAAAATTCTCAAGTGAGTAAAGCTGCTGGCAAAACAGTGGGCTGTTTTTGAAAACTGTTGAGTCATGAACTGACTCTGGGTAGCCTACAAAGGTGTCTAAAAACTTTAGTTGAGGTAGTACTGACCAACTGTAATAGGTGGCTTCATTCTCACTTGGCAACCAATGCTAATCAATGCTACTTACAGCTTTTTTGAAAACTGCAGATCCTGCTATCTGTGCAAATCCATCTGCAATCTCCTGCAACAGCTTCCTCAACAGCTGGGAAATTAATTACTGAGGCTCTTTTGCTCACAGTCTTGCATGCCACACGGAGAACAATGTCATAGACAGTGAAACGGTGTTTGTCAAAGGCTCTGAATACTACCCAATAGGAAGCTGTGCTGGCCAACCAGAAGCTAAAGGCCCCAGCTATGATCATAATGGTCATGAAGCACTGAAAAGAGATTTGTCATTGTCTGCCTTGTAAGCCTATAGTCTGGTCTCAGATCACTAACTCCATCATGGAAAATGCATAGGACTGGGATATGATGGTTAATGTGGGAACACTGGGTGGGTGGTGGCCCAACCTAAGAAAACTGTGACAAGATCTGATTAATATATGCAACCTGCTTCATTTTTATCCCCATTTTTATTTTTAAGGGTATATAGCTCAAAGTGATTCAAAATGGTGGAGTAGGTGACATATATAAATTAGCAGATGTATATACATGTTATGTTACACTGCTCTGGGACTGGAGAGAAGATCCAAATGCATCCTTAATTTCCAAACAACTCATAAGTGTCACGGTGCACACAGCAGGAAGGAACAAGGAACACGGAGACGAGGAGTAACTTCAAAATAATAGTCTTTAATGTAGACAAGGCAGGGCTGACACACAGGAACACCAGGGAGTAACGAGTAGACCAGACAAACACTAACTGAACAGACAGGACTATAAATACACAGGATAATCAAAGATAATAACTAAAACACAGCTGGACAAGAATTAACTAATAATCACACTTAACAAGGACAGGAACATGACCAAATATGGAAACATGAGGGCGGGAGACACAAGACACACGACAGAGGACTGACAATAAGAGTTGCAGTAAAAAGATAAACAGGGAATCCAGGAACAGGCAGGATGAAAAAGTCCACAGAAACAGAACTTAGAAATGCAGTGTCTACAGAGTCAAGACTTCGCAAAGATTAAAGTTACATCCGCACGAAGCCAGAGCTTTCCCTATCCGATTTTTGTTTCCCCCTCGTCTAAAGAAATATCTGCGTCTACACGAAACCACAAAACCGACACAAAACAATGTAGTATACATGCCAGACCAGCATGTGGTGCTGTAATTCTGCCACAGAGATACACTAAAAATGGAGAAGAAGACTTGGACTATGCGCATAAACCTTGTGTGTGGTATACAAACCAACATGGAACAATACATTTATTAATCTATGTTAATATTAATATTAAAAAGACAGTCGTTCAGTGTTTGTTCGTGTTGTTGTTGCTGTTACATGACGTAGCGGTGTCTGACTAGGGGCGAGACATGGGCTGATGACATCATTATTTCAGAAAATACACAGATTCGTGGTCCATACGAAAACACAAGGGTGGCGTTTTCAGATTTATCCACTCTGGGACCCGGTTTCAAAAAATATCGGTTTCACTCTCCCAAAACGCCGGATCCGTCTGGATGAAACATCAATAAAATACAAAATTTATGCGTATACAGCTAAATGCGTCTCCGTGTGGACGGGGCCTAAGTGGAAAGAGCTTATATAGGCAAACCTTAACAAGCAAACCAGTCACAGGTGGAGGTAATCAGGCCACAAAAGTTCCTGGAAAAGCTAAAGAGTAGGAAGAGTGTCCTCTGATGAAGAGGCTAGTGGGTGTAACAGTACATGTATGTACAAATATTAAATATATTAAATGAAACTATTAAGTTGTATTTGTAAATTAAACACTTATGAGTTACTTGTATTTTTATTCTGACATTACGCTTAACCAGCATATTCACACAAGTAGAAAGCGCTATAGTGTTAACTTTAAGCTAGTTAAAGATGCTGTATGTAATATTTTGACTGTACTAAAGCATAAAAATAACATAGTATGTTTGCAAATATTAAGGAAACATGCCAAGTTCACATACTGGTTTCACCGAACAACAATGCTACAGCCAGTTGTTCTACTTTGAAATGTCTGTTCTGTGTCAGAATGTTTGTTTTTGTGTTGGTCTGTGTGATTCCACCCACTGCCAATTAACCCAATAGTATTTCGACACCCTGGGTTGCCAGTTGGTGGAAAGCACAGTGTATTGCAGCCTAGCAGATGCTACCCGACCTAAATGCCTTGGTATCCATCTAAAAAGCTTTAAATAAAATAAGCTGTAGGCTTATTAAAACAGATAAATCAACTAACCAGGTTACAGTGTGAGGCTTGTTGCCTTCCTGTTGTGTGTTCTCAATCTGGCAACCCACGTGAGTGTTGAGTCTGAGGAGAGGGGGATGGAAGAAACGTCTCTCTTCAATAATTTGAATTTGGACTTCAGTGCCCATTTCAACCACTTGCTGTCAATATTACATACTAGGGATGTAACGATGCACCCCGAACCAGCTGAAAATTGATTAAAATATGTGACAATTCAAGTCAGTTGAGATGCTAAATGAATCGCTATACAGTTGGGCATGGGGGTTTATATTAATGTATATCTTAGGGGAACTGACAGTTTTCAGAAAAGTTTAGATGGTATTTTCTTTTCATCTTACCTCCGTATAATGCATTTTAAAGTAGTGTTTATAAGCGCAATGCTGCTTTGTTTACAGAAATAACTAAGGAAATGCTGTTTTTCTGCTGTTCCATAAGAGCCACCTGTTTCTGCTGTTCCATAAGTGCCACCTGCTGGCAGACAGTATATTTGCATTCTCAATGCAGCCCGTCTGCTGTTATGAAGTTTTATGTAGCATAGTTTCACAAAGCTAAAGTCAGACCAGTCTGTTTTTGCTTCAAATGTTAAAATTATACAATCTAATTTAAATCAAAAACTGCTCATGCTGCATGTATGCAGCATCTTTGTTGGGTTTGTGATTACAATGCAGTGGTTGCCTTTCATTTTAAACAGCTACAGATAGTTCAGCCTATAATAGAGCAAATAAACAGCTTGTTCATGTACTCGTGTACTTTTATAAAGAGATTTCTTTTACTTGTATTATTCATTTATTTATTTATTTGATTTAGGATTTGTTTTGGTAACACTATTTTGATGGTTCCTTTTGAACATTCTGTTGACACTAAGTAATGTTGCAAATACATGTCAACAAACTCTCATTAGAGTATTAGTAGTCTGTCTACTTCATATCTGCCAATTCTTTATTGTCTCCCATTAGACATTCTACTGACTAGAAGTAAATTTGCAAGTACATGTCAACTTATTCTAACCCTAACCCCACCAGTCAACTAAGACACTACTACACTCTAACGAGAGTTAGTAGAAATGTAGGTGCAACATTACTTAGTGTCAACAGAATGTGTTAAAGGGACCATCAAAATAAAGTGAATCCTTTGTTTTAAAATCGTTAGTTGATCGTAAGTTAAGAGATCTGAAGAACTGTGGAAGATACTATTTCATACATTTTAAAAGCATAATGATGAAGCAACTCTTCAGAGGAAAAACATGGCGGGAAATATTAATACAGGTAAGCAATGTGTGTGACAAAGCAATCACAACCACACTGTCAGCAATATTATTTTGCTTTTATTTTATTTTAACCACAAACACGGCACAAAAAACAGCATCACTTCTGGCAAACTCAGTGTCTGAATCTGTTTTCATTCACTACAAGTTGACTATTGACTAATGTGGGAAATAGTGAATGAGGATATAGGGAGGTGATTTCAAACACAGCGACATCTACTTAAGTACATGAAGCACATGAAAGTTATTATGAATAGATAGGTCATCTCTGTCATATATTGCATTACTAATTGTATATCAAATAAAAGAGTTTTTTTTGTGGGAAATCTTTAATGTCTCACTAGAAACAGTTAGCATAGTGTAAATTGTTTTGTATTACAACTTTATAATATAATCACAATTTGGTCTTTTGTCAATGCTCTCCTGTTTTAGCAGTATATTAGATTATTCACCTGTGGTCTGGAGGAAAAATAATTCTTCTTCTCTGATCTCCATATCACTCTCTTTCTCTTCTTCTCTCCTTGTTTCTTGCCCTCAGTTGTGTGAATGACATAAAATTGTATTATTTTTGAATTGTTAGTTTTAGAATATTTAGTTTTAAAAATTTCCAATATGTCACTGAGTATTCAAGAATATCACATATTTGAACGAAAAATGATTTTAAGACTATATAATGCTACATATTAGGCTATAACAGCTTGTTGCAAAGAATTCCACAAAATCACATATCTGCTCTTCTTGAAGGTGAATAGGAGAAGGACAGTAGAGAGACCTCTCAGTGGGTGAGTTTTGGCTGAACATTGGTGGATCGCACTTTCATTCAGTGTCATTAAAGAAGCAATAACAAACTGAATGCTGCATAAATTAGTATCATGTATTAGCAAAATAATCAGAACGCTGCAGTTAGAATTATGTTGAATTTGATTTAATTATTTTCCATTTTTGCTGAATGCATATGCAGTTTGCCACATATCTTTGCCACTTTAAAATAAAGTGTTGACTGGTTTTGAATCATTTTATGATATTCTGAAATAAAGGTAAAAGGTTCTATATCACTGCTAACGTTCATGTACCTTTGGTAGTAATATTGTAGGACATACTTGATATCTTTAAACATCTAAATCATTTAGATGTTAGGTGACTCAGTTCCATATATATTGCAAAAGGAAAGCACTGAGAGGGATGAACTAGATTAGTGACAGCTGATATGTGCTGCACCTGGAATAACAGCTTTCTAAGGTAACACTTTTTGATAGTCCACTTTAGACATTTTTCTAACTATAAGTAACTATGCAAGTACATGTCAACTTATTCTACTAACCCTAACCTAACAGTCTACTAATACTCTAATGAGACATGTACTGTAGTTACAAAGTTACTTATATTTAGAATTTCGAAAGTGAATTACAGTACCACATCTACTTTCTGGAAGGAGATGTAGGATACTACAGAAGAATTTCAAATTCCCTGTCTATTAGATGGCACAATGGGAGACCCAGTATATAATATAGAATACAAAATATTATTTTAACAAAAATTCAGCAGAACAATACATCTACAGTATTTTAGTATTTATTCAGGTAACATTTTTTTGCAAATGGTTGGCAAATGCTTAACATCTCTACAATTAATTAACCTGTTGTCAACAGTGTGACCTAAATCATACAGACATGCCTGTATATGTAACACACAGAACAACAGCTTTCAATACAGTTAACAACAGACAAAATTGAATGTATTCAAATTAAACTCAAAAACATATGAAAACACAGTTATGACTAAAAATCTATCAGAAAGTAACATTTAGAGCATCGTGTATTTAAAAATTGTTCTCAACAGAAAAAAAATACACACATTTTAAATACCATTTTCAGTATTAGGGTTTCAAGAAAACGTGCAATGTGAAATAGGTAAAAAGATGTTTCATCTAGCGAATATCACAACAATTGAATGATGCTTTTATTATAATTTTTTTTTTAACTAAACTAATTTGAATAGAGGCCAGACAGACACTAGTTAGTTGATGTTTACTATAGGCTTTTATCTGCCTGGATCTTTGTAATGTCTTCCCAGGATGAAGGTATATCTGCAGGTTTTGCATCATACTCTTCAGCAAACCGGTCATTGAATTGTGCCATCACATATTTCCAGTATGCTGAGGCCTCTATGCTGGGGTCTGGATCAATTCTCCAGTCTGGATAGATTTTATTGTATTCCTTATAAGGATGCCACTCATCATTGGTGTCATGGCACTTAAAGCATGAGTCGCTGTGTACCGATGATGTACAGATGTCTGTCACTAGTTTTTTTGAATTATGAGATCCCCAGCCGCCGAGACCTTTTGGTCTGTGAATTGAGACAAAGTGTGTAGTGTGGGCTTCTTCTTCTGCCTCACATGGTGCTTTACAGAATGGACACTGTTTCCTGCAGCCCTGCACTCGTTTGAACAGCACATCCTGTGGTTTGGTTTGAAGATGCTTTATTCTGCTTTCAAAACCTGATTTTTTCAAACCAGCTTTCAGTGATTCATCTATGTCCTTCACAGAACAGTGAAGGCATTCAGCAATTTTTTTTGGATTTGCATTGTTCAGTGTGCTGATTTTGTCCACTACATCCCTGGGAATAACAAGTCTTTCTTGAAGTTTCCTGCAGATGAATTGGATGAATCCCTTGATGTCATTTATAGTTGAGTCTTGCTCTGCCTCTTTAATTGCATGAGTAATTTCACTGAAGACTTCATTCAGAAGCGTTTCCTCTAATTTGAACATTCGATTCTCGGCTGTAAAGTGCTCTCTGACTTTGTCAAAAATAAAGTCTTTGACAAATGTTTCATATGACTTAATGAAATGCAAATATGTTTCAAATTTAGATTCATCAAGAAGATTTTTCAAGACAAAAATCTGAAATGACATCCTTGTTCCAAAAATTTTCGAGTTTTCACCAGTCTTCATCTCGTCTGCCATTTTCATGCCCAAGACATCAGACATGTATTTTTCCAAAGCAGGTTTTATGCAGTTACTCATGAATTCATCAGCCGTCTTCTGACACTGGTCTCGTTCGAGGTAAAGGTCAATGAAGTTACAGCGGTATGTTTCTTTGAAATTCTCCAAGGCTGTTCGCGGGTTGTTTTTCTGGATGAATTGATTGTGAATATTTTGAAATTCTCTGCTTGCAAAGCTACAGATGTGTAGTTTAAGGGGTAGTTCAACATCTTCTTTTAAATCTTCATGAGCCGTAAGTGTCTCATCAATCATGTTAAGAATTTCTCTGATGTATGTGTCATCATAATCATCCTTACTTTCTCTCTTTGCTTCAACAAATTGCCAACAATCCCTGATAAGGTTTTCTGACATCTCTTGCGCTATCTTGATCTGACTTTTGTAATACCACTTGGACAAAAAGTTTTTGTCTTTGCAAACAATGAATTTTTCTTGCCCATGCATGTTTAAATCCTTCACTTCGTCTAAGTGTTGAGCCACTGAACTTCCTCTAGATTTAAGATTGTTCCTCAAATGTAGAAGAACTCTTATGGTGATATCTTGTTTCTTGAGCTCTGTGTATGACAATGTGCTGACAGTCTCCTGCCACATCTTTTCAAATGCTTCATCCAGCATGGAGTCTGACATGTCTGACTTGTTCTCCCGACAGACTTTCAGCAAGTCCAGCACTTTTTTCTCCATTGTGTCCATGTATGTCTTTTTGATTCCTTCCACTTTCATCATTGCATTTCGACGTGAAAGAGCTGCATTCAGTTTGCTTGTGATAGAATTTGAAAGCTCTTTCTTCAAAGAGTTGGCAGAGTTTATAAAGTCTTGTCGATAGCTTTCCACAAGTTCAACGTGACCTTCTCCTTGTTCATAGTATGATTTGATCTTGTTAGAAATTTCTTCTTCTCCTTTCGATAGCGCAACATATGCTTTTTGTAGTAAATGACAACAGAAATCTTCAATGGTGCACTCCTCAGAGTTTTCAAATTTTCCATGGTTCAGGATCTTCGTTTCAGCCTCTAATGCCCAAGTGTGCATTTGCTTTCTCAGTGTCCAGTCCCATCTGTTGTACTCTGTGCACAGTTTGATGTATGGATCAGCCACCAGGCTGTCTCTGAAGCTAAAGATGAATTTCTCATATTTCACAGCAGTCCACAATTCTTTGGTCCATCTAATAAATTCATTCATGTCACTGGACTTGTAATCTCTGAAAATCTCCATTATATGCTTTTTGAGAGCATACACAGACTCACTATAGCCAATACTCACTGGTGCCATTGGGGGGTTTCCATGCCACAATCCAGGGATGTAGTGGTCACCCTTCTCAGTGTCATAATTCATCACATCTGTAAATTTCTTGAACTCCAATTTGTTCTCCATTTTGGCTGCAGCTTGTGTCATTTCATTCAGTTGCTCCAACAGAAATTTACGGTCTCTCATGTTTGAATCATGAGCTGAGACATCAGCAACATTCTGGTGTACAAACAAACACGTGTGTTTCTTTCCTATGTTCTTCATCCTGAGGAAGGCATGAACAATGATCTGTAAAATGTCCTTCATCTCTGTTGAATTCTCCATGGCGATGTTGACAATTGTTACATCACTCAGTCCAACCACAAGAGTTGCCAACTCATTGTCATGTTCATAGCTGTTGTCCAGTTGTGCCAGCTCAGGGGATTTCAGTCCCTTAGTGTCAATTATTACTATATAATCACAATTAAGTTTTGCGTCACAGTCTTCTGTTACTTTAATGAGCTGCATAAAGGCTCCCCTGGTGCATCTTCTACTGCTCACTGCAAACTGAACTCCAAACATGGTGTTCAGCAGCGTTGATTTTCCTGAACTCTGGACGCCCAAAACAGTGACAACCATAATCTTGTTTTTGGGCTTCATCAGTGTGTTTAATTCAGAAAACACACTAGAAAGCCATTTTTCAGGGATATTTGAAGAATCTCCATCCACAAGTTCAAGTGAAAATCCATCCAACAGTAGTTGAGCACAGAGTCTAGGTAAATGTTCCAGTTGTTTTCGGGAAAGTGCCGCTTCAGAGAGTGAGACTGCAGCTTCATAAATCTGGCTCATCTCTCGAATGAAGTGCTCCACTCCTAAAGAACTGTTTGAAATCTTTTTATCAAGCTCAGTTATTTCTGTCTCCTTGCCACAGACATCTTGACATTTCTGTTTGTACAGTTCTCTGAGTTGAGGCAGTACTTCATGTGAGAGATTCTCCAAATTGATTCTCAACCATTTTAAGAAGTAGACCTTTTCTGGTGATGATATTGCGCTGATGAAGCAGCTCATAGTAGCAGAAATGTCTGTTCTGTATTGCTCTTCTCTGAGCTTCCTTTTCTCAATCTGAAGGTCACTTTTGTAGTCCTCAACACTCTTATCCCCAACTTTCTTCATCTGACATTCCTCTTTCTCTAGCTTGGCCAATTTCATCAAGATTTCCCCTTGCAAGGGAAGTTCCTCCTTCTTGAACTGCACTATATCATTAATTTTTGAAGTGATTTCATCTGCACTTGCTCTGGCACGCTGACATTCTTCAGCATCCTCATCCACCAAGATTCCTAAATTTCGTGCAATCTCAGCCAAACGTACAACTGACATTTTGTGATTGTTGTTCTTAATTGCATCTTGCAACTTGCTCTTAATTTTGCCAACAAAGTCTGTATCATTCTGCTTGATTTTAAAAATGAAATTACTTTTCTTCAGATTGAGCTTGCTGACCGTAGCTTTTATGCTGTTGTTGTTGGAGTCTCCCACAAAAAATAATTGAGGCATAGATTTCTGACTGGGGACTGAAATAAAATGTGAATCTAAAAGTTCAGATTCAAAGAACACAAACACAGCAGTTGAAGCCTCACAAAGAAGAGCGTACTGTGTTTCAAAGTTCTGAATGTCACCTCTCAAGTTGGCAATTGCTACAGGTTCAGGAAAGACATCAATGTTCTTGTTTCCACAAGGAAGATACCAGGCCATCTCAACTAAGCCATCTGATATTGTCTTACTGATGTTTCCACAATCCATGTTGAAGTGCACAAATGTTTCAGTGTACTGCTGTGGATTGCTGAGCAACTTATTCAGAATTTCAGATTTGGAAATGTTGCACCTACCAAGTCTCACAAAAGACACTAAAGGTAATTCTGACAGAGCAATCCTTTCTTCCACAAATGCACTTTGATCTGATAATGAGTGTGGTCTGTATTTTTTCACAATATCTCTCATTGCCCAAAGCATAAGAGTGATCTGATTGTTATCACTGTTTGGAAGCAGCAGGGGAACGGCAAACTGACACATAGACATTTTCATGATCATTTCCTGCTGAAGAAAACTGTCAGAACAAAGAAACACAGCAGTTAAAATGTCTAAAGGATTTACTGACTGAGGACAGTCTGATTCACTCTCCTGATCATCATCCCATTCTGAATCTTCTGTCCCATCTGATGAGGAGCACCTAACGCTCCTCGCTGTCCTTTGAAGCATCATCAGTCTCTTCAAGAAGAGCCATGGCAGATCTGAAAGGGACTGAACAGGGACGTCTGTGACACTGTTCTTGTTGATCTGCAGCACTGTGTGTAGAGTGAGCTTCTTATCATAGTATTTTGCTAAACCCAAATTTTTCAGGAGTTTCTTCATGATGTTCACTGTAAATGAGAACAAAATTAGTTACATTTGTTGTCCATTGCCCAGTCAGCACTGAATGATTTCAAGAGCAATGCCATAACCCCCAAAACAACCTATTTTGGTAAACAGATTCTTGCTGTAAAATGCATCTACATTGATCAGCAGTTCAATATTTACATAATACACTCTAAAAATGTCAGGCTCTTCTTTTAGCCCAAAATGCTGGGTTCAGCCTGTGGGTCACTTCATTGGGTTATTTTTATTATAGTTTTTGTGTAACTCAGCTTCTGGGTCAATTTTACAATACAAATGATAAACCACCTCACACACCTATACCCAGTGCTGGATCAATTCACCCAATGTTGGCAAATCTGTGCCGAATCAGCAGTGTTGGGAAGTAACTAGTTACATGTAACAGAATTACGTAATTCAATTACAAAATAAAAGTAATTGTAATCAGTTCCAGTTACTGAGAAAAAATGTGCAATTAAATTACAGTTACTTATGAAAATGTTAAGGATTACAAAGGGGGTTACATCTGATTTTTTTTCACACACACTCCCACATACAGATTTAATTGATTTCTTTCATAAATTGCTGTGACTGCTCTAAAATATGAAAGACCAATGTTTCAGGAGTTTAGAACATGCTTATTCGATAACTCTTATTTTCTATATGGGTCTATGTATAGCTATGCTTAATTTTTTTAAGATTAACTTTTTTTCCAAGGCATTGTTAAGATTCCAGTGTTTCCTGTCATAGCTATGCAAAGATTTGATTTTAAAAACAGCACCATAGCTAATCAAATATTTCTTGTTATGATTTTAAATATGTATTTAACCTCAGAATGATCTCGAAGTAAGTCTGATTTTGTGGTGGCTGTGCTTCAAAGGTGACGTTAGATGCCCATCTTCCACAAGTTGGTATGATTCTTTAGGATTTTCATGAAAGGTCTGCAACATACTTTGGTTAAAATTCCTCAGTGGTCGTGTAAAACAACACCCTTTTTACCCTTTTCACAGCGGCTCGTTTCAGGGCATGTCCCTTTAAATACCAATGAGTATTTACAAAAAATACAAAGTGTGAGACTTACTTCTTCTGGAAGTGCAGGTGGATCACAAACAATGGGTACTGATCTGTCCTTGAGTTTTAACTTTTTAACAAACCATGTCTTGAATTGTCCCTCATTCAGAAAGCAGTCTGGAGTAAAATTATTTGCGCAGACATAAATTAATTTAGGTGTATTCAGTGGTGCATTACCATCAAAAACAAAACTAATGCACTGCGTCCTCAGTGGCTCTGATGTCAGGAGAAAATTAACACTCTTATGTTCTTCTCCATCACAAAACTACAAAACACCTGCATTGCTTACAAGATATTGTCGCTACAGCTGCTCGAGTGCGGAGAAAATAATGGACTTCGTACAACTGGCTGAGGGCGAAAATATGCTAATGCTAGACAGTACTTCAGCAATTGTGGGCAGAGCCTGAGCAAATATGACATCATACTGTTCAGAAAATCAAAACGGCTTTATAATTGAGACTGTTTAGGTTTTTGGGGGATTAAAAAAAAAAAAAAAAGGAGTGAATGGATTTTTATCAGCGTAGGGTGGTTGTGTCCACACACTGCTAAGATACATTTATGCAAACATCATGTAAAAGTGAATTTTGCATCCACTATCTCCTTTAAAATTAAAATATTATAATCTTAATTCAAGTGATGAAGGATTTCGAAAGTCTGACAGGAATCAGTGTTGACTGTTGAGTACTACTGTAAGGTTAACACTGCCTGGTTTATGTTTGAAAATTATTAACAGTTGAAAACATTAGAAATTTAGAAAGTAAATCAAAAAGTAATCAAATGTAATCAGTTACATTAATAAAGTAATTGAAAAGTTACACTACTTATTACATTTTAAGTAGGGTAACCTGTAATATATAACCTATTACATTTCCAAAGTAACCTTCCCAACACTGCAAATCAGTTATAACTGGATAAATTAGTTAAGAATCATTTTGTGTTCTGTTGAGAGAAAACTTTCAGAGGGGAATATTTCTGAATGAAATTACGGTTTGCATTAAATAGTTTTCCTATGAAATTATTACTGTAAAAATCAGAAAATATCTGGAGTTTTGCATTATAGCGTAATATGGGGGAAGAAGCTCCCCAGGGTAAGATGACCACAGATGGTGACAAAACTCACTTAAGAATATTTATTGTGCACTAATTCATGTTAACATTTCACTTGAGCAAAGATATTTGTCAGAGTAATCTCATTAGAACAGTTTAGAGGTAAACTGACCTTATTTTCTGATATTTGAAAAAGGCAGGGTCAACCTTACAGTTCTCAACACTGATTACTGTCAGACTTCACTTGAATTAAGATTATAATTATTTAATATTAAAGCACAGCCACCACAAAAACAGGCTTTAGCACCTCTTTTTGCTTTGAGATTGTTCTGAGGTTAAATACAGATTTACAGATTTTTTGCATAGCTATGCCAGGAAACACTGGCATCTAACAATGCTTTGGTAAAAAGAGTTAATTAAAAAAAAATCATATACATAAACCCAAATAGGGAAATAAAACAATTATCAAATAAGCATGTGTCCTATTCTGTGTCCTAAATGAAACTGTCCTGGCCAAGATAGATGTCACGAATCCGGCCTATGAACTTCTGTTTACCCACCACCAGAGGTCACTCGCTCACCACATTGACTATGCACTACACTACTGTTGCACATCACCTCAAACTACAATTCCCATCATCCATTGCACTGATTGCACATACACAGCTGAATGCACTGATCACACAGGCACATCTGAATCCCATCAGACACTCTTTATAAGCCTTGGACTTCCTCTCCCTCACTGCCGAGTATTGTACGCTAATATCCTAGTGATAGCTACCCTACGAAGCCCTCTTAGTTGTCTTTGCCTTGCCTTGCCTTGCCTTGCCTTGCCTTGCCTTGCCTTGCCTTGCCTTGCCTTGCCTTGCCTTGCCTTGCCTTGCCTTGCCTTGCCTGTTTTCTCGTGTTTTGATTTCTGCCCGTGTTTCCTGGATTAACCCTTGCCTTGCCGTTCGGACTCTGTTTGCACCTCGTTTGGATTATTGCTGTGTACCTGGATTTACTCTCTCTGCCTTGTCCTGTTGGATATTGTTCGCCGATCGAAGACCCACGCTTGCCATAGGATTACTCTTTGTCTTGTCCCTGCCATACCTGTTTGCCACTGTTTCGACCCTGCCTGTATTTATGACCATGTCTTTAAATAAAAGCTTGCATATGGATCCACACGTCTCACGTCTCATCAGCCCCGTAACAGAATACTCGGCCACACAAGGATCCAGCGGCTTTTCGAAGGAACCCTGGTCAGGTATGGACCCATTCGACCAGCTGCTCGATCTGCGACAAGGGAATTCATCTGTTGAAGAGTACGTCATTCAATTCTGCGAGCTGGCGCATAAGATTCCCTTTGATGAGGTTGTATTAAAAGACATATTTCGTTTTGGACTCAGTGAGCCTGTAAAGTCATGGTTACCAGAGGGGAGGTTTAATTGTAGTTTAAAGGACTTTATAGACTATGCTTTGCTGTGCGCTGGCTCTTCGTTTATTGTGGGTGTCGCGGAAGAGGAATGCGACACCGCATCTATGACTGAGATGGCGGCCATAGCAGAGCCTGTTCACAAAATGGCGGCCGTAGCCGAGCCCATTCACATCATGTCACAGCTGTCATTCCTGAGCCAAGTCATGTTACAGTTGAGCGTCCAGAGTCATGGCACGTCACTGCTGATCGTCCAGAGTCACAGCACGTCACTGCTGATCGTCCAGAGTCACGTCACGTCGCCGCTGACCTTCCAGAGTCACTTCACGTCACTGCTGATTGTCCAGAGTCACAGCACGTCACTGCTGATCGTCCAGAGTCACGTCACGTTGTCGCTGATCTTCCAGAATCTCGTCACGTCTCAGCTGATCTTCTAGAGTCTCTTCACGTCTCAGCTGATCTGCCAGAGTCTCATCACGTCTCAGCTGAACTTTTAGAGTCTCGTCACGTCTCAACTGATCTACCAGAATCTCTTCGCATCTCAGTGGATCTTCCAGAGCCTCTCCAGGTCTCCGCTGACCTTCCAGAGTCCCTTCACGTCACCACTGACCCTCCAGAACCACGTCACTTCACCGCTGATCATCCAGAGTCTTGTGACGTCCTGTCCACCACACCCAGATATTCAAGGTCAGTGCTTCGATTTCTCAGTCTGGTATCCAGTGTGAGGGATGCACCACTGGTGTCTGCACGTGCTGCTGGTATCCCCAAACCAGTTCACTCTAGCCCTTCTGTTCACGAACTATTTCCCCTGTCAGCAGCACTTCCCGTATGGGGGGTTGCTTTATGGTGTATCTGGGCCGCGCACACCACCGCCAATTTGCTAGAGGCGGCAGCACCGGCTACAACATCTCCAGAGGTGACGGCTTACGCTGCGGAACCTCCCGAAGTAGCGGTGCTCGCTGCTGTGCTCCCAGAGGCCATGGTGTCTGCTGCAATCTCTTCAGAGGTGGCGGCGCAGGCTGCAGAACCTCCCGAGATGGCGACACTTGCCTCAGTTCCTTGCGCGGTGGTGGCGCCCAGTGAGGAACTCTGTGAACTGTCTGTTCCAGCCGAGGAGGCCATTATTGAACTTTCATCCTGCCCTGTCACGGCTAAGAAGGGCGTCTGTGAATCCTTGTCCTATCCTGTCACAGCCAGAAGGGCTGTCCCCGAACGCTCAGCCTTGTCTGTCACTTCTGAGGATACAGACTGTGAATTTCCTGACTGTTTTGCTGCGGCTACAAGGGCCGTTCAGGAACTCTCTTCCCTATCTGTCACAACCCAAAAACCCGCCTTTGAACTCTCACCCCGTTCTGAACTAGACATGGTGGCTGATTGTGAACTGCCTGCCCGCTCAGTTGCCACCAGGGAAAACATTGATAGACTTCCCATGTTTCCTACCTCGGTCCTTGTGTCTGTGCATGTTCTTTCTCCTCCTTGTGTCTCTGTGTTCCCCAGGTACCAGTTACTGCCAGGGGTCCCTGATTCGCCTGGTATGTCGTGTTTGCCATCTGCTCCGCTGAGGTGGTCTTCTACTCCTACTCCATCTGCTCTGCCGTTGTGGTCTTCAGCTATGCTCTGGTGGTCGACCGCTCCATCTGTTCCAGTCTGGTGGTCTTCAGCTCCGCCGTGGAGGTCTTCTACTCCGTCTGCTCCGCCCTGGTGGGCTCCTGCTCCATCTGCCCCGCCTTGGTGGGCTCCTGCTCCGTCTGCCCCGCCCTGGTGGGCTCCTGCTTCGTCTGCTCCACCCTGGAGGGTTCCAGTTCCGTCTGCTTCACCCTGGAGGGATCTAGTTCCGTCTGCTCCACCCTGGATCTCTGCTTCAGCAGCATCACCCTGGCTTTCTGCTCCGCCATGGTTCCCTGCTTCGCCAGTTCGGCCTGGGTGCCCCGCTCTGCGGGCTCTGCTTCGGTCCCCGACCACTCCACTTCCACATGGACCTGGCCCTCCGTCCCTCCCCCTGTTCCGCCTCCGCTCCACCGCCCTCCTGGATTGCATAGGACCGTCTGGAAGCCGCTCCTTGGGGGGGGGGCTCTTTCACGAATCCGGCCTATGAACTTCTGTTTACCCACCACCAGAGGTCACTCGCTCACCACATTGACTATGCACTACACTACTGTTGCACATCACCTCAAACTACAATTCCCATCATCCATTGCACTGATTGCACATACACAGCTGAATGCACTGATCACACAGGCACAGCTGAATCCCATCAGACACTCTTTATAAGCCTTGGACTTCCTCTCCCTCACTGCCGAGTATTGTACGCTAATATCCTAGTGATAGCTACCCTACGAAGCCCTCTTAGTTGTCTTAGTCTTGTCTTGCCTTGCCTTGCCTGTTTTCTCATGTTTTGATTTCTGCCCGTGTTTCCTGGATTAACCCTTGCCTTGCCGTTCGGACTCTGTTTGCACCTCGTTTGGATTATTGCTGTGTACCTGGATTTACTCTCTCTGCCTTGCCCTGTTGGATATTGTTCGCCGATCGAAGACCCACGCTTGCCATAGGATTACTCTTTGTCTTGTCCCTGCCATACCTGTTTGCCACTGTTTCGACCCTGCCTGTATTTATGACCATGTCTTTAAATAAAAGCTTGCATATGGATCCACACGTCTCATGTCTCATCAGCCCCGTAACAATAGAGTGTCCTGAAACACTGGTGTCTCATATTTTAGAGCAGTCAATAGGCCTACAATGTTGGAAAGAAATCAATCAAATCTGTATGTGTGTGAAAATATTCAGATGTAACCCCACTTTGTAATCATTAACATTTTCATAAGTAACTGTAATTTAATTACTCATTTTTTTTTCTCAGTAATTGTAACATTAGTTACATTTATTTTGTAATTAAATTACGTAATTCCGTTACATGTAACAAGTTACTCCCCAACACTTTATATATACAGTATACACAGACATATATACACGGATATACACCTTTAGATAGCTAAAGTGTGTGTCTGTGTGTAAACATGTAAATAATTTTGTTGTTGTTGTAGTTATTATTTAATCATTTCTTCAGCCTGAGAACAATACAGTAAACTTCATAAGTCATCACAACCTAAAACTGAGTGGAATAATTCAGTCTCACTGCATTGTAACTGTTGCTATACTGACATGTTGTCAGGTTTAAGAAGTGTTGAACGTAATTGCCTTTCAGGTACCTCTCTCTGTAATTATGCTTCTGTACTTTATTTGTCATTATGAAACATTCCATTTCAGTAAATTGATTACTATGCATTGCACATTACATTGCCAAGAAGCACAATTTTATAAATTTAGTTAGATTTTCCAAGAATAAAATGATTAGGATTAATTTGGTCTTTAGATAAAATGTTCTGTGAGGTCACGATTCCTCAGGGGGTTACTTACCAATGGTGGGGCAAGATGGCCCCCTTTCATAATTGTAATTTTTATACAATTACAATTAAATTGTTAGGTAACACTTTATAATAACTTTCATTAATAGATCATTAACAAATATTCGATAATGTTTAACTAATCATTAATTAATATATATTCACATATCTAGAAATATAAGATAATGTGCTTGTTAATGTTAACTAATTAACTTATTAAACATTACCAAATGATTAAGAGATCATTATTTAATGTAAATTGAAATGCTTACAAATGTCATTAAAAATTTCAATTTATATGATCATGCATTCTTTTAAAAAGACAGATGGTTTACAATGATTACAAGCTTCATTAATAAAATAGTAAACAAACATTATGTAATGCTTAACAGATCATTAGTAAATGTTTACAAATGTGATTAAACTTTCAATGCATTTTAAAAATATACAAATTATTTTAACCAAAATTTTTCAATATTTACAAGCTTTTTGGTTAATGTAGTTTTGAATGCTTACAAATGTCATTAAACTTCATTTTTACATTTACAAATGTTGTGAAAATATAGCTTAATTAGTCATTTTAAGCACTTCACAAATTATTCATGTAAACATATTCATTAACTCATAATCACAGTCGGTTCATTTGGTCTTTGTTTGTTGTGTAGACTTCTACTTTTCGCACATCTTAAATCATTTATTAATTATTTGTAAATGTTTTTGCAGTACCCAATCTAAAGTGGAAACTATTCATCAATTGTAAATGTTTATAAACATTTACTAATCATTAGTACCTTCATGAGCAGTCAATCATTTATTAATCATTTGTTTATGTTTTTGCAGTACCCAATCTAATGTGGACACTATTTATAAACATTTACAAATTTTTTAGTATCTTTCTTGGCACTGGACTTTTAGCTACTTTAACAACGCAAGGGTGGAAAGGGTGGTTAGTTAAGTTTAGCTAAATGTTTAGCTGTTTAATGTTTATGTTTAGTGTAATGTTTAGTGTAATGTAAAGTTTATTTTTTATAAATCACGATATGTGCATGGAAAATTGCTTACACATATTTCCATACCCATTTTGTGTGTACGCAATGTTTATAAATGAGACCCCTGGTGCGACCCTTCCCAAAGGAAGAGTTTACAATATCCAGGAACTCCAGCACTTTCTAGGATTTGCAAATTTGTACAGACGCTTTATTCACCGATTCAGCCACCTAACCGCTCCTTTAACCTCCCTTCTCTGAGACCGACCTCAAGTCTCTGTCCTAGAACCCCGAAGCCCTCAAAGCCTTTAATAACCTCAAGGAAGCCTTTTGCTCCACTCCTATCCTCGCTCATCCAGATCCAAACCTGCTGTTCGTGATAGAGGTAGATGCCTCCACGATAGGAGCTGGAACAGTCCTTTCTCAAGGGAGAGCCTCCTGTCCTTCATCCATGTGCCTACTTCTCCAAGAAGCTATCCCCAGCGGAGCAGAACTACGACGTTGTCATTCGTGAGTTGTTGGCCATCAAGCTGGCCCTGGAGGAGTGGAGGCATTGGCTGGAGGGAGCAAACCACCCGTTTGACGTTATCATTTACCATAGAATTCTGGAATATCTACATGAAGCCAAATGTCAAATGGCTTTGACTTCACCATCACCTATAGACCTGGTTCGAAGAATATCAAGGCTGATACACTGTCCCGTGTTCATCAACCTGATCAGTCATCTCCTCCCGACTCAATTCTCCTTCCAGCCATGATTGTGAGCCCTATTCAGTGGGCATTAGAATAACAAATCCAATTCACCTTTAAAAAATGAACCTGCTCCACCTGGAGGTCCAGAAGGTAAGACATACATCCCTCCATCTCTGCGCTTAAACCTTCTGGACTCGCTTCATTCATCTCCAGGAACTGGACACCCAGGCAGCCAGCTGACCCTCTCGCTCCTCCAACATCGATATTGCTGGCCCAACATGGACGGGAGGTGTCCCAGTTCAACAAAGGCTGTTCAGTCTGTGCCATCACTACCACTCCTCGTCAGCTCCCACAAGACAAACTATTATCACTTCCCATACCTCATACACCTTGGTCCCAAATCGAAGTTGACTTTGTCACTGATCTGCCAACTCTGATTCCAACACCTGCAACCTAGTGGCCATGGATAGATTCTCTAAAGCCTGCAAACTACTACCCCTCAAAGGACTGCCGACAGCTTTCGAAATGGCAGAGCAACTATTCCACCACGTCTTCCGCAACTGAAAGAAAGATTCAGGAAATTGGGAGATACCTCTGGGCCTACTACCATCAGAACCAACACATCTGGAGCCGTTTCCTCCCTTGGGCCAAGTATGCCCAAATCTCCCTCCATCAAGACACCACTGACCTCACACAATTCCAATGCATACTCAGTTTCCAACCTCCTCTCTTTCCCTGGATGGAGGAACCATCCAAGGTTCCAGCTGTGGACTACTGGTTCCGAGCGAGCGAGAGGGTATGGGACTCAGCCCACATCCATCTACAGTGAGCAGTTCGGAGACACAAGAGACACGTAGATGCCAGATACACCACTACTCCTCTTTACTAGGGGTGCTCCGATTGATCGGTTACTGATCACTATCGGCCGATAATCGCTTTGGGATGTTTGATCGGCGCTCTCTATAAAGGCTGATCTCAAAAAACCAATCTCAAGCTGATGATGCGCCTGCTGTGAGAGGTTTGGATGTACATGCAGCTGCACCGTCTCAGTCTCTGTCCGGCGCAGGTAAAATAATTATAATGCTTTAGGTGAGGTACTATTCATATTTTTTAATTAAATAACTTTTAATATTTTTATTTAGCAAGGATGCTTTAAATTGATCAAAAATGATGATAAAGACATTTATAATGTTACAAAAGATTTCTATTTCAGATAAATGCTGTTCTTCTGAACTTTCTATTCATCAAAGAAACCTGAACAAAAAAAAAAAAAAAAAATATATATATATATATATATATATATATATATATATATATATATATATATATACTCAGCTGTTTTCAACATAATAATTATAAATGTATTTTGAGCAGCAAATCAGAATATTTGAATGATTTCTGAACGATCATGTAACTGTAGTAATGATGCTGAAAATCATTACTGTCCCAGTCCAGCACTGATGGTCCTATAGCCCTATAGTCAGTGTAGCTTAACTGTAAACCGACAGTAAGAATTTTAATTTGATTAAACCAGGGGTGGCCAAAGTCGGTCCTGGAGAGCCACAGTAACTTCAGCTCCATCCCTAATCAAACACACTTGAACAAGCCAATCAAGATCTAGGGTTAAAGCCAGGCAGGTGAGTTTTTAATGTTGGAGCTAAACTCTGCAGGACTGTGGGCTCTCCAGGACCGGTTAAACTGTTTAAAAAGTGATAACCATGTTGTGTGTGCATGAGACGCCAGCGCGATAATTTGAACTGTTTAACCATGGAACAGCCTTTTCTTTCGTTTGGTTAATTAGGCCCCTAAGTGAAATATGTTTTGCGTATTTATTCTTTTTGTACGTAGGCTATGAATTTATCCTGGGTTTTATTTTTTGTTCAAAAAAGCGCAGGTGCATGATGTGATGTGTGAATCTTGTTCTTTTGTGTATCATATTTACGCAAGTATAATAAGTAGGATTATTCCGAATCTTGGAAACATGCGTTGTATGCCTTGAAAGTGAAACCTAAAAAAACAGCGTGCATAAGAGAGTGATTGCACGCTTTCGCGAGCTTCAGCAAGTGTACACAATCACAGACTGCATGCTTCCCAGCCGAAACAACCCCCCACGTGAAACTGAAATAATAACCGTGATATAAGATTTTGGCCATATCGCCCATCTAAGTCATTCATCCCACACTATCAACAGGCGCATCATGAAGGCTACACTTCTTGTACTTCGTTTGGGCACCACAAGGTGTCACTGTGGCCTCAAAGCTTACCCCTCGACTACTCTGGCTCGATTGCTATTTCTGAGGTAAAACATGCCCTCCTCATTACCCTGCGGACAAAGAAATGAAGAAATAAATAAATGTAGAAATAAATAAATGTGGAAATATATAAATGTGGAAATAAATAAATACGTAAATAAATAAATGCATAAATAAATACATAAATGTGAAAATAAAATAAAAGTGGAAATAAATAAATGTGGAAATAAAATGAAAAAATACATAAGGAAATAAAATTATAAATAATTATTTATTTTTGTTTTTTTTTACTTTGTATATTTATTTATTTATTTTTGCTTTTTTTTTATTTACATTTCTTTGTACATTTATTTATTTATTTCTAATTATGGCAAGATTGGCATTCCATACCACATAGCCTATCAGTCGTAATATAATGCTATGTTGTATAAATAACGAAGCGTATTCTATATGAAATAAATGATGAGCTAAAGCCCACTGATGAAAAACCTGCTATCAAATACTTCATTCTACTGGTCATCGTCAGCGTGCGCAGCTCAAAACAGAAATGCACAACATTAATAACTACTATCATATACATAATGTTATAATGAGAGCACTTTTGTAAAAAAAAAACCCTGCTGAAAAAACCAATAATAATGGTTTTAACGGTTATAATGGGAATTGTATTGGTTTTAATGGAAACTATAATGGTGTCTACTGGTATGTGATGGATTCTATTGGTGGGATGTTAAGTCCTATTGGAAAAATGCCCAAAACACACTACAAAAAGGAATTTTGTAATGGTTTTACTGGAAAAAGCTAATGGTTTATAATGGTATTTTAATGGAAACCATTAGAATTTCTGTGATGGTTTCTATTGGGCTTCTGTTGTTTTCTTTTTTAGCAGGGAATGTTGTGAATTCTTAGGGTTTCGCTGACGTTTAATACTATCTTTTAATCAAAACATAAAACATTATCAGTGAGGCATCTGTTATGGCTATTGTCCGTGTGTGTTAACGTCAGTAATTATAACTGTTGTATGTCTGACTTGACTCTTTGTAATGTATTTTGCCCCGCCCCCAAACATATTATTCGACTATCAGTCGACTATCGGCAAGATTCGAAAATTCCGATTTGACTATTAAAATCCTGACACATACATACATACAGGGCCTAAAATTAACACTCGCCAAGCGCCAAATGAGAGTAAAAATCGAAGTTGGAGAGTATATGTAACAGTGTCAGTCACTGTTACATATACATAAAACTTTTCCAAAACATAACAATGCAATGTAGTGAAAACAACCGCCAGTTTTTAAAGAGATTCGCTGTTTCTGACGTGAGCGAATAAAATAATATTTTCCCAAGATAAGCTCATCATGATTAGTTAGCTGTTCTGTCATAAGCGACAAGAGCGAATCAAATAATAGATACAAACGGGCTGATAAGGTCAGAGCAGTGTGATGGCCCGCTTGTCCCTAGACACGGTTCTAATAACTTTTACCTGAGAATATATTGCTGCTTCATTTCGGAAGATTAACTTTTCCTGTTCTTCGTAATTCAAGAATGTGGCAACACACACCTTGGGTTTCGCCGCAGAAACGGTGCAGTGAAGTAGTCTACCTTCGTCCGTACCACGGTCTGTACACATACACCGAGCCGCAGTACACAGCGCACCAGTAGCGCTTCAACGGATGAAAACACACACTTATGTCAAAATACGCGGCTTTGGCCAGTTACCTCGTAAACGTAGCCTTAAATGAGTTATAAAGTCTTAAATACTAAAAATGGAGTGAATGCATGTGTCATGTGCATCAGGTTTTAAAGAGACAGCGCTGCTTTTAAAGTAAAACCTGCTGAAGTCTGTCATTGATGTAAATCAAAGAACAAAAGAAAAAGAGAAATCACTCGACTGCTCTAGTCGCTGATTGATAAAGATTAATCTGTATAGCTTATGCATATGCAATTTATAGTTTATGTGAAGATTGTTTTAAAATCACTTCATATTTCAGAGCCTATTAAATGTAAAAAAAATAATGGCTTTCAATTATACTGTAATGTTGAATGTCTGTAATTAATAGGTAAAATTGAGGGAAAATGCATTTAATAGAGACACCATGCAGTAGCAGTATTGGTGTCAATACTTCATTAATAATAGGCTATTTAGTAAAAAAGATGCCAATAAAACACATTTAAAATATACTATCTTTATGTTGTTTCTACATTAATTTGGAGGTCCAATGTGAAATTATGGCAATATAAATATGCGATTAATTATGATTAATTACAAAAAAAGTGTTTTTTTTTTGTTTTTGTTTTTTTTTAATCGATTGACAGAAAGCACTAATGTTAACCTTTTATAGATTTTAGATTTCAATTTAATTTCAAATTGTATAGGTCCCCCCAGAAAGAGATTGGGACAGCCCCCACCCCCTTGGCCCCCTTTAAATTTTCAGTTCAATATGACCCTCAAATGAAGCTAATTGAATAGCCCTGCTCTAATCCGTTAACGTGTGGAAAAAATACGCACCACATTCGCACTGCAAACTGAGTATGTGTGAAACAGGCGTAACACGATGGCCTGCTCCGTTTGCCGAAATAAGAATCTCATCGTTTTTGAGGGACAAAAAAAAGAAAAGAAAAAAAGATAATTCAATAAATCTGTTTTTTTTTTTTTTTTTTTTTTTCTTGTAAGTAAAGTAAAGGACAAATTGAAAACATTGTAAATATGTTTAGTCATTGTAGTAGTAACGACTGCCTGTTTTTGCAAAAAGAGTTTCATGGCCGGTAAAAAAATCTTTTGGCCGGTAAATTTTATCACGTCACCGGCCATTGGCAGGTGTGGCAAAAAGTTAATTTTAGGCCCTGCATACATACATACAGTAGCCTACATAAATGATTTGTCTGCAAGTGTGAAAAGCTCACAATTATATAAATATGTGACCTTGGCTATGAAAACCCAGCTAACGTATTTTATTTATTTATTTATTTTTTTTTGTGATTTACTGTTTTCTACATAAAATCGTCCTTCATAAGGTAAAGAACATTCTATGAAATGTAACTTTGATATCTTTAATATCGACTGAGTAAGGCCTTGTCAAGGATTGAAATCATGGTGAAATTAATGGTTGAAATCAAACTTTGATGCTTGTTATCTCATAATTTCGATTTTGAGACTTTAGCCTGGATTTCACAGAGAGGGTCACATGTTTCCACACTATGCAATTACAAGGTAATTTATTCTCCCATTTTAATTGTTAATAATGAATGACTAATAATTTATTTGTACACAAGTTATGTAATGAATTGACTCACTGGTCTACAGACGAGGAAGGTTTATTCTTGAATCTTCTTCGTTGGAGATCAATACAACTTTGAACAATGGGATATAAAGCAAAGATCATATTTAGACACATTTATAAAAATATATTATCATGCATCATTATCATTATAGGCAATGTAATTCAATTTCAATAGTAGTTCAAATGAAATAATGATATGCTTCATATTTGTTAGTTAGCTTGGTTTGTAAATTTTATCAGGAAAAAAAAAACTCAAGCAGGGATGCCATTGTCAGCTTGACAATGATTAATTCTATGGAGGACTAAATTACTCAAAATTAAATAATTAAATAAATGTTGAAATATATAAATAAATCGTTAAATATATAATGAAATAATTAAATACATAAATTGTTAAATACATAATGATATAATGAAATACATAAATAAATGCAGAAATAAATGCAGAAATGCAGAATATATAAATATTAATTAATTTATTCGTTCATTTATTTATTTATTAATTCATTAATTCATTCATTCATTTCTTCATTTATTGATTAATTTATTTATTCGTTAGTTTATTTATTCATTCATTCATTTCTTCATTTATTTATTCCCTCCCTCCACATTTCATTTTCAGGGTTACGGTTGTCGCCATGTCCCTTAGTGTGAATGGGCGCCAAAAAACATGCGCTGCTCTGTGCACTGCAGCCAACATCTACCGGATATTTTCTACTTTAATTAAAATTATGTCATAGTCAACGTTTTGACTGACAACTTCATCTGCAAGTGTCAACAACAGATATTTTACTGTACCATGCTCAGCCAAGAAAAAGACCAAAGAAATTGAGTTTGAAAGGTGACACCGCCCACTGAGTGACATGCGACAACCTTAACCCTGAAAATGTGGAGGGAGGAAATAAATGAATAAATAAATAAATGAAGAAATGAATGAATGAATAAATAAATAAATGAACGAATAAATAAATATTTGGCCCTCCATATCATTCAAAACTATTGTTTCATAATTATATTGTTTCTAAATGAATTTCCAAATCACTCAACCACAACTAAATCTAACATGCTTAATAGTTTTTTGCACAGTACTGTGAGTCAAAAGCAGCCATGCATATATATTAATACTGCATAAGAAAAACAAATGAATAAAGACAGATACTTACTCTGAACTTGGAACGCTTTTCTGATGCTTTCAGAAGGGTATATGAGCACCCTGAGTCCCTCTCTTTTATCTCATTGGACTGTACCAAGTAAAAGAGGGGAGGACGATTTGATCTCAGTTACAAAAGCAAGATTATAGCCTATTAGATCAACATGTAAAATCCCCTTATTGAAGTGAATGATTAATGGATAAGTGTAGTAATGATTAAGTGTAACGTCTTTCTCTGTAAAGAAGAAAACAGGAGAAAACAGCATTTCATATTAGACCTTTCAGTTTCAGTTTTGCTTTCAGGTTCAGTTTTTTTTTTTTGTTTTTTTTTGGCAAGTCATGTGATTTGCAGGAATAAGAAGAATGATATTAATAATGCAGGTCTGGAAGGCATTGAGACTTTCAGAGATGTGCAAACTCAGGTATACAGTGCCTTGTGAAAGTATTCATACCCCTTCAGTTTTTTTCACATTTTATGTTACTGCCTTATGTTAAACTGCTTTAAATTACTTTTTTCCCCCACATCAATCTGCACTCCATACACCATAATGATAAAGTAAAAAACAGGTTTTTAACATCTTTAAAAATTTATTAAAAATAAAAAACTTAACTGATTCCATTGCATAAGTATTCATACCCTTATCCGGCATTCATATTGTTTGTAGATGTTACTACACTTTGAGTGAAGTTAACCTGCGGCAAATTCAATTGAATGGGTATGATTTGGAAAGGCACACACGTCTTAATAAAAGGTTTAACAGCTGACAATGCATATCAGAGCAAAAATCAAGCCCTGAGGTCAAAAGAACTGCGTCAGAAACAGGTTTGCGTCAAGCCACACATCTGGGGAAGAGTTCAGAAAAAGATTCTGCTTCATTGAAGGGTCACAGAAGCATGTAGTCTCTGTTACACTTAATGGAAGATGTTTGAAACAACCAGGACACTTCCTAGAGCTGGCCTCCTGGCCAAACTGAGCAATTGATGGAAAAGGGCCTTGTCTCGACTGGTGACCAAGAACCTGACGGTCACTCTAGTTGAGCTCCATGATCATATGTGGAGATAGGAGAAATCTACAGAAGGACAAACATCACTGCAACACTCCACCGATCCGGTCTTTATGGCGGTGTGGACAAACTCAATCCTTTCCTCAGTGAAGTCACATGAAAACACACTTTGAATTTGCAAAAAAGCACCTAAAGGACATTCAGATTGTGGGAAACTATATTCTCTGGTCTAATGAACCTCAATTCTAAACATCATGTTTGAAGGAAACCAGCTCTGCTCATCACCTGCAGAGTACCATCCCAAAAGTAAAGTGTGCTGGTAGCAGCCTCATGCTGTGGGGCTGTTATTCAGCGGCAGGGACTGAGGGACTCGTCAGAGTAGAAGTAAAGCTCAGTGCTCAAAAATATAGAGATAGCCTTAATGAAAACCCAGTCCACAGCATTCAGAACCTCAGACTGGGCAGAAGGCTCACCTTCCAACAGGACAATGACCCTAAACACACAGCAAGAGTGGCTTATAGACAACTCTGTGAATGTCCTTGAGTGGCCCAGCCACAGCCTGAGATTGAACCCAATCAAATATTTCTGGAGAAACCTGAAAATGTGCATCTGCCCCCATCCAACCTGACAGAGCTTGAGAGGTGAAGAGGTGAGGAGAAGAATGACAGATGATTGCCAAATGCTGATGAGCAAAGCTTGTCGCATCAAACAAAAAAGACATGAGGCTGTAAAGGTGCTTCAGCTAAATATTTAGTTAAGGGTATGAATACTTATGCAATATACTTATTTCAGTTTTTTTTATTTTTAATAAATTTAAGAGGTTATGACAATTCTGTTTTTGCTTTGTCAATATGGTGTATGAAGTGTAGATTGATGTGGAAAAAAGTAATTTAAAGCAGTTTAACATAAGGCAGCAACATAACAAAACGTGAAAAAAATGAAGGTGTGTGAATGCTTTCGCAAGGCACTGTATAGACCTTTTTGTAAAATCCAAATAAGCTTTACAGATCTTTACTGGAAAGGCTTTAAACAATATTTGTTCAATGAACAATAAACAATTTTCACACAGATCGTCACTGAAAAGTGTTGCGCCTGTGGAACAGGCAGCAGGCAATTGAGGTCACAGTTACAATAATTTTGGACATTAAAGAGACCTTTCTACTGACTCTGACAAACACCAGAAGAAAGATGTCCAGGGTCTCTGCTCACCTGCATGAACATGTCACAGTCCTGCTGCAGGCAGGCATGAGGACTGCAGATGTGGCCAGAGCAATAAACTGCAATGTATGTAATGTAAGAGGCCTAAGACAGAGCTACAGCAAGCCAGGAAGGACAGCTGATCGTCCTTGCAGTGTCAAACCATGTGTCCCCTCAGATATTTTTGAGAACTGGCAAGTGCCTTTGTGCAGGGACGCAACTGCACATTTGCCGAGGGGTATGCAAGATCAGTGTTGACGCCCCCTTGTCTTCTAGCCCCTAACACTAACTTCCGCAGAAAACTTTCTGCAAGCAAATGACCAAAATCCCACTAACTAGCTTGTGCATGGAAGGATACAAACTCATCAGGAGTGAAAAATTTGACAAAGGTTTGAACCCCCTTCCCCCATTTTCAATACCATAGGGGAAAAATAAAAGAAAGACAATTGTGTCACATAACGTCACCTTTAACTCCTGATGGTGGACCCCAGACAGTAGAACACTTTTTTTTTATTATTCATTTTTATTTGCAAACACATGTAATATTGCTCACTTTTTGGCAAGGTAATTTGAATATATATGTATATATGTATACAGTGGTGTGAAAAAGTGTTGGCCCCCTTCCTGAT
Source organism: Spinibarbus caldwelli (assembly GCA_039654775.1). NCBI lineage: Eukaryota > Metazoa > Chordata > Actinopteri > Cypriniformes > Cyprinidae > Spinibarbus > Spinibarbus caldwelli. The sequence goes on along the minus strand of CM077266.1, from coordinate 21,764,497 downwards.
TTTTAATTTTTTGCATGTTTGTCACACTTTAATGTTTCAGATCATCAAACACATTTAAATATTAATCAAAGATAACACAAGTAAACACAACATGCAGTTTTTAAATGAAGTTTTTTTATTGTGAAGGGAAAACAAAAACCAAACCCACATGGCCCTGTGTGAAAAAGTGCTTGCCCCCTAAACCTAATAACTGGTTGTGCCACCCTTTGCAGCAACAACTGCAATCAAGCATTTGTGATAACTGGCAATGAGTCTTTCACATCGCTGTGGAGGAATTTTGGCCCACTCTTCTTTGCAGAATTGTTTTAATTCAGCCACATTGGAGGGTTTTTAAGCATGAATGGACTGTTTAAGGTCATGCCACAGCATTTCAATTGGATTTAAGTCCAGACTTTAATTTGGCCACTCCAAAATCTTAATTTTGTTTTTCTTGAGACATTCAGAGGTGGACTTGCTGCTGTGTTTGGAATCATTGTCCTGCTGCAGAACCCAAGTGCGCTTGAGCTTGAGGTCACAAACTGATGGCCAGACATTCTCCTTCAGGATTTTCTGATAGAGTGCAGAATTTATGGTTCCTTCAATTATGGCAAGTCATCCAGGTTCTGAAGCTGCAAAGCAGCCTCAGACCATCACACTACCACCACCATGTTTGACTGTTGGTATGATGTTCTTTTTATGAAATGCTGTGTTAGTTTTACGCCAGATGTAACGGGACACACACCTTCCAAAAAGTTCAACTTTTGTCGCGTCAGTCCACAGAATATTTGCCCAAAAGTCTTGGGGATAATCAAGATATTTTTTGGAAAATGTGAGACGAGCCTTTGTGTTCTTTTTGGTCAGCAGTGGCTTTTGCCTCGGAACTCTCCCATGGATGCTGTTTTTGCCCAGTCTCTTTCTTATTGTTGAATCATGAACACTGACCTTAATTGAGGCAAGTGAGGCCTGCAGTTCTTTAGATGTTGTTCTGGGTTCTTTTATGACCTCCTGGACGAGTCGTCTTTGTGCTCTTGGAGTAATTTTTGGTAGGCCGGCCACTCCTGGGAAGGTTCACCACTGTTCCAAGTTTTCTCCATTTGTGGATAATGGCTCTGACCATGGTTTGCTGGAGTCCCAAAGCCTTATAAATGGCTTTATAACCCTTTCCAGACTGATACATGTAAACTATTTTGTTTCTCATCTGTTTATGAATTTCTTAAGATCGCGGAGTGATGTGTTGCTCTTTAAACATGCTTCATTTTGTCAGACAGGTTTTATTTAAGTGATTTCTTGATTCAACAGTAATCAGGCCTGGGTTTGGCTAGTGAAATTTAATCAGCTTTCTAAAATAATGTGGTTAATCACAGTTCTTTCATGATTTAATAGGAGGGGGCAAGTACTGTTTCACACAGGGCCATGTGGGTTTGGATTTTGTTTTCCCTTCATAATAAAAAACTTCATTTAAAAGCTGCATGTTGTGTTTACTTGTGTTATCTTTGATTAATATTTAAATTTGTTTGATGATCTGAAACATTGTGTGACAAAAGTGTGACAAACATGCAAAAAAATAAAAAATCAGGAAGGGGGCCAACACTTTTTTCATACCACTGTATATACAGTGTGACCACCCTGCTGCATAGAGTTTGTGTCATAAAAATATTAAATTATTTGCATATATTTTATGTATTTATGTATGTCTATTTCTATTTACATGTTTATATAAGTTTAATTTAAATTACAATGAGTTTGCACTGAACAGCACAGCTGCATTTTCCAAATTCTGGTGAGAGAGAGTAGAGTTACCGTGACAACTGCAGCGCATCCTCAGACAACAAAAGAGGACCGCTGGGGCAACTACTAACTCTTGTCTCTGTCTCTCTCTCACTCTCTCTGCCTTCGATACCATGACTGAGGTGCCCTTGAGCAAGGCACCGAACCCCCAATTGCTCCCCAGGCGCTGGAGCAATAGCTGCCCACTGCTCCGGGTGTGTGTTCACGGTGTGTGTGTGTGTGTGCATTTGTTCACTATTCACTGCTGTGTGTGTGCACTTGGATGGGTTAAATGCAGAGCACCAATTTCGAGTATGGGTCACCAGAGGTGGGTAGTAACGAGTTACATTTACTTCGTTACATTTACTTGAGTAAATTTTTTGGGTAACTAATACTTTTAGAGTATATTTAAAAAATGGTACTTTTACTCTTACTCAAGTACATTTTTAGTGAAAAAACGGTACTTTTACTTCGTTACTGTGGGCGACGCTCCTCTCGTTACCTTAATGTAATACAAGTTAAAAATCCTTCAATTTATTCCAAACGCGCCGTCTACTTTTTTCTGGGCACTGAGCGATGCCCGTTTGGAAATGATTCATTCTTTTGAGTCAATTCTGTTCGAAGGCTTGATCAAACCAGTTGGCAATCCAGTGAATCGGTTCGTGAATCAGTTTGAATGATTTGTTCAGTTCTGCCGCACGCGCTGATCGTCTGAATCGGTTCTCACTGAAGATCTGTAACATCAAGAGCGCTGAAGACGTGGCTTTGGATCTACAGTCAGCTGAAAGCAAATCTGCAAAGGCTATGGTTTGCTAGCTATGAAGATCTTTATTAGATGAACACCACGTGTGCTGTCGGTTCCACAGGTAGAGATTCGATTACAGTACACGATACTATTATGACATTACCAGTTTGTTGTACATGTACCTTACACATTAAATACAATGTATAATTTATTAATTAAATAAGCTGTCACAGAGTATGAAATGAACACCCGCCAAACCCGCGTTAGTTCCAGGAGGAATGCCTTTGCCTAGACACAATTAATATTGATATTTTCACAATATTTACGCTTGCAGAAATAAAGGCTACATTTGTTTACATTTTGCAGAACAGACGGAAGAAGATTTGTTTCGTTATGTTCAGATGTTCAGTAGCGGTCATGTGAGGAGTTTTCACTCTTCTCCATGTCAGAGGTTATAAACATATACATTTATAATACATAATTAATATAATTTAAAATATAATTTAATTCAATTCAGTGATGCAAATCAGAATTTTTAACAGCTGTTACTCCAGTTTTCAGAGTCATATGATCCCTCAGAAATCATTCAGATATATTGATTTATTATCAGTGTTGTTGAAAAAAACAGCATCTGCTAGTTAGGTATGTTTTGAAGCTGGGATGATGGTTTATGCTGGTCCTTAGCTGATTTAAGCTGGTCATGTGTTGGTCATGCACATGTCCAGCTTAAACCAGCTAAGGATCAGCATAAACCAGCAAAGGACCAGCTTAAATCAGCTCAAACCACCATCCCATGCTTCAAAACATACCTTACCGGCAAAAGCTGTTTTTTTCAACAGGGAACAGTTTTGCTGCTTAATATTTTTTGGAACCTGTGACATTTTGTTCAGGATTCTTTTATGAATAGAAAGCTATAAAAGAACAGCATTGATAATAAATCAGGCTGATAAAAATTCTGATTTGCATCACTGAAATAAATTACATAAAAAAAACATTAAAAGTATTTTGAATGGCAGTGTGTGTGTGTGTGTGTATATATATATATAGAGAGAGAGAGAGAGAGAGAGAGAGAGAGAGATAAAATTTATATATCTAAATAAAAATAGACTATTTTCAGTATATGATCCAAAGTAACTAGTAACTAACTACTTGAGTAGTTTTTTTATCCGATACTTTTTTACTCTTACTCAAGTAATTATTCAGACTATTACTTTTACTTTTACTTGAGTAAATATTTCTTCAAGTACTTTTACTTTTACTTGAGTACAGTTTTTGGGTACTCTACCCACCTCTGTGGGTCACCGTACTTGACAATACGTCACGACTTTCACTTTCACTTTCAAAACTGATTGCGCTGTGCATACGCCTGAGGTACAGTTACTACTAGAGGCAGCAAAAGTCAAGTCAGTGAGGTAAATGTCTATTTTCATCATACTGTCAGCCACTGCACATAAAGATGAATACACTTCAGAGCCTTCAAGAAGAAATAGGTGAATGACTATGTACATTAACACGAGAAAAGCTCATAGAACTCTGCCAATTCTTACAAATCTTTGCAGAGAACATCAGAAACACAACTCGCCTGTCTTTAGTAAACCTCCTCAGTAATCATCTCTTAAGAAAAGAATTAGAAGAGCTGGAGGATGGAGGCATGGCCGAGCTTCTCAGCATCAATGAGAAATTAAGTGATTTGATGATGACTGATATAAATGGAACTGAGCTGAGAACAGAGTTAAGACCACCTGAAAGAGGAGAAAGCGTAGCTCAAAGACAATTGAGACAACTTGACAATGCATCTGAATCATTGTCTGCCATGTATATAAGCCCTGCTGTGTCACAGGCCATTTCAATTGTTTCAAAAGCAATTGTTTGCTTTTGTCTTTATTTCCTATTTCATAATCTCTTATATTTTATACTTTATCTTGAAAAAAAAAACAGCATCTGCTGGTTAGGTATGTTTTGAAGCTGGGATGATGGTTTATGCTGGTCCTTAGCTGGTTTAAGATGGTCATGTGCTGGTCATGCACATGTCCAGCTTAAACCAGCTAAGGATCAGCATAAACCAGCAAAGGACCAGCTTAAATCAGCTCAAACCAGCATCCCATGCTTCAAAACATACCTTACCAGCAAAAGCTGTTTTTTTCAACAGGGAACAGTTTTGCTGCTTAATAATTTTTGGAACCTGTGACATTTTGTTCAGGATTCTTTTATGAATAGAAAGCTATAAAAGAACAGCATTGATAATAAATCAGGCTGATAAAAATTCTGATTTGCATCACTGAAATAAATTACATAAAAAAACAAAAAAACATTAAAAGTATTTTGAATGGCAGTGTGTGTGTGTGTGTGTGTATATATATAGAGAGAGAGAGAGAGAGAGAGAGAGAGAGAGAGATAGAGAGATAAAATTTATATATCTAAATAAAAATAGACTATTTTCAGTATATGATCCAAAGTAACTAGTAACTAACTACTTGAGTAGTTTTTTTATCCGATACTTTTTTACTCTTACTCAAGTAATTATTCAGACTATTACTTTTACTTTACTTGAGTAAATATTTCTTCAAGTACTTTTACTTTTACTTGAGTACAGTTTTTGGGTACTCTACCCACCTCTGTGGGTCACCGTACTTGACAATACGTCACGACTTTCACTTTCACTTTCAAAACTGATTGCGCTGTGCATACGCCTGAGGTACAGTTACTACTAGAGGCAGCAAAAGTCAAGTCAGTGAGGTAAACGTCTATTTTCATCATACTGTCAGCCACTGCACTGTAGGATCAGAATGAGTCAGACAAAGTTAAGATTCGATCCGAACATTGAAACATGAGGAGCCGAAATTCCAGAGAGGATCCCAAGGCTGCAACAGGATGTTCGTCATAAATCAGATTCCTAGCTCCAGCCCTCTGAAGAAAGCAAACCAACAAGCCTCTTTCACAGAACAGCTTGCAACATTAAAACAAAAGGAACACTTATTGATAAGTCCAATGAAGGAAGGAAACTGTCAAATTTGGGGCAAGTAATCAGAACTGATGATCAAAGAGATGGCCATCACATGTGTTCCACGATAGAAATCACAGCTTCTCTTATCTCCACATAGAACAAAGATCAGACTGAAATTCCTTTGTCCACAGAGTCATTTCCATATGCACCTAAAATCATCTTAAAAGGACTTATGAGCAACTAATGAACTCCATATTATGTATGTAACCCACACAATTGATGATCATGTTTTAATCACATATTATGTATGTATTTTAATAACTAGGGAATAGTTTGAGAGTTCATATCCTTGTGTGGTATGTATGAGTTTGAAAAATCATGCTTTAAATGTTTCTTCCAATCAATTCTTTGTCAAATGTACCATAGTCTTGTTAGAGAAATCATGTCCAAAATTGTACTCTGTAAGAGCGGGAAAATTTGGACCATATGACTGATAAGATAACATGTTAGATTTATGAATGGGGAGGAGAAACATACAATACCACGAGCCAAGATCATTTCTAATTGGTCAAGACTTCCAGATAGGATGGTCTAGAAGCCGAGTTTAAATACTCCGGACACCATCAAACTAGCTCTCTTCCTCTGCTTCTCTTCTTCTTCTCTTTTGCCACCGCGTTTCGACGCTGCTCTTTGAGCGTACTCTGGCCTACGTGCCAGCTGCCAACACAATGAGAAGTAAAACCACCTAGTCTCGTTACATTCTTTTATTCTTTTACTTTAATTTCTTGTCTTTCCGTGAGAGTTTCGTTAAGTTAAGTTTGCCGCAAAGTCCAGCTCCGACTGCACCCGCCCAAACTTCAACCAGACCAACTCCGCATCAAGAGCCAACGCCCAAGACTTTACTACGAAAGACCACTGAACTCAGCCAATCAGCAACCTCGGGAAACCCCTTTCTCCAAAGATGACAAGGACACAAGGGAATCCCTTAAGGCAACACAAGCAAGTACAACCTCCAGACTTTTGCTGAGTCGGTGCAGTTTAATATAAATTTTAGCCTCATTGAGAAACTCAATGCGAGGGTCAAATGATTGATGGTTCAGGTCTATAGGCAATTGCACATATTGCTGTAAACTTGGGATTTCACATTTTCATTCTGTAAACTCATCCTTTCCTCTCTTTCTGCAACGTGTGAATGCGTGTGTTCATGTATTAGATTAGTTTACATGTCTTAGGTTTATATAAATAAAGTCTTATTTATATTGAAAAGAGAAGTATCTTGTGTTTTGTGCTTACAAGTTAATGTCTTAATCTGCCGATCTTGTTACTGTGCTATTAATAGTGTGTTCACTATATTTTGGATTGTAATATCCAGTGCAGAGTTGATGTTATACGGCTCGTTCAGTGACTCGCTGCCGATTCAGTGATCAGCCGTGAAACAGTGATTCTGTTCAAATTCCCTATAAAATCATAAATGATTTCCTTTGAGCTAAATTGACTTGTTTCCCTTATATACAGTGGGTACGGAAAGTATTCAGACCCCCTTCACTTTTTTCAATTTTGTTATGTTGCAGTCTGATACTACAATTGTTTAAATTCTTTTTTTTTTCTCATTACTCTACACTCTGTCCTTTATAATGAAAAAGTGAAAACAGAATTTTAGAAATGTTTGTAAATTTATTAAAAAGAAAAAACTGAAATATCACATTTACATAAGTATTCAGACCCTTTAATCAGTACTTAGTTGAAGCACCTTTGGCAGCAATTACAGCCTCGAGTCTTTTTGGGTATGACGCAACAAGCTTTGCACAACTGGATTGGGGGAATTTCTGCCATTCTTCTTTGCAAATCCTCTCAAGCTCGGTCAGGTTGGATGGGGACCGTCTGTTGACAGCCTTTTTCAGGTCTCTCCAGAGATGTTCGATAGGGTTCAAGTCAGGGCTCTGGCTGGGTCACTCTAGGACATTCACAGAGTTGTCCCTAAGCCACTCCTGTGTTGCCTTGGCTGTGTGCTTAGAGTCATTGTCATGTTAGAAGGTGAACCTTCAGCCCAGTCTGAGGTTTTGAATGCCCTGGACTGGGTTTTCATTAAGGCTATCTCAATATTTTGGTGCATTGAGCTTTTCTTCTACTCTGATGAGTTCCTCAGTCCCTGCCACTGAAAAACAGCCCAACAGCATGAGGCTGCTACCACCACACTTTACTTTTGGGATGGTACTCTGCAGGTGATGAGAAGAGCCGGTTTCCTTCAAACATGATGCTTAGAATTGAGGTTCATCAGACCAGGTAATCTTGTTTCTCAGAGTCTGAGGGTCCTTTAGGTGCTTTATTGCAAATTCCAAGTGTGTTTTCATGTGTCTTCACTGAGGAGAGGATTGAGTTTGGCCACACTCCCACAAAGCCCAGATCGGTGGAGTGTTGCAGTGATGTTTGTCCTTCTGTAGGTTTCTCCCCTCTGCATATATGATCATGGAGCTCAACTAGAGTGACCACCAGGTTCTTGGTCACCAGTCTAGACAAGCCCCTTCTCCATCAATTGCTCAGTTTGGCTGGGGACCAGCTCTAGGAAGAGTCCTGGTTGTGCCAAACTTCTTCCATTTGATAATTATGGAAGCCACTGTGCTCTTGGGAACCTTCAGTGCAGCAGAATTTTTTTTGTAGCCTTCCTCAGATCTGTGCCTCAATACAATCCTGTGTCTGAGCTCTGCAGGCAGTTCCTTTGACCTCGTGGCTTGCTTTTCGCTCTGATGTGCATTATCAGCTGTGAGGCCTTTTACAGAGAGGTGTGTGCCTTTCCAAATCATGTCCAATCAATTTAATTTACCACAGGCGGACTCCAATCAAGGTGTAGAAACATCTCTGCAATGATCAAGAGACATGGGAGGCACCTGAGCAAAATTTCAAGTGTTGTTGCAAAGGGTCTGAATACTTATGTAAATGTGATATTTCAGTTTTTTCTTTTTAATAAATTTACAGACATTTCTAAAATTCTGTTTTCACTTCATCATTATGAGGTACAGAGTGTAGATTAATGAGAAAAAAAATGAATTTAAACAATTGTAGAATCAGGCTGCAACATAACAAAATTGAAAAAAGTGAAGGGGGTCTGAATACTTTCCGTACCCACTGTATATTACTTATATATTTACAATTTCTACAGCACATAAAGATGAATACACTTCAGAGCCTTCAAGGAGAAATAGGTGAATGACTATGTACATTAACACGAGAAAAGCTCATAGAACTCTGCCAATTCTTACAAATCTTTGCAGAGAACATCAGAAACACAACTCGCCTGTCTTTAGTAAACCTCCTCAGTAATCATCTCTTAAGAAAAGAATTAGAAGAGCTGGAGGATGGAGGCATGGCCGAGCTTCTCAACATCAATGAGAAATTAAGTGATTTGATGATGACTGATATAAATGGAACTGAGCTGAGAACAGAGTTAAGACCACCTGAAAGAGGAGAAAGCGTAGCTCAAAGACAATTGAGACAACTTGACAATGCATCTGAATCATTGTCTGCCATGTATATAAGCCCTGCTGTGTCACAGGCCATTTCAATTGTTTCAAAAGCAATTGTTTGCTTTTGTCTTTATTTCCTATTTCATAAGTCTCTTATATTTTATACTTTATCTTGTCTATACTTTTGTTCTTGTGGACTTGTGAAACGTCATCAGTCGTCGTCCAAATACTGTTCCAATTCAAAGTTCACATCTAGCCAAGTACAGTTCAAATCCCCGGATGTGTTCTTGCTCCGCCCCCTTTATCAAGGCTGCATCAAGAGGTGACTTCTGTGAACTTGAGGCAGCCAGGTATCCCAGAATGCATTTCGCACCAATCAGTGAGCGATAATAGCGGAGGGGAAAACCGCAAAATTTTCAAAATATTACTGTTATTGTGTCATGAAATGCTGTTCTAAGAGTATTTCAGGTGAGAATATAGTTGTTTAAAACTCAAATCTGCAGTTTATTAATAAAGAGAGAGCCTATTTGAAAATTTGTTTCGCCGATTTCGGAGACGTGAGCTCCACGCGATCACCAGGCGCTAAGTGCTCATGTATCCGCCGAGAGCAGCATCACCGCGGCTAGTCCTTCTGACATTTGCCGCTGGCTCTGATGTCTCTGTAGTGGTTAAACATGAGGTCAAATTCGTTTGAGTAAATCTAACAGATCTAACAGTAAATCTAACAATTTTTGGTCTCAAAAATCTATTATTTCTTCCAGGTCATATCGTTTTGGCTGAGCACAAAGTTATGTTTCATAAATTATTTATTTATTAATCGTAATACAGGCTTACTTTGTTAACGTGACTGAATTGTTTGTTTTTGTCTTTATTTCCTATTTCATAAGTCTCTTATACTTTATACTTTTATGATGGCTATTATTGTTCATTAAAACTGACATTTAACAAAAAAGGCAGAGTTGTGCTTGTCATATTTCATTTTATTATACATAGTGAATCAGAGTAGCTATACTGTATGTGCACATATTACCTAAACCACATATTAATGTTTTATATTTTTAAAATGAAAACGAAAAGAGGGTTGTTTTATATTTTGAAGAAAATGAAAAGGCAGTGGTGTTTGATATCATTTCGTTTTATTGTAATGTGTGTACGCATTGCATGAACCATATTTTTGTGGCTATTAATATTTTAAATGAAACAGAAAAGAGGCAGCGCTGTTTGATATAATATTTTGTTTCACTGTAATATGTGCGTTCCCTGAACTACATTTTTGCGACTATTAATATGATTACATGAAAACAAAAAGACGCAGTGGTGTTTGATATCGTATTTTGTCGTATTGTAATACAGTGTAGATAACTTAGGCGAGCTGACTGATGTTATCAAGTACGCTGCTGTTCCATTTGCAGAATTACCAGACTTGTGTTCTCCCGTCCTCAGGAGTTCACACTCCCGAGTCGAACTTGCGAGGTCCGAACTACCGAGGACGCAAGTCCGAACTTTGCATACTTGGTATTGAGAAACGGCCACAGAGTATGACAAGAAGTATGACATCTGCGTTTCAGGGACAAATCACACCAGCAATGTGGCACAAAGACTTTAAAATTTCAGGCATCATTGGTGAGCCAGGTCAGAAGGACAGATTGTCATTTTCAAGTCTTGAACATCAAATAGAAAGTGGGTTAAATAAAGACTACCTTGAGCAAGATATTATTGATGCGGTCATCCGAGCGATCACGCCTGGGCTTCAGTTGCGTAGTTATCTTGAAGGCAAAGCAGACCTCACAAATTCTCCGCTCTCACTATCAAGAGAAAAATGCCACAGAACTATACAAACAGCTCACTGCAGAGGCCCAGCGTGCTAAAGAAACGCCACAAAGCTTTCTCATTTGTGTTCTTGATCTGAGACAGAAAATACTGTTTGCTTCACAAGAAGATGAGTCTGGCTTAAAATATGACCCAGCTTTAGTCCAAAACATGTTCCTCCATACCGTGTTGACTGGCTTACAGAATGACCGTATTCAGAGTGACCTCCAGCCATTCCTGTCTGACCCCACAATTTCAGATGAAGTGTTGTTGGAGAGATTAAATGTTGCATGTTCCCATTTGACAGAAAGACAAATGAAAGTCAGAACGCAGTGTTGCTGTGCATGTCACACAGTTAAATTAATTAAAACATCAATCAAAACAGACAAAAGTTGACCTGATGTAACTGCAAAGCTTAAGCACTGAGATAATGCAACTTAAAGAAACAATCCAACACCTCTCACCTGCTTCTCAGTGTTTTGCGATCAGTAACAAGGCTCCATTGATGACGACGACGACTCGTCAGCCGCTATAAGATTTCTCACAAAGTTACCAGGCGGTAGCAGAGTGGAATAAAGAGTTGCCAAACCAAACATGAGGAATAAGTCACCCAACGTATGAACAACATCAGTATCCAATGCAGCCCCACCACCCTAAATCACAACAGAACTCAGTTTCGCAACAGTATATGACATCACAGCCTCACAGTCTGCAACCATGTTCAATGCCATTACAGCAGCCCCTGCTACATCCAACGTCAACACAGTATGCAACGCAGCCATTTAAGATATGCCGTCCCCCCACAACCTCACCCACCACAGTTTAATACAGCGTCCCAACAGTATACAGCAACATCGCCACTACCACAGTACCCTCAACAGTTTTGACAGCCACGTCCCCCAAGGACAAGACAGTGCTTTTATTTCCAGCAAAGGGAACCAGAGGAAATATGCACCCATTGTTACTGTCGTGGTAGCAGTGAGCACTTTTCAACAGGCTGCAGAACCAGAGGTAGGTGTCGTCCTCCACCAGGTAAGTCAACATGATCTAGTACATCTTGTTCCCGTTCAGCTTCATGTGGCAACACCATCAACTCAAGCATTCATTCTGAATGAGCTGATGATTTCTCACTAGTATGTAACGGGTGTGATGTGGTTTCCTTTTCCATCTGATTATGACTATTCGGCTGTGTTCTGAACTGGTAGGGTTCAACTTGCACATAGTACTCATTATCACTTTCACTGTCATTCTCTGGCTCATGTTCCTACCTTCTCTCAGCAGGTAAAGCTGTGCTTTTCTGTTGGTGTTTTCACTTCAGTGTGGCATTTTGAGTCTGTGTGGTAACCTGAGGTAAGTGATCACAGGAGAGAAGATGATTACGATGCAACACTCTTGATCTGCCTTTGCCCTGCTCTGGTTTCACTTCATAGATTGGAGTGTCTTCAGCCGCCTGGCGAATGACAATGTGGACTTCATCCTTCCAGAAAGTTTTCCTGGACCCCCTTTTTGAGCCAGAGTTTTCACCAGAAAGCTGCTGCCAGAATATAAATTAGTACATCTTACTTTTTGGTCATAATTTCTTTTGTTTCTCTCAGTACACTTCTTTGCATGCTCACTGGCAATCTCATAAGCCTCTTGCATACCCTTTGTCCACCTCTCCACATATTCACTGTGGTCGACAGAACCCTTGTCTGGATTGAGGTCAAACAATGCATCAACTGGAAGCCTTGGAGAGCGACCAAACATGAGGTAGAAAGGTGAGAATCCAGTCACTTCGCTTTTAGTACAATTGTACAACACTAGCTTATTCAATTCCTCTTTCCAATTCAACTTTTGTTTCTCTGTGAGAGTTTTGAGCATCTGCAGAATGGTCTGATTGAATCTTTCTACTTGTTCATTTCTTTGCGGGTGGTACGGGGTCGTTCTAGAGGCAGTGAGGTTGCTGTATTTTTGGAGCTGATCGAAGAGTTGATTTTCGAATTCTCTGCCTTGGTCATGGTGAATTCGAGAGGGGAACCCAAACCTCAGGGCAAAATCATTGAACAAACGATCTGCTACAGTTTTTCCAGATTTTGAAGTTGTAGCATATGCCTGCACGAATCAAGTGAAATGGTCGATGATCACCAGGATATACTCGTAACCCCCCTTGCACTTGTCTAAGTGAAGGAAGTCAATGGATACTAACTCAAATTGATGTGTCGTCTTGATGCTCTTGAGGGGTGCCCTAATCTCTCTGCATGTTTTTTTCTGCTTTATGCATGAGCAGGTTCTCAGCACATAGTTTTCGATATCCCTTTTCATGTAGGGCCAGAAAAGCGATCTCTGATGAGGCCGATCTCTGACAAGACCTTGGTGACCCATCTCATCATGCAGCTCTCTCAAAACAATACTCTTAAACTGTGCAGGCAACACTAGCTGCATTCGTTGTGATGTTTTGCGGTGCAGTATGCCATACTCGTCCAACACCAGCTTGTCCCACTCACACATTAGACCTCTAACTGTAGGATTGGCTGACCGCCAAAGGTCTACTTTCTGACTGTAAGTAGTCTATGTTTTCTTTGATATTCATGTCATCTCTTTGTGCTTGCTGGATCTCCTCTTTTGATAATGATTTGTAGGGTTCATCACCAATCTCCATGCATGCTGGCGCACACTGACAGACTAACGTAAGGGGTGGATCTGGGTCGTGCTGAACCTCCACAGCTTGTATTGTGGCTCCCACACATTCTGATGAAAGCTCCTCTGTCAATTCTCTCATTGCTGTTTCTATATTAACTATTCTGGATAGTGAATCAGCATCCACATTCTCTTTACCTGGGCGATAGCGAATGGTGAAATGGAAGTCTGCAAGTTCAGCAACCCATCTGCATCCAGTGGCATTTAACTTTGCAGTGGACAACACATAAGTGAGGGGATTGTTATCACTGTACACAGTGAAGGTGGGTGCATAATATAGGTAGTCTCAAAACTTTTCTGTTATAGCCCATTTGAGGGCTAGAAACTCCAGCTTTCCACTGTGCAAGTGCTAGTTTCTCTCTGTATTGGTCAATGTTCTTGAACAATAGGCTATCACTCTTAGCTTTCCATTCTGGTTCTGATACAAGACAGCACCTAGACCTTGGTTGGACGCGTCTGTGTGAAGTATGAATGCTTTGGAAAAGTCTGGGAATCCCAATATTGGAGGTTGAATGAGACAATCAATCAGCTCTGACAATGTTTCTTGATGGTACTCTGTCCACTTGATCAGCTTACTGGATGGCACCACGTGACTTTTTCTGTTGGTTACAACTCTGCTGTTATTTTTCTTTGTGCTCTCATTTTTCTCGTTGCTCTTCAGAAGGTCGTAAAGGGGTTTAGCAAATTGTGAAATGTCTTTGATGTACTGGCGATAGTAACTCAGTAGACCTAAAATTTTCCATAGCTCTCCCACAGTGCTTGGTCTTTTCTCTTTAAGTGCTGTTACAGCAACAGTGTCTGCAAGGTCCATTCTACTGCCTTCTGCGCAAACAATTCGGCTTAAGTAGCAAACCTCATTCTTGAACATATCACACTTTCGTGGTTTCAGCTTTTCTCCACGGGCTTGTAAACATTGCAACACCTTTCTCATCACTTCAAGATGTTCATCAAATGTCTTGCTGAAAACCAGGATGTCATCCAAGTAGGGTACACAAATTTCATCTCTAAGTCCTTTTAAGCACTCTTCCATATAAGTCCCATGGTGTACTGAATTTTTATTTATAGAGATAATTCATGGAAAATTTCCCATGCTAAGTGGAAGATTTTTGCCAAGATTTCACCTGGTAGAAAAACAAGTACTATTAAAATGAATGTCATGATTCCCACTATGACCACTAGATGGCAGCAGAGGATAATTTATTGTCTCATTTACCATTTCCACTCTGGAATATAGTTCTTTTTCACATGTTTTGCTAATGGATTTATATTTAGATATTACAAAATCACTATTATATCATTTAAAAATCTCTTTCTTGTCAAAGTTCAGCATTATTTTGTATTGAAGTATGAAGTAGCAAGAGTTTTCAATTCATCGGGTCTACTTGAATCACACAGATGGCCTATTTTGAATTTAAAACGACAATTTTCAGAGAAAGGTGGCTAGTTTGTATCCTTGTTTACAATCTTCTCAGTTTCTCTTAAATGTAAATCAAATGCCCATTCACAAATATGTGCTATTTTATTTTATTTTATTTTTTGAGCAATAGAGATACTCAGAAATGAACTGAAGTTAATAACTTTGCCCTCTTAGGCAGTGGCGGAGCCAGGGTGTTTTCATTGGGGTGACCAGGAAGGGGAATGCAACCAGTCTGGGGTGGCACAGAAATCTTCATTATTTCAATATAAAAATGTATTTGACTATAAAGTACTAGAAGCCTACTAGACAGGTGTGCCTAAAACACAACTGAATACAATTAATTTGTACTTAACTGTAATTGAGATAGCTGTGAATTAGATCAAGTGATATGAGTGTATTTTTCTCCAGGTATTTTAATAAAAGGGCTCACTATAGCTTTATTGCTCAGTCAGCTTGATTCTGGGTCTCAACACCCCCAAAATCTTGTTCTCCATCATTGCATAGGTCTACTCATGGATGAGACATGTAGATAACTACATAGTTCAAAGTTTAGTCAACCTTCACTGAATTTTATATAATCAATTAACTCTGAAAAGGTAAACAGTCAATGTTTAACATTCTGTTAGTTGTCAAAATGAATTCATTGCAACAGTTTTGTCATACCTAAATCGAGCTCTGTAGAATAGCACTGTCTGTTTGCTTATGTGTATCAATCCGAGTGTAAACGGTGAGAGATGTTCAAAGTGTTTGGTTAACGGTGAATATTGACCTATTGTGCGTCCTGTTGCCGAGCCCCGCCTTGATGTAATGATTGACAGCTAGGGGACGTGCTCACTTTAATTTTAAAATTAAATGTTGCACATATGTGTGGGAAAATGTAAATTTAAATACAGAAATACATTGCCATTTTACATATTACGTTGCCATTTTGCATATTACATTTCAAATTGAATTTAGCTACACATATGCTTCCATACTTAGTAAGTTTAGAATAAATAGCCTACATTTTTTAACTCGTTAAAAATGCTAAAAACCGTTAAACAAAAATATTTCATTACATTACTTTTTAACAACTAAGCTTTTGATTCTTTATAAATTTTAATTAAAGAAGATTTTCACATAATGATTTTGGCAAAATGGCGTCCCCTATGCACTGCATATAGCTACTGCATCCCGTTTTTGCGCCACTGCCTTTGTGGAAGAGTGGAGACACATCTCACAGCAAGACCTGGCAAATCTGGTGCAGTCCATGAGCATGAGATACACTGTAGTACTTAAACAGCTGCTGGACACACAAGATACTCACTGCAACTTTTGATATTGACCCCCTCTTTGTTCAAGGACTCATTATTCCATTTCTATTTGTCAAATGCCTGCGGAACTTGTTTAGGTTTTGCCTATAAAAGGCTTTTTTTTTTTTCTTCTAAACTTATTAAATATATGCATCATCTTACATATCATACTCTTACATTTTATAAATAATTTCAGCTAAAGTAATAAGACACTATAGGGCTGTTATCAATCAAATGAAATCAACAAAATAGACCTTTCTACTCTAGAAGAAGTGGAAGCAGCTGAAGTGGCATTTAGATGCATTTACACAGACATGTTGAAGCTGAAATGCAATGATAGGCCACTTTTAAATATAAAAGTAAACCGCCAGTAGGTGAAGAAAAACATGAAGAAAAAAAAATGACAGATTAAATACAGAAGAACTGTGGCAACGTCTCCAAGACACTTCAAGAAACCTATCTGCAAAGCCACAGTACTGTGAAAAGTTTTAGGCACTTTAGGCACTTAACTATGTTCAGTTATTTCACTTCAATTGTGTAGAAAAGGACCTATGCATTGCTATCAGAGAAAAATTGCTGAACCTAAACATAGCAGCCTAATAAAAATGCTCATTTTAGAAGAAAATTTCAGATGGCATTTAGAGGCTTTTGCATCTGAACTCTTCATATATATATATATATATATATATATATATATATATATATATATATATATACACACACACATATATACATACATAAATAAAAAAAATCAATATACTCACACACCAAAGAACAATGAAGGTCTGTGGCGAAAGTTGTGTGAGCGAGGGGTGTGTTTGTGTGTGCAGACAAAGCCAGCCAGCCGTACAGATGAGCCGCTATCTCAGCTTGGAACGCTGCTTTGAAAGACGAATTGGAGGATGTGAAGGAAGGTACCTGGGCAACACACACTTTAGCCCCCCGAATCCGAACACACTCAGCACTGGTATCCTTAGCTTGGAGAAATCATTCCTCAAAGCACTCAATCGATCATCCAGCACCATACAAAGCGTGCACTCGCGGATCAGATCACCCTACGTCTTTTACCACAGGCAATCACCGTCGTCCTCCTTCCTTCCCAAACCCACTCTTATTTTTTCCCCCTCTTTTTCCTCTTTTACCACTTCTTAAATACAATTACCTTACGTCATGTGTTTTGACTTTCTTGCTCCGCCACATTCTCCCCCTCTAGAGTAAACAACCTCGGGTTGTTAAGAAGAGTGCTCGTGTCAGAAACCAAGAAACTCCTCATCTTCATCAGAGGACTCTTGGAAGATTTTCTGAAATTTTTTCCTTTCCAGATGGTCTAATTCCTCAGCGGTGGGAAAGCATGGCTTCAGGTTGCACACATGAACGATACGTACATCCTCACCAGTGGTTTCTAATGCCACATGATAATTTAGTGGTCCTAGCTGTTTGATTATTCGATAGGGTCCTTTCCATTTGTTGGCAAGTTTAGCACTAAAATGGTGAAGTGCACTTGACTGTGGAAAATTTCTCACCCATACACAATCTTTTTCTTTATAGGTAGCATCTCTGCGGGTTTTGTTGTAGCTACGGAGCTGTCTTATTCAAGCCTTCTTGCTGCATTCTTTGGCTCTAGCTTGCAACTTAGATAGATTTTCTGTGAAATCATAAGAGGGAGCAGTAGGAGACAGATTTTGTCCATGCAGCAGTTTGTCCACTGGCCCCTGTAATTTTCTTCCAAAAGCTCAGCAGGAGACATGCCAATGGTTTCTTGTACTGCGGAGTTGATGGCAAATCGCAGCTCAGGTAAGTGTTGATCCCATTTTTTATGATTGTCCCCCACATATGCTGAAATGATCTGTTTTAATGTTCTGTTTACCCGTTCCGTTTGGTTTGTCTGGGGATGGTACGCGGGAGTCATTTTCTGTGTGACTTTCCATTTAGCACAGATGTCTTGAAAGACGGCTGACATGAACTGTGTACCTCGGTCGGACAGAAGGAAATCAGGTACCCCCCACGAGTGAGGATTTCTTCTCGGAGGTGGGAAGCAACAGTTTGAGCAGTGGCCTTACGCAAGGGGAATAATTCAACCCACCGAGTGTAATAATCTACAAATACTAGTAGATATTCATGTATACATGTATTCAATATATACGAAGCAGATCTTTCCTCGTAACTCTCCCAGGACAGTCTCCATTAGCCTCTGGAAAGTTGCTGGAGCGTTTTTCAACCCAAAAAGCATAACATGAAATTCATACAGGCCTGAGGAAGTGACGAAGGCAGTTCTAGACCTGCTCTCTGGGTCCATATTTACCTGCCAATAGCCACTATTTAAATCAATGGTGGAAAATGTGGCTGCACCTGAGAGGGACTTCAGGATTTCAGTGATGTTCGGCAACGGATTGGCATCTCTCTCTGTAATGGCATTAACTTTTCGGTAATCTACGCAAAATCTCAAGCTTCCTTCTTTTTTGGGGACCAACACAATAGGTGAGGCCCAGGCAGAATGTGAAGGTTCCACAATGCCCTTTTCCAACATTTCTTTTAAATGTTCTTTCACAACAGCTTGTTTTTCAGGGTGTCAAGAGATAGGCCCATTGTTTAATGGGTACAGGGTGAGTGGTGTAGAGACGATGCTGAAGAACAGTAGTCCTTCCAAGCTGGTGAGTACAAACCTTGCAGAGCTGGGTAGATTACTTACAAATTGTAATCCGTTACTGATTCCAGATTACATGACAAAAATTGTAGTCAGTAACGTAATCCCTTACATTACACATTTTAGGTAATATAATCAGATTACTTTTAGATTACTTTTAGATTACTTTTGATTTAACTCGTTTATCACATTGATTTAAATAGCATTATTTTGTACCATAATGATGTAAAAAATGCAAAGAGTATGAAAACTTGTTCCATTCATTGTAATTTATAACATGAAACATTAATACATCAAGGTTTCCCAAACTAGGGTTCATGAAGTAACTGCAGGGTGGTTGTGAGTTTAATGAAAAGCTGACAATTAATTAAATCATAAAAAATTTAAATGAAAATAAATTATTTGAAAACAAACTCTCTTTCGAGGAAAGTCTCTTCACTCGGCGGCCATATTTGCAATGCCTCTGGGCAGCTCGTACAAGACCTATCTTAATGAATGGGGGAATCCTGAAATCTCAAAAACTGCTCGCTGAACTCACAATTAAATTACATAATGTCAAATCAGCAACAAAAATCAGAAATTAATTGCCCCATGAATGTTCCCAGACAGCAACATAGTGTTGGCCCACATCTGGTCCACGTGAAATCCATGCGGGCCAGATGTGGGCCTGATCTGGGCCGACACTGCTTGCTGTCTGGGTTGTTTCTTATGCTCAAATAGTGTTTAAAAAGCTTATTTTTCAGGCTAGACCAGCCAAAGCGCATGCGTAGTTCCAGTGTGCTTATGACTGTGCATGTGCATTGGCTAGTCTAGTCAGGTTTCTATGGAAAATTTGGCTCTTTCTTTTAGAAGGTGGGACTATTCCTCCATATTGTGCGTTGCAGTTTCTCCCATTCATAAGTATAGGAGTGAACCGTCTTTGTATTTCTATAGTCTTTGTTTTAAATAAAACACTTACTAAAAAAAAAGATGAAATATTTTTATTTACCTGCATGCCATCATTAATCAACATCAAAGAAACCGTGAACATGCAAATGTGATACTTAATTATTGAAATATTTATTTAAAAATCTCAGGGGAACTTAAAGCAAATATATTTGGTGAATAAGGTTTAGATGACAAAAAGTTTTGGAAGGCCTACATTACATGTAACTAAGAAATAACGTGAATATGTGCAATTTAATTAGTTATAATTAATAATACATGGTTAAAAAACCTATAGAGTAATAATTCAAATAAAAATGAATGTGTTCATCAGTAGTTGATGCAATGTTGAAACACTTCTTAAACCTGAAATGATTTTTGTAAATCCAATGGTCCAATGCTGTCGCCACCTGGCTAATGACTGATCTTTGTATGAATGTCCACAAAACTGGACTATATATACATTGTAACGGAGCCAACGAGACTTGAGACGTGCGGATCCATGTGCAAAGCTTTTATTATACAGTGACGTGGTCAAAACACAGGCAGGGTCAAACAACGGCAAACAGGTATGGCACGGGCAAGACACAGAGTAATCCTAGGACAAGCGTGGGTTGACGATCGGCGAACAGTATCCAAAAGGGTAAGGCAGAGAGATAATCCAGGTGCAAGAGCAATAGTCCAGACGAGGCATAAACAGAGTCCGAACGGTGAGACAAGGGTAAATACAGGGAACACAGACTAGAAAACAAGAAACAAGTTCTGTATCGCAGCTAACACTAGGGGAGTGATAAACGCAGGACAATACTGGAACTGAATAGAAACACGGAATGGCTCGATAAGGCAGCTAACACTAGGAGAGTGCTATACGCAGAACGATACTCGCCGATCTGTCTAAGGAAGTCCATGGCTTAAGTAAGCGGTGTGATCAGTGCCATCAGCTGTGTGATCAGTGCAATCAGCTGTGTGTGTGTGTTTGTGTGTGTCGTCAGTGCAATGGATGATGGGTATTGTAGTCCGTGGGTGACGTGCAACAGTAGTGTAGTGCAAGAGCCAATGTGGTGAGCGAGTGACCTCTGGTGGTGGGTGAACGGAAGTTCATAGGCCGGATTCGTGACATACATAAAGTATATAATATCGTCGCTGTCGGGCAGAAACCTCCTATGTCCAAATTTTGTCAATTTCATATTTTTTCACAAATCGATGCTATTGGTCAGTCCCCACGTAGGTCTGTTATTTTTACAAATTATTAACCAATCTAAAGTGTTGAAAATAGCTTGAGATCAAATCTCTTAACTCCATTGGACACTTCAACTGTCTGAGAAGTCTCGTAACTCCACCTCTTCTTCACTCCGCGGGAGTTATTTATGGGAGAAAAAAGAGCTGTCTACTGGCGCCAAGTAAGCCTATCTTTGGATAACTCTGTCTGTTTTTTAGACAATAACGAGTGAAAATAGTTAGGTTAGATACATTTGAGTAGGCCTGTTTTGTTAAAAATCGATAGCTGTAATGCTTCGGTGCAGAAGGAAGCCCGTGAGCCACAAAGGTAAATTTGCGAGCAGATTAGGCTAATTTCCGCCTATTAGACAGCCTAGTCAGCTCATCGTTTTTTGTATTGCATCACTTATAGTTCTTAAACCTTTAAAATAGAGTTTAGGAAGATGTATGTAACCACAGTCGTTAGCTTTGGTTAACTATTGAAGCCTTTTCTCTTGTCAAAAGGCTCAACGCGACCGCCGACTTTGTTTGCGTGCAGATTAATTTCCACCTATTAGACAGCCTAGTCAGTTTATTGTTTTATTTTGGTATTGCATCACTCATAGCTCTAACGTTTAAAAATAGAGTTTAGGAAGATGTATGTAACCACAATCATTAGCTTTGATTAGCTCTTAAAGCCTTGTCTCTTGTCAAAAGGCTCAACGCGACCGCAGACTTTGATGAACACTGCTGGCAGCAGCGACGTCTGTGTCCGTACCATTCTTATCAATGACAGCGCAATCTCGTATCTCCCTGCTCCCAAGTCATAAATCTCGTATCTCCGATTAAACATGATTTTGGGGAAATGTTATGTTAATGTTGGTACACAACAGTATATGATAGCAATATAAGGTATAACACCAACTTTAACGATACAATGTTTAATAACTCAAAAGATATGCAGTTTTTTTTAATTTCCTGAAAAATAATGGTTTTGGAGATACGAGGATTCTGCCCGACAGCGACGATATGTATATAATCGGTAGTCTATTTTAGAAAGGAAAATTTAAAAGATGAAAAAGAGAAATTAGGGAGAATCAATGAATTATGAATAATTTATTGCTATTGTGTGAATAATATGTAATCATGTAATCCATAAAAAAATAACTGTAGTCTGATTACGAGTATTTTAAAATGTAACTTACTCTAATTACAAGTACTTAATTTTTGGAATCTGATTACGTAATCCAGATTACATGTAATCAGTTACTACCCAGCTCTGAAACCTTGGGATTTGAGGTGAACAACAAGAGGGTCTGGTCTGAATTTTTGTGTTGTCTCCTTTTCAGCTGTTGGGGTTTTACAGTTGGAACACTGGCTTGACCCGGTTGAAAAGGATACTCTTTGTGGGAAGCTGCCTTAAATGAATAATTCCTGTCTGCTACATTTATTTTCAGGCCAGTGGAAAAAATGAAGTCCAGACCTAAGACTACAGAGTAAGCCAGGGCTTTGGAGGTGAGAATGACAACACGTACAGTGAAGACTTGGTCATGAAGTATGATCTGTGTATTTGTCCATCCTAAAGGTACTTCGGCTGCACCATTGGCCAGATAAAGAGGACCAAGGGTCCAGGGATGGAGGTTGTCATGGGGATTGAGCTCCTTCCACAGGCTCTCGTGAAGGAGGGTATAGCTTGCTCCAGTATCGACAATGGCCTTTCCTTTCCAGGCTCCGATATTAATGGGAACAAATAACTGTTGAGGTATGGAAACAAATTTGTTAGCGGCAGTGGAAGGGAATGTTTCAGACTTGGTAGATGACTTTGACGGAACTGTGACAGACATGGCATTGTTAGAAGGCGGAAGTCCTAAGTTCTGAGGTTGGGAGGATCGTTTACTTCCCATAGAAGGATGCTGATTGGAAGAAGGCTGACTGGACTGAAGAGTGGTATAGTGCGGACAGTTTCCAGGTGGATGATGTCCTTTACATCTCCAACACTGGATTGGAGGTTTGTCAACAGGTCGATTAGAGATGAGTCTTTGTGGTGGTGTGGGTTGAGTTATGCGTTTTTCATAGTGTAACTGTTGTGCATGGTCTTTTTCCAACTGACGGCCGTGTTTTACTAACTCATCCACAGTGCTTACACGGCTGCAAAGTTGGCTGGCGAGGTAAGGTTTGATGTTCTTGAGGGTAATTTTTACTAGCTCGCTCTCAGTTAGAGCTCTGTAAGTGAAAGCAAAGTCTCCGATTGATTCTCTTTCTCCTTGTGTTTTGGTCCTGACTAGCTCTGCCAGCTCGTCTTCATAATCTTCCGAAAGGAAGGCCAAGAGGAAAGCCGATTCAAACTCGCTCCAGGTACTAATGGAAGATTGAGCAACTTCCCACCAATCACATGCCATGCCATACAGGACAGTGCAGAAGGTGGCCAAAACATCAAGGTCATCCAAGGGGTACAAGGCCAAAAAGTCCTGGCAGCGTGTTAAGTATAACAATGGGTCAGAGTCATCTGAGGGTCTTCCGAAAGTTGGAAAAGTTAACTTCAAATGATCACTTCTGACAGCAGTGTAGAACCTTAGTGAACAGACACAAAATTAATTAATAATACTAATTAATTGATAATAATTAATACAGCACATTCCTTAACCAACCTAAGGAGCCTCCCATCGGCCACAGCTGTGGTCGTAAAGTTGACAAATGACCAGCACAACGCCAAGTGTCTGACTAGCTTCCTGTCTGTTCTCCTTATCATCTCGAGAGACTCGTAAACAACGATAGGTTTGAGGATAAAATGACCGCGTTACATCTGCACGGATTTAAGAACATAGAACTGCTTATTTGGAGAGGTTCCAGAAACAGAGCGCTCGCGATATTGCGACCCCGTTTACCATAAACTACGCTTCTGATAAACACAAACGATTGACTTATAGCTCCGTCTGAGCTAAGAAAATCACCAGAGCTGCACAACGTGACACTCCTAATGACCTCGGACATCTCCCCTTTCTTTACTGCATTCCAAAGGAAATGTGTGTCTTTTTCTCTTCTTGTGCAAAGAACACCCAAACTCTTATGGACTTTGCCAAAAGGACAATCAGTAATGACTGCTGCTATTAAAGTAATATACTCAAGAGACAATATATATTAATGTTGTATTTTATGCCTTTTATAAGCTTGCTGTGGTTATTAGGATTTAGGATATTTTAATCTATGCCTTAACCCGTTTAGTAGGTAAAATTAGTATATGTATTCGGTATGACAAATATGTTATATTTGATATTGAATTGATGCTTGCTTTGATAGCAATTATGTGGTGAGGATGAATGTTGACTTTTAGCATCATAAGGCATGATTATAACACTTTAAAGAAATCTGCTAGGATATTTCCTCCGTGTGACATATTTATTAGCAGATAATATATGCACGGAAAGAGGCCGTGCGGGGCGGGGCTCCGCCCTACAGAGAAAAATGTGATTGGATCAAACAGTGAAAAGGATGGACTGAAATCAGTCCAATAAAAACAGACACCAAGCTTTGCTCGCTTGCTCGCTACTTGAAAACTTTGGCTTTGCTTCCACTGATCGCGCTGCGAAGCACTCACAGACTTAACATCAAGCTGATCATCTAAAAGAACTAAAAGAACACTTCGTCAACTTCTCACTGAAGAAACTGTTAGAACCTGAAGCTACGCAAATGAACTCTGAGAAGAACTTCTAGTGAGCGCGTCACTTTCAAGGTCACAAAGAAACAGCCAACCACCGAAGGGGTTCCCCAAGAACGCGTCACGCAAGGACGCATCGGCAGCCAATCAGCCTTTGGGATTCCCTCAAGCAACCATCCAGGGAACGAGCCAGCCTTCAACTCAACTTAAAGCAAGTAAACAAACAAACAATCTCCATGTCTTGCTGAGCTGATTTGAATTAATTTTAAAAGGTAAAGATAGCAAGGTTCTCTATTTGTGACTTCCTCAGGTCGAATTTACAGGACTCTTGGAAAAGAGCATTAGAACCTTAAACTTTCTTCAAATTGCAATCCTCTTGCCAGAACGTGTGTATGTGTTTTGTTAGTATTGTATCAGAATAGCAAATAAACTCTCGTTTCATTTATAAAGAATGGGCTGGTGCTGTGATTTTCAAGTTTGAAACTATTTGCCAAAGATCGTGTTACCTGTTGCTCAAAAATTTCCCAACCAATTCTGTATTATTATCAAGGCCACGAAATAAACAGAATTGCTAAGATATACTGGTTTAATGCTCGCTGGACGAGTCGTTAATAAAGTATAAATTATACGTTTTGATTAATATCAATTAATCAGATCAATAGCGAATCTCTATGATTCGATTTCCTAAAGCTAAAATTCAAAATAAAAGCTAATAAAAATTCCTTTACAGCAGGTGTATGGTGCGATATGGGTGCAGCCTCTGAAGGTGGAGAAGAAGATGGTATGGGGTGGTGAGATGGTAGGGCACTTCTTGGTTGGTCTGCCACCTAGTTTTCAGGTGGTTTGAAATAATTACTCATTTCCAGTTGTAGATCTTTGAAATCGTGACTCAGGGCATACAGTTGAGTGCTACAATTACTAATCTCTTTGGAAAGCTGTTCACAGTGAAAACACAGGGATTGCTTCAGTCTGTTCCTGTCTGTTGTGCTGCTGAGAGGTTTGCGATTGTAGCTCCGTGTAGCTTCGCTTTTTATTGAATCTCTACCTTACTTTCACTCCCTGTTGTTTAAAGTGATAATATGTAACTTAATTCCCACCATATTTCTGGTGTTATCTTTCAAACTAATCTAACTAATTTGATCGTTTGCTTTTAAAACCGCGAGTGCAGCGTGAGTGCAGCGCGAGTGCAGCGCGCGTGCAGCGCGTTAACATTCGTTAGCCAGTTAGTTTGTCACTCGCGGTTCCATTCGTGTTTCTATTCGCACCTATTATTGTTTTCTTTTCTTTTTCTCTCGCTCCATTTTCATTTCTCTCTCGCTCCGTTTTTCACGAGTTCATCAAACAACAGTGGTAAGTGGTAAGTTAAGTTGGTATCATTCATCAATCACGGTGAGTAATGGCTTCTTCTCCTGCTATTGTTGTTTGCACTGTTTGCCACATGTACAGTTTATCTGTCTCTATCAGCAGCGAGGGATTCACATGTGATAAATGCAGGGAAATAGGCTGACAGAGAAGGATTTAGAACTAGAGACACGCATCCAAACTTTAGCTGAGGATAGTAAGAATTTGAGGGCTGTAGATACTGCTTTGGATGCGACTAGCTCAGGGAGTCCTGTACATTGTTAGGTTCCGGTTGAGCCCATGCAGCAGGGCAACTGGGTGACTGTGAGGCGGCATAGTCGCAGGTCAAAACACCACTCTTCCATTCCGATCAAAACATCAAACAGGTTCTCCCCACTCGGTGACGCACCCACTGAGAAATCTGATGAAAGTGCTCTAGTTATTGGCGATTCTATTGTACGGAACGTGAAAATAGACACCAGCCACCATAGTCCATTGTTTACCAGGAGCCAGAGCGCCTGACATCTTGGCAAATTTAAAAGTGCTGGCTAATGCTAAACGTAAATTCAGTAAAATTGTTTTCCACCTCAGCGCTAATGATGTTTGACTTCGCCAGTCGGAGATCACTAAAAATAATGTTACAGAGGTGTGTGAACTTGCAAGTACGATGTCAGACACTGTAATATGCTCTGGTCCGCTCCCTGCTTACCGTGGCGATGAGATTCATAGCAGACTGTCGTCACTCAATGGCTGGATGTCTAAGTGGTGCCCGTAAAATAACGTAGGCTTTATAGACAATTGGAAAAATTTTTGGGGCAGACCTGACCTGTTGAAAAGAGATGGTGTTCATCCCTCCTGGGGTGGTGCCGCTCTTCTCTCTAGAAATATGGTACATAGTCTTAGAGTTTGTATTTGACTAACTGGAGCCCAGGTCAGGAAGCAGACAGACTGGCTAAACCGACCGTCTGCTAGCCGCCTCACGTCACAGAAGTCAGTTAATTCTCAGCACATAGAGACTCTTTCACCTAGATATCATACTATAGAGACTGTGTCTGTTCCCCGAACTAGAAAATACAGAAAACATCCAAACCAAAGTAATAGTTCATTTGATGTTCAACAAATAAAAAACAGATATAATACAGATAAACACATGATATCGCTTGGCTTATTGAATATTAGATCCCTTTCTACAAAAGCACTTTTTGTAAATGATATGATCACTGACCAGAAACTAGATGTGCTTTGTTTGACAGAAACCTGGCTAAAACCAGATGATTACATTACTTTAAACGAGTCTACACCCCAAGATTACTGTTACAAACATGAACCGCATCCAAAAGGTAAAGGGGGAGGTGTTGCTACAATTTATAACAATATTTTCAGTATTTCTCAGAGGTCGGGTTTCAAGTATAATTCGTTCGAAGTAATGGTGCTTCATATAACGTTATCCAAAGAAACAAGTGTTAATGATAAATCCGCTGTGATGTTTGTACTGACTACTGTATACAGGCCACCAGGGCAACATACAGACTTTATTAAAGAATTTGCTGATTTTCTATCGGAGTTAGTGCTGGCTGCAGATAAAGTCCTAATTGTTGTTGATTTTAATATCCATGTTGATAATGAAAAAGATTTGTTGGGATCAGCATTTATAGACATTCTAAACTCTATTGGTGTTAAACAACACGTGTCAGGACCTACTCATTGTCGAAATCATACTCTAGTTTTAATACTTTCACATGGAATTGATGTCAGTGGCGTTGAAATTTTGCAGCAGAGCGATGATATCTCAGATCATTATCTAGTCTCCTGTATATTCCATATAGCTAAAGCTGTAAAGCCAACTCCTTGTTACAAATATGGTAGAACCATCACTTCTACCACAAAAGACTGCTTTGTAAATAATCTTCCTGACTTATCTCAGCTCCATATCCAATAGATCAGAACAACTTGATGAAAACAAAACTAGAGGTATTTTGTATAGCTTGGCGGGAAAGTACCCTATCCTACTGAAAAGCATTAAAAACTGCTAGATCTGATTACTTTTCATCTCTTCTAGAAGAAAATAACCATAACCCCCGGTATTTATTCAATACAGTGACTAAATTAACAAAAAATAAAGCATCAACAGGTGTTGGCATTTCCCAACAGCACAGCAGTAATGACTTTATGAATTACTTTACTTCCAAGATCGATACTATCAGAGATAAAATTGTAACCATTCAGCCGTCAGCTACAGTATCGCATCAGATAGTGCACTATAGATCCCCTGAGGAACAATTCCACTCATTCTCTACTGTAGGAGAGGAAGAATTGTATAAACTTGTTAAATCGTCTAAACCAACAACATGTATATTAGACCCTATTCCATCTAAACTACTAAAAGAGCTGCTTCCAGAAGTCATAGATCCTCTTTTGGCTATTATTAATTCATCATTGTCATTAGGATATGTCCCCAAAACCTTCAAATTGGCTGTTATTAAGCCTCTCATTAAAAAAACACAACTTGACCCCAAAGATCTAGTTAATTACAGACCGATCTCAAATCTCCCTTTTCTGTCAAAGATACTAGAAAAGGTAGTATCCTCACAATTATATTCCTTCTTAGAGAAAAATGGTATCTGTGAGGAATTCCAGTCAGGATTTAGACCGTATCATAGAACTGAGACTGCTCTCATTAGAGTTACAAATGACCTGCTTCTATCATCTGATCGTGGTTGTATCTCTTTATTAGTTCTACTGGATCTCAGTTGTCACAGATCGGTCAGGCTCCCACGCCAGCCAATCACAACACACACCCTCACCTGAGTATTAATGGAACGCACCTGTACACAATCAGCACCTCATCACCACGCACCATATAATCTCACACCTCACCACAGCCAGACGTCCGGTCTCGTTTATGCGAAGTGGACTTATTCCAAGCCTTTCCTACGAATTACCTGATACTAACCTGAATCTATACTTACCTCCAGTCCCGTCTCTATCGTTGTGTCCTCCTGTTTCCAGTGTCCTGTCTTCCCCAATGATCTCCAGCGGATATACCCGTCTCCTCTCGAGGTGTGAGCCTACCTCCATTCCACGAGTTCCTGGCAAGACATTATATCCTCTGTTATTGATTCATCTCAGAAGTGGTTGCCATTGCAAGTCTACATATACCATTGATTACTCTGCTGTTCAATAAACCACCCCTGTTTTCACTTACTCTCTGTGTAAGCTCTGCTTCTGTAACAGAAGACCGGACCTACACCGAAGTCAGCATGAGTAATCCCGACCCCTTCCAGGAGCTCGTGGACAGCCTCCGACGAGTTCTTGTTCCCTCACCACTGCCGGCACCACCGATCACCTCTGCGATAAACACCTCCACTTCTTCAGTACCCTTGATCTCCAGTCCCATGGCCAGACCAGCGCCCTTCTCAGGTGTGGCGGAGGAGTGCAACGGGTTCCTCTTACAATGCACGTTAGCCCTAGAGATTCAACCGAATCTATATCCCACCGAGAGATCCAAGATCGCCTTCATCATCTCCCTCCTGACAGGTGAAGCTCTACAGTGGGCAGAAACAATCTGGTCTCAAGCAGGCACAGTCACGCAGTCACTCAATGGCTTCATCACCCACTTCCGTGAAGTTTTTGGCCACTCAACGGCCGATCCCTCCATCAGTGACCAGCTATACCATCTCCGTCAAGGGAATAGACCCATCAATGGATATGCCCTCCATTTCCGAATTCTCGCGGCAGCCAGTGGATGGAACGAATGATCGCTTCTAATGGCCTACCGTCATGGGCTCGAACCCAGGTTACGGTTGCAGCTCGCCAGTTATGATGACTCCTGTGGGTTAGAGAACTTAATCCAACTGTCCATCTGTTGTTCCGTCCGCATGCAATCATGTTTCGAAGAGCAACCTCAATTTACCCGTTGCACTCCTCAACAGCGCCCCCAGGAAACAAACTGCCCTCCAGAACCAGTGTATGAACCTATGCAGACTGACAATACCCGCTTATCATACACAGAGCGGCAGAGGCAACTCACTCAAGGCTTATGTCTCTACTGTGGAAATGGTGGTCACGTAATATCTTCATGCCCCTGTAGGAGATCCTTGAACGGACACACGCAGACTCATTCCAGAGGAATGAGTCAATCTCTGGTTTCACCTCTGGAAGTCATAAAAGTAACTAAGTACCTTAGACGTTGCCTGAGTGTCTAGACCACGATCCTGTCTTGCTAATCCCTATCCCCCCTTGAGATCAGAACGAGCTAGAGAATCAACTTCACCAACGCAGAACAAAGGAAACTTCTGGTGGGAAAGATACCAGATCCAGATGGTATCTGAACCTTGACCAGCCCATGTATAAATTGACAAACTTATCAACAAACGCGCGATGGATTTACAGTCGTAGGCCTGACTTAAACATATGCCAGAACTCCTCTCCCGGACACCTTCTGACCTCAGGAGTACTTGCGGCCCCTCCTCGGATGCATTCCTGAAAATGTGCCTTTTTCAGACAGACAAAGGAAACACTCAAAAGTGCGCCAAAACTGCAAAAGACAATATTCAGGACTTTTATGTAATGAAAATATATTCCCAAATTATGTGTGTTATGCCTTAGATATGCTTGATATGTTAGTAAAACATACACTATGTTAATCTATCCATTATAAGGTCAATACCATTTTAACCTATGTATTATGAGGGTATGAATATGTGTGTGTGTCATGTTTGGTGTTAAACGAAAGTATATTTTATTTGCAACAACTCTGTGTGGATGAAATGTAGAAATTAGGTAAATCCCGTAACGTTATAACATTTATCAAGATTATTAACAAAACCCTGCAAGGATTTTCTGTCACGTGATTACACAGGCAGCTCGTTAATTTATGCAGAGAAATGGAATCTAGGAAGCTGAGCTCCACCTTGCAACAAGCGGATTGGTACCCCAGCTCCGGGGCGGGCCTAAAGTGGCCTGCTTAAATTCTAATGTTCAACTAAACCGCACGCTCTTTGCCATGGTTTGAAAACTGCTTCAACTCGTGCGCTCATACGCCGCATCAAACCATCACCTCATTCCAAAACTTCAAGCTCTTCAAGAAAACTTCTGCAACCGAGAAAGGAAAAGAAGAACTTCGAGCGCGTCTCATCCAGCCAGGAAACCCACCAATCATGCCCGGGGTTTCCTAAAGAGAAGTCAGACAAACAACGGTTCGCCAGCCAATCAGCTAAGCCCGGGAATTCCCTCAAAGAGATGAGACGAGATTCTGCAGCAAACCTTCTAACAAGTAAAACAAATCTCTTATCTATTGACTGAAAACGGCGCAAAGTTGTTGTTAATGGAAAAGATAGAACTAAGCTCTGCTTTGTTGACTTTCTGATAACCACCGAAGTTGAGACTTCCTTCATAACTCATAATTCTGCATAACTCCGTGATTTGTGTGTGTGTGTGTGTGTGTGTGTGTGTGTGTGTGGTCGTATGTGTGTGTTTAGATGATTTAGTCTCATGTAATCTTAGAAGTAGTTCAATAAACTTGTCTCATTGTATAGAGCATTGTCTGTGTTTTATATTTGATTCAGTTACTGCCTTGCGCTGTCGACCCTTTGTTACCTTGCTCAAATTTGATAAATTGCTATTTTGTTTGTTTTATTGTTGGCCACAAAGCAAGATAAACAAAATTGTTAACATATACTGACTTTAATGTCTCGCTGGACGAGCCGTTAAAAGGTATAAATTATACGCTTTGATTAATAGAAATTAATCAAATCAATATCTATCTTTACGATGCAATTTCGTAAAGCCAATAATTCAAAATAAAGATTAAATCATAGCTAAGTTCCTAAAGTTATTACATTTTGGTGGAGATAATTTTGGGCAGCACAAACTAACTGTTCAAGTATAAAATCGACACATGCTGTTGTATTTGTTCTATTTTATTTGGAAGAATAGATCAAAGACAGAGAAAACAGTTTTTGCGCTACTGGGGACTTTTATTATGGCATGCCAGTGTGAGTGAACTCTGAGTTATTGGTGTTTGTAACTGCAGTAAAAAAAATTAAAACTTTTGTCTGCCAAAGACAAAGTAAAAGAGAAACCCAAGCGTGTTCCTTGTGTGTTCCTCTTAATAAGGCCTGTATAGTTTTGATTCATTAATGCGTGTCCCATTGGTGTGATCGAGCTATTTTTCTCCCTGGCACATGAACTCAGGGTAGCTCCCTAAGCTTCGTTGCCATCCAAATTCACTAAACTAGTGAAAGTGACGTTGACTCAGAAAGGAGTGTTCAAACATTATGTTGTGGGAGAATTTTGATCAAAGAAAAGATTGTGTGATGATTATCCATGTCTGTCAAATAGACTAACACGAAGGCTGAGATTCGCCGCTATCTCAGTAACATTATTATTATTAATTGCAGTAAAGCTGTTGATTAATTTGCCTCACTCTAACGAGAGGAGAGTCTGAATAACTTAGTGCTTTTGCATGTTCTTTGCGAACTGCGCCGTCAGTTCAAGAAATGCTCGTAAGTTTATTCCTTTGCTATTAGTTCACAGGCTACACCTGTGTTTGCGTCACCACGGTGACAGCTGTAACCCAGAAGTTCCAAGAAACCTCTTCCTGGATAGCTTTAAAGTGCGCGTGCGCGGTCCGCCAGCGCCATATTGAGCTGTTTGTAAACAAACCGTAGCATTAGCCGAGCTAGCTAAAGCTAGCGCGGGTGCATTGCAGTCTATGTAAAGCTTGTAGCATTAAAGCTTCTAGCATAGCATTTTGTGGTTTGAATTAGTCTGCGTTTGAATGCAGTGTCAGCAATGTTGAAGTGTACTGGGTCTTTTCTTTAACCCTTTCAGTAACACTAGTTCCTGTATCTCTCTCTTTCTGTTATAATCACTCATCATTTTGGAAAGAACATGACAAATGTTGAATTAATAAGCTTTTGCGATTTTAAAGCAGGGTGTTAATCTTATTTGTTTAAAGTTGTCATTTCCCTTTCAGTTAAACACTGTGGTTTTATTGACAGCTAACTTCGTCCTCATTACTTTAATGACAATTTTGAGTAATTATAATTGCTCGTATTGACTTTAATGACATCGGGGAATATTGATTTTGGATTTGGAACTTTAATTCAATTTTAATTTTAATTCATTCTCATAATTATTTACAGTTTCGGCTTCCATATTGTATTTTACTTATTGTAGGATACTCGTGGATTAAGTAATTGTAATTGCTTTTATGATGTTGATGACAAATGTCATTGAATTTTTATCATTTATTACCTTGAAATTTTAATTTCATTAGTAATTAATTAGGGTTGGGCTTCCCTAAGGCATTGATACTTAATTGATTAATTTAATTATAATTGCCCTTGTCAGTTTTAATGTTGAACTCATTAAAATTTAAATTCTTAATTATAATTTTGAATTGAAATTGAAATTCAATCTACAAATAAGACTCGCCTCTCCTTGTCAGGCCATACTTTCGCTCAGTCGTTTATTTAATTACATCAGCTAAGACTTTTCATAGGGTTTTCCTTCGCTTAAGCCTGGTAGTATAGCGCTCCCCCCTAGTATTTGGTTGGTGCAGCGACGGTCGCCTTCACGGTGAGTTGCGGTGGATGAGTCACCAGTTCTGACGTAACCTGGGGGGGGCTAAACCGAATATTTACATTCCAGTGTTGCAGGTGAGGGCCCGCAGTGGAGGCTCAGCATTTGTACACGCATGGGAGGAGTCAACAGAGGCTGGTCAACAATAGCTTGGGTACACCACCTTGTTCCTATTTTGTTCGCTCCGGCAAACAATTAGGCCAAGGCTTAACCCATTCTCTTTGCGAGCCAGTCGTTGACGCGCCTCACCCGATAGGCGTGTTCGTGCCCCTATAGCCATGACTGTTTGAGGCCCATTGCAATACTGGCAGCGTGGTATTCAACCTAGCCTTACAGGAGCTCACTGAGTGCACTCAGACGGAGGGCCCAGCCACCAAACTCCGACTGGGTCAGCCTAAACTCATCACCAAGCCTAGCGGATAAGAGCATCAGCCCACCTAGCTAGCGAAACCTCAAAAGGGAAAATTAGGGTCTTCTGTAATACTTAGGTCAGTTAGCATCTTCTGCTACCGCAGTAGGCCAACTCCTAGGGATAGCAACCCCACAGCGCCACCACCCTGTCAACCTTGTCATTTTTCTTAACATTGGGAGCAAAACCTCACTCTTGTTCTCTCTCTCTCTCTCTCTCTCTCTCTCAGCTGTCCTCTTCTGATTTGACTACTGCTGCTGGTTTTTGGGTTTGTGTTTGTGAAAGTCATAAAGCAGAGCATTTTTGAAACATTTAATAAATATTTGGGGAACAGGAACACTTCGTTTCAAAATTGTATGACATTTACTGTACCTTCCCTCCACATCCTGTGATCCTACCCAGCTTAGGCTCAAGCAGGTCAACTGGAAGACTGATAGGCGTCCATCAAACCTCGAACACGCGTCTAGAAACGCTTTGGTTGGTGAATGGTTGTCAATCCGACTAGCTGAGAAACCCACACTGTCATTGTTATTGTTTTCTTTCGCCCCGGAGGAAATTTCAATAACAATCGCAGTCCTGGCATTGAGAAATCCTTTTCCAAACCCCTAGCTAAAATCACCCTTCTGAATTAAATTTAAAAAAACTTTTTTTTTGTTTTTTTTTAACCAAAAGAGAAGAAAATTTAACTATACTTATTCTGTGACCAGAAAAGGGTATTCTTATTTGTCTCTCTCTCTTTCTACTGTAGCCTTAAACTTCTTCCCTTGAAAAAAAAAAGAAGAGGGAAACTTTCTTTTATAGGAACATTGGAAGCATCCAAGTGTTATCCTGTTCTTTGCTGAATACTATTCTGTGGTTTTCCGTTGTGTTTTGTGTTCCTCTTGCTTTCCCCAGTTCTCTAGCTGTGCTACCTGTGCGTGTTTACTAATTGTTCCCACAGAAATTCCAAATTAGAGGCACGCCAACCAGAGTACCACAGGCTCAGAGAACCACTTTCACCTGCACATTACACACTCAACATCAGCCACACCTTGCACACTTACAACTTTATTCTGTAATTGCACACTTACAACTTTATTCTGCCCTGCTTGTTTGTTTTGTTGTGTTTTTTTTTTTTTTTTGTTTGTTTTTTTTTTTTTGTTCTGTTCCTCCAGGTCTGTGTCAGGCTCGGTGCTAGATCTCCCTTGCTGTGTCAAATCATGTCTCGCACAACAGACCCCGTTGGCCACTGGGAAGACCTTGAGACCTGGCTAAGTGTTGCAACAGACAGCCTCCTACCTCAGGCAGCTGAAACACTAAAGCAGCAGACACAGGACCAGCTGGATGACAACATAACAAGCCTCATGAAACAGAACCCAGGTCAGAACTACAGTCACAAAGAATTAGCCAAGATCACCAGCTCCTTAAGTCACACACTCATCGCCACCCTCAAGCTGAGTGACAGGCACGCTGCCCACCTCCAGCAGGAGCTGACACGCGCACAACGAGTTCTCTCAGGAACGAAGGGAAGAGCCCGATGAAGTGGAACAAGGTGCCGAGGAGGAGATCAACAGGCTAAAAGAGACGTTAGCAGCTGCTACACAGGAAATGGAACGAAACAGAGCAGACTACGCTGATCTCTCCAACAAGCTACAGTATGCAGAACAGCTACTGCAAAAGGCAAAGGCTGACTTCAGAGACAAGAACAGCCGAATTAAAGCCCTTGAAACTCACCTGAATGAGTCCAGAGACGAGATTAGCCGCCTAACACGACAGCACGACTACATTAAAAATGAGTTCGACAGCATGAAAGAGGAACTCAAACATGCATATGAACTGCGCCGTGAACCGTCAAGAACACGACGGGCACTGACTTCACCCCTGCCGAGCAGAACCGGGTCCCCTGTTCCTGGACTGGCACGTGAGCAAAAGGGGGAGGGGACCGTGCTAAAACAGTCACCGGCTCCCTCTGAAGAATCCTACCTCCCCTCTAAGCTAAAAGAACTTGCTCCAGCCAGCCACAGATCATCGCATGCCTTGGACCTCAAAGACCTCGACAAGCTTGCCAGGAACATTGGCAAATTCACTCCAAATGTGCCAGGTAGTCAAGAGATCAAAGAATATCTACAAGATGTTGATTTTCATCTGGAAATGAGACCCAGTGTCACCGACAAAGATAGACTGTATTTGATCAGAGCAACATCTAGCTCGGAAGTTCGCAGTTTCCTGGACCGCCAGCCGGCCCACATAAAGACTGATTATCACCTGCTTAGAGAAGCCCTCATTAAAGAGTTCTCCGACCCTGAGTCCGAACAAGGCCTAGTGGCTGCCCTGGAGACAAGACAAGGACGTCATGAACCTCCTCGAGCATACTACAGCCGACTCAGACGAGCGTATTTCGGAACTCGCAACAAACCTGACATGGAAGACGATCTGAACTTCAAAACTCTCTTCCTAAGAAACCTCCATCCCGGAATAAGTCACCATCTTGGCGTTCTCGCATGTCCACGAACGATGAATGCTCAGCAGTTGCGAGACTTGGCGCAGAAAGCCTATGGCAAACAAAAGATGGCCTCAGAAAAGGGCGCCAAAACCCCAGCAGTTCTTGACTTCAACACTCAAAGTCAAGGGCTGGCTCTAGAGGGCACCCAACGCCAAGACACTGCCAAGCCGCCACCCAGAGAATGGAATGCACCCTCGTCCAACAAAGAACGAGACTCCCACGCTGGTACCCAATCTAAACAGAGAAACAACCGCTGGGAGGGACCACGTGGACGACAACGCTCACCTGGACGTCACTGGGAAAATTCATGGGACCAATCAAGACCACATGAGAGTCATTGGGAGAGATCATGGAATCAACCGAGCTCATTTGGAAACTCAAAATCCAATGGAAACTCCAAGGGAAAACGACAAACTCACCCTGAAGCGACCAGCCCAAGGAATCGACGAAAGAATTCACAAAGATTCGAAGCTGACCAAGCTCAAACCGAATCCACACAAGAACAAAAGACACCACCGTGTTTCGACTCACAAGAACTGATGAAGATGATGATGAAAGAATTCTTCCAACGAAAGGAGGAGGATCGGAAGTGGGAAAAGAAAGAGAAACCAGATTCAGCCTGACTAGCGGCCGGAAGAGAAGGCAGCGACCAGCTGACCCAACCAGCCACAGAAAACAGCACTCCCTCACCTCACTCTCAGCGAACCATAACTACCCTAACTTCATCCTAACTGTTTCCTCCCAAACTCCAGTCCCTCAACTCCTAGGTGATCTCATCGAAAGAGGTATAGCAAGAAAGTTTTATCTCTTCATTATCATTGAACGACACATCAGAGTCGAAGCCCTTCTCGATACAGGGGCCGACATTAATGTCTACCGAACTCCTCGAAGAAGTCCAAGAAGGAGCAAAGAGGACTAACAGAACCCTCAAACTCCAGAGGTGTGAACTGAACCTCCAAGCATATTCCCACACGGGCCTACAACTAAAACATGTGGCCCCAATCCACCTAACGGTGGGATCAATGGATTTCATTCATCCAATATACGTCTCACCACTCAAGACGTATCCACTCCTTATCGGGAAAGATCTGCTTAATCGCTTCGAACCTCTAATAAACTTCAAGCACCTAAAGATGTGGACGCAAGTCCGCGAGCCTCTGCCCTTCCAGTCAGTAGACTCCAACGAGTCACAGTGTCAAGCCACGGACACTGCCCCCCATTCACGGATCAGCGATGCAAGGTCAAAGCCAAGAGCAAGTTCAACTCCAAACAACAAGACCCAAGACCCCTTCCTCTGCTCATTGGAAGCGTCTGACTCAGACTCAGGTCTCTTTCAAATCATGACGGTCATAAATGTCCAAGACACACCAGTGCCTGATGCAGCATTAGCCCTGTGGGCTGAAAACTCAGCTATCAGCCTAAAGCTCTTCAGAACATTGAAGCAGAGGCATCAGAGCCTACCACACATCTCAAAGCACAGCCGCTTCCCCCTCAGCCCATGGTCAACAACCATGGCTACCTCCAAGATCATCTGCGCTGTAGACATACGATGGAACAACAGACTCCTGAGTCACTACTTCCTCGTTGTTATGACATCTACATTGGAGCAGACATCATGGTCCGTCTTAACGCCTGCGTCGACACAGTGAATGCCGTCATATGGGCTCCACTGTCACATCAACTGACAACTTCAATCAATCTCAAGAACCTGCGGTCTGGTCAAACAATGCCAGACGCATGCGCCATGATCACGGCGCAAGAAGCCACGATACCTGCATATAGCAAGAGCGTCAGCATCCGCCTCAACATGCGACCTGACCAAACGCTTAACAGTGAACTAGGCTTCTTCCACCCTTCCAGGACCTGCCTAAAGCTAGGACTGACCTTGGAAGCCACACCTCTCATTGAAGTGTCATCTCGTGCTGTGTATGTGTTGTTCAACAACTGTATGGCCAAAGACATCAACGTGCCCAAAGCCAGTCACATGGGATGGCTCATCAACCAGGCGTTCCATGACTTTGAACTGATGGTACCTGTCATAGGCCCACTACCAGCCGAACTAATGTCAGATGAATGTGATGACACTGTAACCTTCACAAAGCCCCATGAGATCATCGCCATCACTTCGATTCTGCCAGTGTCCAAAGAAAGTGTCTGCCGATCAGAGCTCACAGATGACACTCACCTTGCTGTCTATGCTGTCTCAACACAGCCCGCAACAGAGCCACCTGCACAAGCGACACTCAAGGCCCAGAGTCCCTCAAATGACTCAGCTGCAGAGGAACCCTACGCCGGGTTCAATGCACAAATCCAAAAAATCCTGAACGAGGCGAATGCCCTCCACAGCGAGTTGGATCGCCAAGGACTCAAAGAGGTTCTGCACAAATACAAAGACTCTTTCGCAAAAGATTCCCTGGATTGTG
Source organism: Spinibarbus caldwelli (assembly GCA_039654775.1). Lineage (NCBI taxonomy): Eukaryota > Metazoa > Chordata > Actinopteri > Cypriniformes > Cyprinidae > Spinibarbus > Spinibarbus caldwelli. The sequence continues at coordinate 21,725,745 of CM077266.1, read as the reverse complement.
GCCTGACCAACATCCACACTGTGCACATCCCGACAAACCCAAATGCGCCACCCACATTTGTGCGGCAGTATAAAATTCCAATAGCGTCATATGAGCCAGTGCAAGAAATTGTTGACTCCATGCTGGAAAAGGGGGTCATCCGGCCCTGTAACAGCACATACTCTGCTCCGATATGGCTAGTCCTAAAGCCCAATGGCAAATGGCGGCCCACCATCGACTATCGCAAGTTGAACCAGCAAGTACCCTTGTCACGATGGCCTATGACCCAGTTGGACCAAGAAATTCCAAAAATCAAAGGCTCGATGATCCTTTCCACACTGGACGTCACCTCTGGGTTCTGGACAATCCCTGTCCACCCCGATGACCAACACAAGCTGGCATTCACGTTTGGCAATTGACAATACACCTTCACACGGTGCCCCTTCGGCTATGCCAACTCACCAGCAGAATTCAACATCTTCTTGAACAAAGCATGCCCTGACGCCAGAGCCAGAGGCAACCTCGCCTACATGGACAATGTCTTAATTAAAAGCTCAAGTGTGGAAGACCACCTCAAAGAAATCGATCACGTCCTAAACCAGCTGACAACAGCAGGAGCTAAGATCGCCCTTCACAAAGGACAGTGGTGCAAAACCAAGGTGAACTATGTCGGACTGCTTGTTGGAAGAAACGACATCGAGCCACAGTCGAACCGCACCCAAGCAATCCAAAGCAAAAAGACGCCGACTAACATCTCTGAGCTGCGAAGCTTTCTGGGAGTGTGCAATTACTCACGACAGTTCATCGAAAACTACGCTGACATCGCACGACCACTAACTTCCCTCCTGAAAAAGGATGAACCCTTCGTTTGGACAGAAGCCCAGGACACAGCAATGAGCCAGCTCAAACAGCGCCTGTGCTCTGCTCCGTGCCTGGCCTACCCAGACCCAGGAAAAGAATTCTATATGGATGCTGGATTCTCCAGTCATTGCCTCAGTGCAGGCCTATACCAGCTCCATGACAAAGACAAGCAAGTGGTCGCTTATGCCAGCAAAACGCTGCTTTCCCCAGAATGCAAGTATTCAAACTGCGAAAAAGCGTTGCTTTGCACTGTGTGGGCTATCCAGCGTTTCTCTAATTACATCGGTGCTCAGAAAATCATCATTGAAACGTGTCATCAACCAGTTACCTTCCTCAACAACCAACGAATCAGAGATGGCGTGGTAATCAATGCACGCATAGCTACATGGTTAATGATGCTCCAAGGACGAGACATCGAGGCAAGATATGCCCAAAACCACAAATCATCGCTGGGAAACGGGTTAGCAGCTTGCCAAAACTGTTCAACGGATACGCTGTACACCTCAGCAGAACCTAAAGAACCGTCACAGCCTCAACTGACAAACTACAGGTACTTTGAAGAGAATGTGTGCGCAGGCATGCCCACAGCATATGTCGATGGCTGCTCCTACAATCATCAGGGCAACTTAAAAGCAGGAGCAGGTGTGGTCTGGCTCAACAACGACCCTTACCCACCACAACAATTCAAATTAGGCCCTCACTCATCGCAATATGCAGAAATAGCGGCCATCCTCATCACCCTACAGCTGGCTGCCTCCCACAACATCAAAGAACTCTTGATATGTACCGACTCCAACTACACCCGTCTAAGCTTCACATGCCATCTAGCTGGAGGGAAACAAAATGGATTCAAGACAGCTAACAACAAGCCTGTCAAACATCAGGAACTCTTCCAAGCATGTGATGCCATTGTCACTGAACGCGACATGATCATTTATTGGAAAAAGGTTCGAGGTCATTCACGTCAACCAGGACAAGACAAAGACTTCAATGACCAAACTGGTGCCCTCGCCAAAGCAGGTGCATTACACGGAGAGTCCTGGACATTTCAAGCCCTCCCACCCAACCCAACTGTGGCAGCCATAACCCGCCGCCAACACGCCACTGGCGTGCATACCCCCGCCTCCTCCCACATTGCCCTATCACCTCAGTTCGCGGTGGACGATCTCCTCACCCTCCAAGCTGCGGATCCGACACTGCGAACTATGGCAGCCCACATTTCTGACCCATTACCTCATCCAATTACCACCTCCGACCTAGCCACCTCCTCCGAGCTCCGCAAACTCCACTCAATCAAGCACGTGCTGCATCTACGAGACGGTGTTCTCACATATGTCCCTGAGCCCCTCACTGCGCCAAAGCTCGTAGTCCCTCAGGGCCAAAGGGGGATTATGCTGACACACGCCCACGATGCACCATGCGCAGGACACCACGGAGCCAAGGCCACCTATGAAACACTCAAGCAAGTAGCATACTGGCCTGGCATGCAGCAAGACGTAGCGGAATGCGTAAAAGGATGCCTGGTGTGTTGCCAGTTCCAACCGGCAAACCCAAACCACCGAGCACCACTACAACGGAAAGGAATGACCTTCCCATGGTCAGACCTCCAAATAGACTGGGTAGGACCCCTGCCACGGTCAACACGGGGTAACAAATACTTCCTCACCGTGGTTTGCAAATTCACAAAGTGGATAGAGTGCCTCCCAGCTCCCAATGATACAGCAGAAACGACAGCCTGCCTGTTAATGAATCACATCTTCTCAAGATTTGGACTGCCTTTAAGAGTCAACTCTGACCGAGGAACCCACTTCACCGCCGAAGTCATGCAGGAAGTATGGAAACTGGGCATACAGGCCATACTGGGCATACAGGCCAAGCTTCATATAAGCCATCACCCAATTTCCTCAGGTCAGGTCGAACGGGCCAACAGGACAGTGACAAGCATGTTGAAGAAGTATGTGTCCGCCAATCAAAAGGATTGGGATATCAAACTTCCTCTGGTACTGATGGCCATAAGGGCCACCCCTCATCGGTCTACCAGAGTACCCCCGTTCGAAATGTTGACGGGGCGACAAATGACAATACCACTACACCTGCTGTACCAACCGGGTGACTTGAACCTCGTCACCGCTTACACCACTCACCAGTACCTGGAAGAGTTGCATCAGCACCTGAGAACGACTTTCGCCTTCGCCCAACGAAATCTCCAAATTGCAGAAGGTCGTAAAGCCTACTACGACCAAAAGGCCTCTCACCAGGAACTCAAAGTCGGAGACAAAGTGTGGTACTACAGCTTTGCCCAACCAAGGCAGAACACTCCCCATCGCCTGTCAAAGAATTTCCTACCTCACTGGACAGGACCCCACGAGATTGTGGACAAGCTCTCACCTGTGGCCTACCGAATCAAAATCAGACAAGGCCGGAATGAGCCAGTCTTTCGATGGGTCCATAGGAATCAGATAAAGAGGCACCAAGGTTCCAACCAACAGGGAAAGGGGGAGAATCAAACCCACTGACACAGACCGACAATCCCATACTCTACTCCACACTAATGTCTGTCATTTTAGGAAAATACATGGTTTTGTTTCGTTTGTTTTTTTTTTTTGTTTTTTTTTCCACAACACCTACACACGCTCCTCCACAGCACTGCTGGGACTAACCTCTAGTAGAGAGGAGTTACTCCACACATGTGACACTCATTTTACTCTCGTGAACTCAGTCAGTGTCCTTGTGTCTCTTTGTGTTTTCCGTTTCTCTTTCTCGCTCCATTTTTTTTCTCTCTCTCCGTTTGCTCTCTCATTATAACTTCCTTTCACCTAGTCCCCTCATCAGGGAACTCCCTTAACTGATCCAGGTACCGATAGTAGGATTGACTCCCCTTCACCAGAAGTGTCGTAACTTGTAAAAGCCGTTGTTAACCTGCCGAAGCTACCCCACGGTCTCAAATTGAGGCAACTCAAGCCGAAATCATTGGAACCCGATGGCTAGTCAATACTCCTGCACGTACCGCTACCCTCACCTATGATCAACATGACACTGCCACTCGCATTATCCTACCCAACCAAACTTGATGGATTAATGTCCCTAAGGGCTCAATCCTCCATATCGACGAGCTAGCGTTGTATCACCTTACCGACGACGAGTATCAGGCCGAACTTGAAATCTCACTTTTTTTAAACAGCATTCTTTCACCCTTGATCCAGAATTGGAAGAAAGGATCAAGGAGGAAGGAACGCAACTCATTGACTTGACTCCAGTAAATACAGCCTTAGAAGCTATTGCTCGCCTTCCGCCCCCTGGCGCACCAGTCATTCGGTCTTGGTCTGCCGCTGACACAGCGCTTTGCATCTCTACTATTGTAGGATATGTTGTGACCTTGACGCTGGCCTTCCTCCTGCACAAGCGAGTGAACGCCGTACAAGAGTCTTTCAACAAATGCATGTCTGGCATCCCGCGCATTTTCCAATGTGATAAAACTGACCAAGAACCTGAACCTGAGAACCCAACAAACCTGATTGAGATCACGCCTATACCGCCTCGTCGAACCACGGACAATTAGATCAATAAGTTAAAATTACAAATTACCAACAACCCTGAACAATGCACCCCTACATCGATTGAAGTGTTCCTAACCCAGTTATCCCAAATTACCCAAGTCCTGCACCGGAATTCAGTCAGTGATGGAGATGTTGTTTGTATCTTGTGTGTTCCTGTTCTCTCTGCCTCTTGTTCCAGTGCCTGCTGATGTTCGCAATGGGAACCTCACCAAGCAAAAGGGGGATGTGTAGGAGATCCTTGAACGGACACACACATATAGCGAGCAGACTCATTCCAGAGGAATGAGTCAATCTCTGGTTTCACCTCTGGAAGTCGTAAAAGTAACTAAGGATCCAAGACGAAGTGTCTGGACCAAGATCCTGTCTTGTTAATCCTTATCCCTCCAGAGATCAGAACAAGCTAGAGAATCAACCTAACCAACGCAGAACAAAGGAAACTTCTGGTGGGAAAGATACCAGATCCAGATGGTAAATGGACCCTTGACCAGCCAACGTATAAATTGACAAACTTATCAACAAACGCGCGATGGATTTACAGTCGTAGGCCTAACTTAAACATATGCCAGAACTCCTCTCCCGGACACCTTCTGACCTCAGGAGTATTTGCGGCCCCTCCTCGGATACATTCCTAAAAATTTGCTTTTTCGGACAAACAAAGAAAACACTCAAAAGTGCGCCAAAACTCCAAAAGACAATATTCAGGACTTTTAAGTAATGAAAATGTATTCCCAAATTATATGTGTTATGCCTTAGATATGCTTGATATGTTAGTAAAACATACGCTATGTTAACCTATGTATTATGAGGGTATGACTATGTGTGTGTGTCATGTTTGGTGTTAAACGAAAGTATATTTTATTTGCAACAACTCTGTGTGGATGAAATGTAGAAATTAGGTAAATCCTGTAACATTATAACATTTATCAAGATTATTAACAAAACCCTGCAAGGATCTTCGGTCACGTGATTACACGGGCAGCTCGTTAATTTATGCAGAGAAATGGAGCCTAGGAAGCTGAGTTCCACCTTGCAACAAGCGGATTGGTACCCCAGCTCCGGGGCGGGCCTAAAGTGGCCTGCTTAAATTCTAATGTTCAACTAAACTCAACGCTCTTTGCCATGGTTTGAAAACTGCTTCAACTCGTGCGCTCATACGCTGCATCAAACCATCACCTCATTCCAAACTTCAAGCTCTTCAAGAAAACTTCTGCAACCGAGAAAGGAAAAGAAGAACTTCGAGCGCGTCTCATCCAGCCAGGCAACCCGCCAATCACAGCCGGAATTCCCTAAAGAGACGTCAGACAAACAACGGTTCGCCAGCCAATCAGCTGAACCCGGGGATTCCCTCAACCAGACGAAGACTAGACTCGGCAGCAAACCTTCTAACAAGTAAAACAAATCTCTTATCTATTGGCTGAAAACGGCGCAAAGTTGTTGTTAATGGGAAAGATAGAACTAAGCTCTGCTTTGTTGACTTTCTGATAACCACCGAAGTTGAGACTTCCTTCATAACTCATAATTCTGCATAACTCCGTCGTGTGTGTGTGTGTGTGTGTGTGGTCGTATGTGTGTGTTTAGATGATTTAGTCTCATGTAATCTTAGAAGTAGTTCAATAAACTTATCTCATTGTATAGAGCATTGTCTGTGTTTTATATTTGATTCAGTTACTGCCTTGCGCTGTCGACCCCTTTGCTACCTTGCTCAAATTTGATAAATTACTATTTTGTTTGTTTTATTGTTGGCCACAAAGCAAGATAAACAAAATTGTTAACATATACTGACTTTAATGTCTCGCTGGACGAGCCGTTAAAAGGTATAAATTATACATTTTGATTAATAGAAATTAATCAAATCAATATCTATCTTTACGATGCAATTTCGTAAAGCCAAAAATTCAAAATAAAGATTAAATCATAGTTAAGTTCCTAAAGTTATTACAGTATTTAGTAAGATGAAGTCACTTGTTCTGCAACCAGAAGTCATAGCAGTTTGTTTTGTTCAGTCCAGTCTCACTGGTGAAGTGGAAACAGTGTCATTAATAATGCTTTAATAAAAGCGTAATGTTTTAAAGCCATCTCTTGTCCGAGCAATTTGAGTTAAAGTAATTTTAAGTTATATTTAATTTTAGAAAGTAAATTTTAAATCATTAGCTTCTAGCAGTGTTACAATGTTAAGATCACATTCTACAATACTTTAATACATTTTACAGTAATAAATAACTTATGAAATTACAGTTGGAATACTAAAATAACAGTGTAATGACAGTATTATACTGTAAAGCTTATATTTTCTAAGGCACGGTACTGTACTATTTTTTACAGTAATAAACTGTTGTTGCAGATTACAGTAGGTACACTGTAAAATTACAGCATTATACTGGTGAATCTAGCTGCCAGTAGTTTACTGTAATTTAACAGTTAATTTTTTTTTTTATAGAATAAGAGGTTCAAAGTTAAGCTTTGATCTCTTTTTCTTATATTTACACATTTATACCTGGTGTTTGACTTCGGACTTTATTGGGATGTGACAAATTTTAACATCAGTTTAATATTTTACAGATAAAAGTTCACATTTGTGGAATTAAGAACTAAACCATAAGCAGAATGAAAAAAAATAATTATATCTTCTAAGGCTAAAGAGACTTGATCTTTATTTTTCAGAAAAGTGTCATCAGCAAACTGGCTCATTGATATTGATCGATTTGCCACAGAGATACTGTTACGGAGCCAACGAGACAAGAGGCGTGTGGATCCATGTGCAAAGCTTTTATTTACAAAGGTGTGGTCAAGAAACAGGCATGGATTCAATAATGTCAAACAGGTATAACACAGGCAAGACAAAGAGTAATCCTAGGGCAAGCGTGGGTCTTCGATCGGCAAACAATATCCAACAGGGCGAGGCAACGAGATAATCCAGGTACATGAGCAATAGTCCAAACGAGGTGCAAACAGAGTCCAAAACAGCAGGCAAAGGGTTAATCCAAGATACACGGGCAAAGAGCTAGACAGGGGAAAACAGGCAAGGCAAGACTAGACTAGACTAGACTAGACTAGACTAGACACTCAATAAACTGGCTCCGTAATGTAGCTATTACACGGTGAGCGATAAGCGCTGAACAATACTCGGCGATCTGAATGAGGAAGTCCAAGGCTTATGTAGTGTATGTGATTGTGTGATGGGTCTCAGGTGTGAGCGTGTGATTAGGGAAATGGCTGCTGGGAAATGTAGTCCGGGGTAATGTGTAACAGTTTGTGTAATGTGAGAGTCAATGTGGTTAGTGAACGGAAGTTCATGGACCGGATTCGTGACAGATGCCTTTTAAATGACCGTTTTGAATGTAATTAATAATTACATAGGGAGCGGGAAAAGATATGGTGAAACGGGGTAACCTTAACTGATGCATCTATGGGCCATTCCACGGAATCGGTGCCTTTTACACTTGGAAAAATTGAAAAATAAAACAAGTTTAATCAATATTTTTTAAATATCCATGAAATGAAGACACCTTAAAATGACAAGAAAGTGTATTGTGCCATCTCAGGCTATGTAATTTTATTATTTTATGACCGTTTTTCTACCTCATGTTTTGGTGTTTTTGTCAACCCTGTTACCGACACAAGCGTTACTAGATACTATAGTTTAATTAGAACTGATATATGCCACTGAATAACATAGGCATTAGCTCAATAATATATTTTTCTTCTGTTTCTGGTACCGATTTCGTGGAATGACCCCTATTTTAAACCTATGGATAGTACTAGTAGAGAGATAGTAGTATACTTTGTGTCTAAAATTTGATTTATTGCCCCCTCATAAAATTCCACCCCCCACCCCCCTTACTGGACACCTGTTTTGGACACCTGTTTGTACACCCCCACCCATCTAAATGGGACCATCTGTTTTTATCCAGTCCAGCGATCTGAAGGAATTTATGACTGTTTTTGGAAATGTGTTTTTGTGTGTGGGGATGTACAAACTGTTAAAACTATGTGCTTTAAACTTTAAATTGTGAAACAGTGTTAAATGGGATAAAGGGAAGTTTTTATTAAAGTTTTTCACACACACATCAAGAAAAAACATCAAACATACGCGTAAAACGAGAAATGCAATGACTGTTTTTCTTTGCAAGTTAAGAAGAGCTAGTGTTGTTCATTTAAAAACTAGTTAGAGTTTGACAAAGTAAATCTTACCACCTTCTAAACAAAAATGTATCAGGAGCGTTCGTTAAACAATACGGCAGTTTTTCTGTTTCAATTTAAAACTAGTTAGAGTTTGTTATACGTTAAGTAAAGTAGCTACTGAACGACTTACCGTGAAAAAACAAAAATTATGAGATCGTTAAAACAACAGCATAAGATACTTTTCAAAATCTATGTTGCGCTTTTAAAAAAAGCTAACGTATACAAAGTAGCTGAGCGACTTACCATGATCTAAAACAAAAAAAAGCATGAAGCGAACGTTAAGCAATAAGATACTTGTCAAAATCTTGTAACATTACACTTTAAAAGCTAGTTAAACAAAAGAAAAAGAACCGCGTAGGCCTATCTTGCAGTGATCTAAAACAAAAATATCAGACCGTTAAGTAAGCTACTCGTCAAAATCTTGTAAGATTACAATTTAAAAGCAAGCGTTTGTTAAAAGTTAGAAAAGAAAAGCAGGGAAAAAATAGCTGTGATCTAAAATAAATAAATAAATAAAAAGAGTACACTATCTAACGCTGCTACATCCTCACAGGACCGTGTCAAACTCAGAATGAGTTTAGGAGCGCTGAGGTCAGACCACACCTACATCATCGCCCCTAACACCTTAAGGAGAGACCGACGCAAAGATTTAAAACAATTAAACAAAGTAATGTTTTAACATTAGAACGAACGTTATTTTTAATAAATCTTTTAAATTTCTTAATTAATGAAACCATTCAGCCTAAAACTTTTCACTTTAAAATTAGGTTAGTCTAGTTTTCTTGTAAACAAACATCTCCTAAGCCGTAGGAAAAATGTTGTTTGTCTTGTTTTATTTTATTTTAGTAGTATAATTCCTTTCATGGGTCTTTGAAGTTTAAGACTTCTAGCGTGCTATACAACCCAGACTTTTTTTTTCACTTTAAGAATTGTTACACACGTTTTTTATAAAAATCACCTCTAAGCCACAGGAAAAATGTTGTTTGATTTAATTTTATTTAGTTAGGCTATTCACACTTAATTTAGTAATTCATTTATTTACTCTTTTTGTCAATCTTAAAACTTGCGGTAGGTATAACAGTTTGAAAGCATACGCGCGTATATAGACGCAAACTGATATGAAAGCAAATGTTTTGGCGGGGTCTTTAGATTTTCAGTCGTAATTAGATGCCTAAACTTTTTTACAATATCTTACAATATGTAAATATTTAGTCTCACGCAGTGCTGGTAAATGAGGATGACGCCGTGTGTCTGAATGTACGATTGATTACTGACGCGACCATATCAGATCAAGAGGGGTGTCGTAAAACATCTAAGATGTTTTTGGGGCGCGACTCATTTGCAATCTAATGAGTTTTTGAGGGGATCCGGCATCGTAAACTTGGTTAGGGTGTTAGGTAAATTCATTGATCAAAACAGATCATCTTTCTAAGATGTTCAAAGGATCAAAGGACATCAGTGTTAATCGTTTTATGACGCGCACGTGCGTGTGTGAACTCTGTCAAAAGTTTAGACTAAACGTTCACTGACCGGTCAAAGGGTGCGCGGTCTTTTGAAGCTTTTATATGACACATCTGGCGAAGTTAAAAATTAGGTAAATTGAGAATCGAGTATTTATAACGAATTTATAATCTATTCGAATGCGGCTTCAAACTGATCTTCACGATGTGAAGAGATAAAGAAAGAGTCGATAACAACAAATTTGTTAATATTAATAAGTTAACTTAAATAAATAGAGGACCCAAAGATGATTGTTTAATAAGAGGATCTATGATGTAGGAAAATGGTGTTTAATTTGAGTTAATTTAGTTAATTTAGTTATTTCTTTATCCGATCTTTGATCATTGCCACATTTAAAACATATTATGCTGCTGGTCTATACGTAATACGAATAATACAAATAGATCCCATGATCTTTTCCGACATAAGAATTATATCAGACCTACTTCAAACGTCCATTTTAACAGATGGTTACCATCACGCGAGATCAATAAACAGATATCCCGAGCTTTGATTTTACGGCGTTAAAACCCCCCCGTTGCGTTCAAACACGCGTAGATAAGGAAAAAGCGTGTCTACACACAGAGGTGTGTAATAAAGACCAGACAGGTTCTGACGTAGATCACACCCGCTAACATCGCGCCAATTAAGTTGTAAATGAAAAAAGAAAAAGTTTCCTCATAGGGACAAAAAAATAAAAAATAAATAAATAAAAGTCCCCACAAGGACAAGGATTTTGGATATTGCCATTTTTGACACCATAACGTAGGGTGTACCTGAACCACACACACACACACACACACACACACACACACACGCGCGCGCGCACACACACTTGTTTCCCTATCCTTGTTGGGACTTCCATAGGCTTAATGGTTTTTCTACTGTACAGACCGTATATTCTATTGCCCTACACCAACCCTACACCAAAACTTAGCCCTCACAGGAGACTTTTTGCATTTTTAGATTTTCAAAAAACTTCATTCTGTGTGATTTATAAGCTTTTTTACCCGTGGGGGGACCTCAATTTAGGACCCCACCGTGACACGAGCCCCCATGAGTCTGTGTGTATTCAGGTTTAATTCCCCACCTGAATAGAAAAGCAGGTACACACACACACACACACACAACACACGTAATGGTTTTTATACTGTACAAACTGTATTTTTCGTCAACCTACACCAACTTTACACCTAAACCTACCCCTTACAGAAAACTTTGTGCGTTTTAAGATTTACAAAAACTTCATTCTGTATGATTTATAAGCTTGTTTCCTCATTGGGACAAAAAATAAAAATAAATAAATAAATAAAATATCCCCACAAGGACAAGGATTTTGAATATTGCCATCTTTGTCCCCTGATCCGCACACACACGCACAAATCTGAGTATGCTAAATTTTAAATATGAGCAAAATCGTATATGTTGTTTTTACTTTTTGTTGTTATTTAAGAAATGTTTTCATTTTAATCTAACCTGTAGATAGTATGTGTACTGTTTAAGAAGAAATATACATTTCACTTAAAACTTCTCAGTAAAATAATTACACCTACAGTTTAAACATGATTAAAAAGTTTTAAACACATTGTGTGTCACTAAAGCAAGTCATGCTGTCTATTGTCTTTAAATTAAACTTTAGTTTTATTCTTTAATTTCTTTAAAATAGCCTGATGATAACGCACCCAAGTGCTTTTCTCACATGAGTAGATAAATCTTTGGACGTGTTTGTGACAAACACATAATTTTTTACTTCAGAAAAGTTTTTGAAATGTATGACTGAACTTTTCTTATTTGACAGACCTGCGTTTCAAATTATTTACCCGAGGTGTTTAACAGCCAGAAGGAATACACGTTGTTTTCTAATGTTCATGAAACCTTTATTGGTCTAAAGTTCTCACCTAGAACACAAAACTCGTACATTTTGACTATTTGACTCTTTTGTAGGTATCATGTCATTTGAAATGGTTTACTAAAAGATAGAAGAAATATACATTTCACTTAAAACTTCTCAGTAAAATAATTACACCTACAGTTTAAACATGTTTAAAAAGTTTTAAAACACATTGTGTGCCACTAAAGCAAGTCATGCTGTCTATTGTCTTTAAATTAAACTTTAGTTTTATTCTTTAATTTCTTTAAAATAGCCTGATGATAATGCACCCAAGTGCTTTTCTCACATGAGTAGATAAATCTTTGGACGTGTTTGTGACAAACACATAATTTTTTACTTCAGAAAAGTTTTTGAAATGTATGACCAAACTTTTCTCATTTGACAGACCCGCGTTTCAAATTATTTACCCGAGGTGTTTAACAGCCAGAGGGAATACATTTTGTTTTCTAATGTTCATGAAACCTTTATTGGTCTAAATTTCTCACCTAGAACACAAAACTCGTACATTTTGACTATTTGACTCTTTTGTAGGTATCATGTCATTTGAAATGGTTTACTAAAAGATTAAAGCACTAGCGTCTGTGTTTTCTGGATGAAAGAGCTGTACAAGGATGTTTCAACTATTATCGTCATTTCTTTTTGACCCTAATAAACTGGTAATGGATTTTATACGGTAAGTGATGCAATATACAGTTCTCATACTATCTGTGTAAACAGCCGTGCTAAAACATTTATGAGTATTTTTGCATGCCAACAGATTTGTTAGGGATGCGTCACATCTAAGAATAACAATCTTTTGTAAATGACATTTTTCTTACACCACTAGTTTTAGTCATATTATCAAGATTTCAGATGGCAGTTCACAATTTGTTTGTTGGACTGCGTATGCTTTTAGGTGAAGACACCTCTTTGTGAGCTGTCATCATAATAGGAATAAATCAAAATCAAGAAATTAAGTAACAGTCTTTTCTCTTTGAGATATTTATTTTAGTGCAACTTTGTGTCTGTCCATGATGCGAGAACACATGAAGCATCAACACGAATATTAAGTCATGCTGTTTTATCCTTAAAACTATTACAACTGAAACAAATCAAACTATTGCACTGAAAGCTGACCATTCATTTAAGTTTGAGCATGTTAAAATTTCCACACTCTTGTAAAGAGTATTGATAAATTTCATCCATAACCTCTCGTACGTTCAAGAGACAAAATCACTAAGAGAGTGTAGCAAGACAAGAAAATGTTTAGAATGCAGATAAAATTCAGAAAATCAGTTTCATAAACAATTGTCAAAGTTTATTAAACATGGATTTGTAAATTATATTTTTATTACACCGCAGGATTTAGTCATCTTGCTCAGATAGCAGATGACACAATTCACATTTAGTTTGTTCGGCCTTATTTGTTTTAAGATTCCTCCGCAAGTTCATGCTAATCCTTGCATGGGAAAGCAAGCATGACGAATACATACTTATTCGTTTAAGAAAATTATTGAACATTTGAATTATTTCCCTTGAGGTGTTTGTCCACAGAAGCTTTTTCAACACAACGACATTAAACACTATCGCCATCTTCTGTGACTCAAATAAAGCGACATCTCTGGCGTACGTAAGCATCTACAATGTGTGCATGCGGTAAACATCTTTGTTTCTCACTTCTGTCATATTTGTTAGATGTAATGCAAACGATATTTTGAGAACTATGATGTTCCACGCTTTGTAAAGGTTATAGAAAGAATTCAAACATAATCTTTACATAGGAATTATCTTTGCGCAAAGCGAATTGACTAAAAATCATTGAATTACGAAACGCAAAAGTGTTTACATCATTTAAGAAAAATTTCTATAACGCATACAGAATACAGAAATCCCCCTCTCGATCTATCGTGACTGACATTTTACTAAGTCAGACGATCAGGATTACGGACGACGAGGCTCACATTTTGTTTGTTGGACTGTATATGTCATTACTATGACTGTACTGTAGGTGAGGCCTTCTCTCTGAGAGCCATCAGCATTCAGTGTTTATAGAAATAAATGAAAATTAAGAAAAATTTATTGAGAGTGTTTGACTAAGACGGTATTTCTTTTTTAGGACAATTATCCATCTATTTGATGTGAGACCCCATTAAGTATCGACACGAAAATTAAGGCGTGCTGTTTTACACTTATGACTGAAACATATCTAACCATCGTGCTCAAAGCTACACATTCAGTAAAGTTTGAGGTTGTACACAGTCTTGAAAAGGCTACAGACACAAAATATTAAGGATTTTATGTATTTATTTATTTTGTGCACCCTATGTAACTCAAGAGTCCGAGTCGCTAAGAAAATTATCATATGAATACAGAAAACCCACTCATGATCATGTGGGTATATTTTTGTAAATGTTGTTTTAAATTGCTTTTTTCTTACGCCGCTACATCTAGAGCTCTCGTTCGGATAGCTGATGACGATGTGCACATTTTATTTGTCGTACTCATTTCTTTCAACATTTCCACTTGAGATTAAAGTGTAGGTAATGTGACGACAATTAAGAACCATAAAATTATACCACATCCCCTTTGAAAAGTTTATACAGGATATAATCGTTTATACACGAAATATGAATCAGTATAACAAATACCTAATACTGAAATCCTCTCTTCTAAATATATTGTTAAAGTTTTAATGATGATTTTGATGGCCTACCCCACTAGCTGATCCCGCGCTATACTTTTTCAATGTTTTTTAGATGAAGACTATTCTCAGAATCTGGTCAATCATGTCGCGAACGTTTGCTGGAAAACATGAACAAATACATTATAAGATAATAAAAGGATAGTCCTCCTACAAGAGATTGTTTAAACCGAGATTGTGATGTACTGTAGAGCTTTTTCTGGTCTGTCTACAAAGCGGCCACGAGACACAATAGATGTTACTTGTACATCTATTTCATTTAGAACACAAAGTTGCGCATTACTAGTTGAAGATAGTGTGGAAACACTATTTTCTTTGCACGCGTCTCTAAACATGTCTTTAATAAATAAATCACAGATGTCACGTAGTTAATTCATTGAAAGGTGCACGTTTTTGACCATTTTAGATGGTTTGCTCCAGCACACAGACACATGTTTTAGGTATTCATCTGCCCAAAAGGTTTGATCCTGGGGAACCACGCACAACAGCGGCTGTGCTTCATCATGATTGTCTTTATAATTGATCCACATTTATTAAAACAATACGGCATGAAGTTACTGTATTCAACAGCACAGTCCCTTGAAATATTGTAGTATATCTTTTTTTCCTTCTAAATATCTAAACACATATTTAGCTTAAATATTAGTTGTTAAGTGTTTACAAAGTTGTCATGCCTGTTGTTGAATTTTATAACATATTTCACCAAACCTAAAGGACTGAAAATAGGTTTAGCATAAATTCGCATTTCAGCTGTTAGCCTGGAAATGCAAGTGAACTGAGATTATCACTGAGATAATCTACACAATGTGAAACAAGCTCACGGTTACATTAGAGTTTTGGATTTTAGTTTATGTTGAATATTGTTTGTTACTGTTTCACAGGTTTAACACCTCATTACTTGAAGACACGCACTGTATAAATCACAAAGTTTTCCACTGTAGTAGTCCGACTCTGAAACCAGACCAAAAAATTAGCTTGAGACTTAGCAGTATGAAAATTGTTGTGTTTTTATCTTTCTATGATTTGTTCGCTCTTTCTGTTTGAATTTGTTTACCGCAGTTTCGCCTCCCTTATTCTTATTTTCCCACCTAATTGTAATTGTTAGGCCTACGCTTATGGCGTTATATGCTTTGGATCGTTAGCATAATCTTTGTTCATATAAGTCAATATTTCTGCGAATTTGGTTGATTTAATAAAATATTGCGTCTTCATTCGAGACATTTACTTTACATTATTATATTGTAACAGATATAAGATACAAGATCATTTCTTATTAAATATTATTATTATTTATCCCATTTAACACTGTTTCACAATTTAAAGTTTAAAGCACATAGTTTTAACAGTTTGTACATCCCCACACACAAAAACACATTTCCAAAAACAGTCATAAATTCCTTCAGATCGCTGGACTGGATAAAAACAGATGGTCCCATTTAGATGGGTGGGGGTGTACAAACAGGTGTCCAAAACAGGTGTCCAGTAAGGGGGGTGGGGGGTGGAATTTTATGAGGGGGCAATAAATCAAATTTTAGACACAAAGTATACTACTATCTCTCTACTAGTAATATGTGATTGAAGAATTGGCATTATTATACAAAGTTTGAACTGCATTAATAAAATTGGGGCCAAAACCAAAAATATTGAAGGATTTGAAAATAAAAGGAAACTCAGTGGAATCAAAAGCTGTATAAAAATCAAGAAAAAGCAAGAAACTGTCATCACTTTTGCTGAGCATCTGCACACATCAACGGACAACGGAAACAGCTGACGGACCGATCCACTGTCATTATAGGGGTAACTATGAGAACGATTGGTATAAGTTCATTCAGTCATACAATACATATCCGTGATACCACTTTACAATAGGAAATGTTAATAAAGAAACTTGTCCTTCTGATATTTTTCATTTTCTATTTGACAGTTTGAGCGTGTCCACCAGAAGTGTGTGATGTTCACACCGATGTGTCATCAGATGGTTCAGTCCGAGGATGGCCGCTGCTGTCGGTGTAAATAAACAGACGAGCGCAGCGTCGATGGAGCCGTGTGTGAGACACGGCCGCGGTACAGCCGCTAATGCGGTGAAGGTATGACACATATCACACAAATAACCTCTACACTAGAGGTTTAGCTCATAAAAATCAGGTGGTGGGTGTTATTTTCGTCCTGCCGGAGTTCAATGAGCTGCTGCAGCGCGTTAGCACGCTAATGATAGCAGCGTTCAAAACTGCCACTGCGTCCTTTATCTGAAACACTGTTACACACTGTTATAAATTCATCATGACACTTTAAACATCAGGTTGTTATGAAATATTGTGTTGTATTGATAAATCGATACAGCTTTGACAGCAATGGCACTGAGTTAGCTGGTTAGCTAAATGGTCAACTGGTCAGAGCACTAGAAGGGAGGCTGTGTCTCAAAACCTAAGGTGCCGATTTAGACTCAAATTAAACTTATTTGAGAAACTGTAAAGCTGTTTTTATGAAATTATGGATGAATAAGTTGTGCTCAAGGCGTATTCATGTATAACAGACATGTGTGTTGCTGCCTAATAACATTGGACTGGATATGATTTACTGAAGTATACATCACTCTTCATGTGAAACGACAGCGGGGTGTTTAATTACTGCTAATTTGTAAATATTAATTATTTAAAATATCTATTCAATATTTATTAAATTATTCATGTTTAATTCCCAAGGCACATGTAAATGTATGTAAATATTATTTCATTAATCAACAAATATCAAACCATAAAGAAAGACAGCACGAGCGCACACTTTTCAAGCAAAACATTTTATAAAAAGCTTTTATTTGCATATTTGTGTGTTGTTCTCAAGGTGTTGGAGTGCGGTGTTTGCGAGGATGTGTTTTCACTGCAAGGCGACAAGGTGCCACGGCTGCTGCTGTGTGGACACACGGTGTGTCACGACTGCTTGACCCGTCTGCCTCTTCACGGCAGGGCAGTTCGCTGCCCCTTCGACAGACAGGCCACGGAGCTGGGTGAGTTTAACACTGCCTTTTTATTCTTTATTTTAACAGTATAATCCTAAATTTAGGATTTATGTACGTAGTGGAAAGAAATGTCTCACTCTGTCTCATTTTACTCTGTAGGGGACTCGGGTGTGTGGGGCCTGAAGAAGAACTTTGCTCTGCTAGAATTGCTTGAACGGCTGCAGAATGGGGCCAGCAATCAGTCAGGCATGTCAGAGGATGTGCTTCGTGAGATGGGCGAGGTTAGAGATGTGCATTCTCTTTTCTAAAAATGGCTATTTCTAAATTAATAATAATAACAATTATGATGATAATAGTAATAACACTAATAATAATAATATATTTTTAATCAGAATACTGCAAAAAGATTATACCAATTTTTACTCTTAAAATATTTTTTACTATATTTAATTATACAGTATTTAAAAAAAAAAAAAAAAATATATATATATATATATATATATATATATATATATATATATATATTTTTTTTTTTTTTTACAGCACACACTTTTATGGGTTCTTTTATGACACCAATAAATTATGTTGTGTATCATTGTTGTATCATATTGCATCATGGCAAAAAAAAAAAATAAAAAATCCTTAACCTTGTCTCCATTAGTGCATAATCCGCTGTGATGAGGATGAGACGCACACTGCTTCTGTGTACTGCACGGTTTGTGCCACACACCTGTGTGCCGAGTGCTCCCAGCTCACCCACTCCACCCGAACACTGGCCAAACACCGGCGTGTGCCGCTGGCAGACAAGCCCCATGAGAAGATGCTCTGTCTACAGCACCAGGTGCACGCCATTGAGTTTGTCTGCCTGGAAGACGGCTGCCAGCCGGGGCCGCTCATGTGCTGCGTGTGCAAGGAGTACGGGAAGCACCAAGGACATAAGGTGCAGAACTTTAATGCAGCATAATTCAAAAACACTCGTTAGTCTTTAGGCTTAGATTATTGGCTTGGATTTCTTGATTCAGTTTACTTCTCATTCACAAAGTTTTTTTCAGTTTCAATCCTTTATTGATTCCTATGGTAAATTTTCTGATTTAATTCAAATTTAAGGAATATAACAATGCAGTTGGTTTTTAGATGCATTGTTAAAGTTACTTTGCAAGTGCATTGAAGTATTTAAGAAAGATCCTGAAATATTGCTTAAACAATCATTTGCATTGGTGTTTTTATCTGTTGCAATAGCACTGAAGTATTATTATTATTATTATTATTATAGGATTATTATTGTTAAATAAACTGAAACCATAAAACATTTTACTTAAAATAAACCTTACTTATAATACAATTTTTTGTTTTACTTGAAATAAAAATAAACATTAATTAAAATATATTTAAAAAATTATTTCAGCTACTTGTCAAGGCAATAGGCTATTTCTTATTTTCATTTAGATTAACCTGAAGTAATAAGTAATGAAATAACCAAAACTAAAACTGAAATAAAGATTGATAAAAGATATATATATATATATATATATATATATATATATATCAAACACAACAAAATAACTAAACTTTAACTAAAATTAAAATGTGGAAACTGTATATAAAAAATTAATTCAAAGCAGTGTTATTTTAGTATCATTGAAATACTATTGTAGTTTTTATTAATGTTTTATACATTAGTTTGTATTTTTATATTTTCTGTTTTTATTTTAATTTTAGTTTAAGTTTTGTATACGTGTATGCATATATATATATATATATATATATATATATATGTGTGTGTGTGTGTGTGTGTGTGTATATGACATATGTGTGTGTATATATAAATGACAAAAACACAACAAAAAAACAAATCAAATACAATGCCGGTGAATCTAGAAGCAGATCAGTTCACTGTCAATCAAACAATTCAATCAAACATTCACATATTTCTGTTTTATTGCAAATAGGATATTTTGTACCCAGCCCGATTCAAATTTTCATTCTTTTTTCATGAAAACATTTCACCAGCATACTGTACTAGAGGCTGAAGCCAACCAAATCCGAGCATCCATCCTGGATATGGCCCACTGCATCCGTACATTCACAGAGGAAGTGTCCGAGTACTCCAGGAAACTAGTGGGCATCGTGCAGCAGATTGAAGGAGGAGAGCAGATCGTGGAGGACAGCATGGGCATGGCTCACACTGAACATGTATGAGTGTGTTTTGGGTTTTCATAATGGCCTATTGCATTTGCATCTGAATAAGTTTCCACTGATCTCCTTTTTTTTCCACTCAGGTACCAGGAACCGCCGAGAGCGCCCGGTCTTGCGTGCGTGCCTATTTTGCGGATCTACACGAGACGCTGTGCCGTCAGGAGGAGATGGCTCTGAGCGTGGTGGACGCACACGTGCGAGAGAGGCTGATCTGGCTTCGACAGCAGCAGGAGGACATGACCATACTGCTGTCACAGGTGTCCACTGCCTGTCTGCACTGCGAGAAAACACTGCAGCAGGTACAGACTCGATCACCTGACACAATCAGTGGGATCATTAGCAGTTCAGGCATTTGAGTTGGTTTGTTGTTGTGTTTTCTGCTAGGATGATTGCAGGGTGGTTTTGGCGAAACAGGAGATCAACCGGTTACTAGAGACGCTGCAGAAACAGCAGCAGCAGTTTACAGAGCTGGCCGACCACATTCAACTGGATGCAGGCATCCCTGTTACTTTCACAAAGGTAATTTGATGTTTTTGTGTCATAGCAAGGTTAGTTCAGCTTGTAAAATGTTATGCGGTGCAGTAATTCATGATATAAAAAAAAAAGAAAGTATTTTCCTTGTGTTTCAAACTATATATTGAACCAAGGTGACTATACATCCTGACAGGCATTTCTAAATTGCCTAAATGCCTGTTTTTTGGCTTGTTTTCCTATTATTTTCATAATAGGAGGTAATGACTGAAAAGTAGTTTGATGAATGCATGTCAGTAGAAAAACAATGCCATTTCAGGCAATTTAGGAATCCCAGTCTGAAAAAAAAAAAGAGGACGTGTGGTCATCCTAATTAAACTGATAAATCCCATCTTTTCCCCAGGACAACCGTGTTCACATTGGTCCAAAAATGGAGATCCGGGTTGTGACTTTGGGCTTAGATGGAGCTGGCAAAACTACCATTCTCTTCAAACTGAAGCAAGATGAGTTTATGCAGCCCATACCAACCATAGGTATCTAAATGCAACTGCAATACATGATGTATACAAATCCAAACATGCCTCTTTGTTTAGTTAATCAGAGGTTTTCTTTCTGTTTTAGGTTTTAATGTAGAAACTGTTGAGTACAAAAACCTGAAATTCACCATTTGGGATGTGGGTGGCAAACACAAACTCCGCCCACTATGGAAACACTACTATCTGAACACACAAGGTAACAATTTACTTAAGTGTGACTTTGTTCATGATGAAATACACACAGTCACAGTCAGCATAATGAGTGTGTATGACTGAAACGGTCATCTGTTGTCCCCCAGCGGTGGTGTTTGTGATTGACAGCTGTCACAGAGACCGGCTGATGGAGTCTCACAGTGAACTGGCCAAACTGCTGACAGAGAAAGAGCTCAGAGATGCTCTGCTGCTCATCTTCGCCAACAAACAGGTGAGAGATTTGACAAATCTTTATTTTAGTTAGAAATTCTGAGTGGAGGGACATACATACAAACACATCTCATTAATGTGCCTTATATGCATATGTATAGAAAAACATTTTAATAATCTGACATTTGACATAAAGATTTTTTTCTTAAATAATTTTTATTTAGATTATTTTTGGTTTAGATTTAGATTTTTTTTTAATGAATTTGTCTGTCCCCTGTGTTTGTATTTTCTCTTTGCCTTATTTGAAAATATGCATATTTTGATGAAAATGTAAATAAAAGCTAGTATTTTGTGTTTTATGTATTATCCTATTTATATATTAGATTTTACTTGACGTCGTATTAAAAAACTTTCTTCTCTGTTCTCAAAGCGTCAACCATGTTACAAACATACGTTATGCCATAAATACATAAGTGTTGAATGGCATCATGCTTTCAGGAATTGAATACTTCAGTTTAAAGTATCTTTTAGCTTATGTTTATATTTGTCAGTAGGGGAAGATCCTAAAATGTCAATCCTGTTACCGTGAATTGGTATAGAAAACAAAAATATTAAAAGTGGATATTTGTAGAAATATCAACATTAGATTCTCTTTGAGCCTTGCAGGTTCACAACTCTTGAGTACAGGGCTTGTAATTTTCTTTTTTTTAATTATTGTTATTTTGGTTGTGATCATTGTTTTTGATGCTGATATGGCATTAAAAAATCTGGTAACACTTGTGTAACACTTTTTTTTTTTTCTTTTTCATTTTAAGGTGTCCTTGTTACACGTTACATGTACTTAATATTATAAAAACAATAAATTAAGCATAATTACATGCAAGTAACCCTAAGCCAAACCCTAATCCTTACCATATAATAATTACATGTAGTTAATTAATATTACTCAGTACTTAAATGTATAATTACACTGTAACAAGGACACCTTTTTATGTATTATGTATTTGTTTTATGTTACATATATTATGTATTTGGCAGATTATTGCATTTTGCCAATATGCGTGTTCTTTGTGAATCAAGTCCTTGACCTTGAACTCGTAAACAAGATTTGTCTTTCTGTAGGATGTTCCCGGCGCGGTGTCTGTTGAGGAGATGACGGAGCTCCTGAGCTTACACAAACTGTGCTGCGGCCGCAGCTGGCACATCCAGGACTGTGACGCCCGCAGTGGCATGGGTCTACACGAGGGGTTAGACTGGCTCTCACGCCAGCTGGTGGCTGCAGGAGTTCTGGATGTGGCCTGAGGGACGCTTAACCACACTTAATAGACTTACGACTTAAAACTCAAGCCGGTCCATGCCATTTGCACCCTGTCACCCTGCTCATGTTTATCTACAGTACCATGTCATACCATCATACATTAGTAGACTTGCTGCTGTGTGCGCTCGTGGCTCAATGGTGTACATAAGTGGAGCTTAAATAGGAGTGATTTAAGTGAGGACTCCAGGTTAAATACAAGGCAACATGCAGCCGGTTACCACCAAACATCATTTCAGCTCGGCTGTGGCAGTTGCTTTGGTTGCCCCGTAGACTTCCATTGTACATGCTTTATTGTAAAAATGATTTTTGTTGGTTTTGACACAGTCCATGCTTGGGTCCCTATCACAGAGAGTGGTAATCAAAAACATTAATGTGTATTTAACCTGGACTATTCCTTTAAAAACAAGTTGATGGACATTACTAACTAAACTTGCTGTCCCTTCTGTTAAAACAGTTAAATTTGCTGAAAATGTACTCACTCTCAGGCCATCCGAGATGTAGATGAGTTTGTTTATTCATGGAAACAGACTTATAGAAATGTAGCATTACATTACTTGTTCACCAGTGGATCCTCTGCAGTGAATGGGTGCCATCAGAATGAGAGTCTAAACAGCTGATAAAAACATCACAATAATCCACACCACTCCAGTCCATCAGTTAACATCTTGTGAAACAAAAAGCTGCGTGTTTGTAATCAAAATCCACTGACATATTTGTTTAGAGCTGTTATGGCTTGTAAACATTTTTTGATCTGTGCATATTTCTCTCCTGATTCAGACAAGACCTCAATTTTCACTGGAGAAAGCAGTATTATGAATTGTGGACTCGTATTTTAACTCGTCTTGATGAATTAGTTTCTTGCTAACAGATTTTCGCTTCATGTGTTAATTGATGGACTGGAGTGGTGTGGATTACTTGTGGATTGTGATGTATTTATTAGCTGTTTGGACTCTCATTCTGACGGCACCCATTCACTGCAGAGGATCCATTGGTGAACAAGTGATGCAATGCTATATTTCTCCAAATCTGTTCAGATGAAGAAACAAACTCATCTACATGTTGAGTACATTTTCAGCAATGTTTTTTTTTTTTTTTTCATTTTTGGCTGAACTATTCCTTTAACGTAGTTTATGATACTCGACTTTTCATGGTCACTTTACTCATTTTGGTCATTTGTGTAATAGTAACTAATGCCTGGAGATATTTTGCGCATGTATAGTAGATGTGCTTAAGCAAAATATACTGGTCATTTCTGTACAGACACCCTCATGAAATCCCAATAGTGTTGTGTGTAAACAGCACAAGGTTTAAATAGATCTATTAAATGTTTTAATCGTAGGCAAATCCCCTTAGGTAAGGAGAAAACTAGGCATCAATCACCAGATTCATGGTTTCTGCAATGTGAAGTGCCTGTTAATGTGTCAGATTAGCTACTGAAATAGTAAGAAAGGACGTGATCAAATCCATTGCCATTGTTCAAAAGTTACATGTAAGTAATGGGGTGAATTTCACAAAACCTGTCAATAACATGAATAGGCCATGCTTTCCTTTAATATCAAAGAAAAATATATATATTTTGCATTAAGAAAGTGAAACCTGTTTTAGGAGCATTAAGAGTTTACATTACAATCAAGCACATTTTACCCTCATATTCTCATTACCGTAATGTAAAAAAAAAAAAAAAAAAAAATCTAAATCTCATTAATGTGAAATGCTACACATGGTAGTGTTGCCTTTATGGATTTGCATTAAAGAAAATCATAGTACAGCAATAAATTCTAACTGGGAATAAGAATTTCAACACATTTGTATGGAGTATAGTGTGCTTAATTATGAAAATGACAAAGCTAAAAATTTGTAATGTTAGAAAAATTAGTATAGCTTTTTTTTTTTTCTTCTCTCGGTTATGCAAAATTAAATTGATTTTGGGGGTAAAATGTGACCCACATGCATTTTTGTGAGATTCACCCAAAGGCATACCATTATTGTTTTTTTATGGCTATTGTGAATTTTTGGCTTTAAATGAGCCTTTAAAAATATTTATTGAAATGTACATTGTGGTCTTAAGACTGGTGCATGGGTGTAGGTGTATCTTCACCATGTATGGAGAGATGGAAGTGTCTGTGGCAAAAAATAATGTTACTGATATTTATATTTTAAAGGAGGATTGTAGTTGTCATAAAATGTATAAACTCGCTCCCAGTTCAGCAGTCCACTGCTTATTAATATCTAGCTATTTCATTTGTTAGAACAAGTATTTCTTAGCATCTTAACTAAAGCAAACACTGTTACAGTATATGAATATCGGTTCATCTGTGTACTTCGGCTATAACACAAATGTGGCTGTATGTAAACGCTCCATTATTTGACAGATTATCTGCATTAGTCGGTTTTAGGAACCATCCTTTGGTTTGAAACATTGATCCTCATTGCTATGTAACGTTGACTAACTGTACTTAGGTGAAACGCATGTGTGAAGCCTTTCCTTGTCCCCTATCGCAGGAGGATCTGAAGTTGTGAAAGGCTTTGTCGTTAATGTGAGTTTTGGAAGCCTCTCAAGCACAGTGCACATCCACGTTTGTTGATTTGATGATGGCTTTTTGTATAACCATTCATAATGTTATGCTATTAAAAACAAAGCTGAAAACACACTTTGAATGATGCATCACTAATGAAACTTAGTTTTTAGTTTTTTTTAAAAAGACACTTTATTTTACAAAAGCGAACAGCTCAGACGGCACATCTATTTGACGGTGATGTTTATGATGCTGATGTCTTCGTACGGTTTGTCGGTTTTGGGGTTGACTTTTAAGTTGGAGATCCTCTGGACCACCTCCATACCTTTAGTGGTCCTCCCAAAGACTGTGTGCTTGTTGTCCAGCCAGGGCTAATTGGAGAGAAAATCACAAAAAAAAAAAGTTAATTGAACTGACTCTGCTCAACTGTTGCTGTCAGCCCAAAATGAGTAACTTTTGATTTTCCCAGATTCATCGTAACTACAAGATATTCACAAAGTGACAATTTGTTTTGACATTTATTTTATGACTACACATTAACTGAATTACTTAATTCTGTAATTAGGGCAATTTCATTATTGATTTGGTGTTTCCTGTCTCTGCTGCTGAAACTAGAGCCCAATAAGCAAAAGTCATCATAGGTCATACAATACGAGCAGTGTAATCTGATTCGTGAAAAAATACAGCATATTCAGTGTCCAATTCCTGAACAAATGAACTGGTCCCTTAAATCATTCAAAAAGATTCACAAGCTCATCTGAATCAGTATGATTGGATCCTTCAATAAATTAACATAACCATCACAGCAGTTACTGAATCAACATCAATTAACATTACTCAATGGAATATTTTAATAGAATACATTAAAAAGTGTATATAAGCATAGAAGTACATGATAAAATTTTCTTGAGTTTAATTCTGTAATAATTTTATACATTGTTACAACAGTTAACATATTATTCTTAGTTGATTCTTGTGTCTGTTAAATACTGTATATAGAAACAGAATGGCATAGTTTCATAA
Source organism: Spinibarbus caldwelli (assembly GCA_039654775.1). Classification (NCBI taxonomy): domain Eukaryota; kingdom Metazoa; phylum Chordata; class Actinopteri; order Cypriniformes; family Cyprinidae; genus Spinibarbus; species Spinibarbus caldwelli. The sequence goes on along the minus strand of CM077266.1, from coordinate 21,699,716 downwards.
TTTTGTTCTGTATAGTTTACAGCAATAACAGCGAATATGAATTTTTCAAAAGCAAAATGGACACTGTAGCTGAAATACACCCAAATGATTTAATTAAAATCAAACCTAAAATCAAATTAATTGAAGAAATGTGCACTGATATCAATCCCTATTAAAGAAACAAAAAAGGAATGACCTAAAATATTCACATTCTCTCATACATATACAATTCAAAAGTTTGAGGTCAGTATGATTTATTTATTTATTAAAGAAATTAAGCAGGGATGCATTAAATTGATCAAAAGTGATGAAAATATTTGTTAATGTTAAACTTTGTTAAAAGAAAAAAATCCTGAAAAAAGTGCCCAGTTTCAAAAAAATAAATAAATAAATAATAAATTAATAATAATAATAATAATAATAATAATAATAATAATTCACAACTATTTTTAACAACGATACAATTTTGAAATGTTTCTTAAGCGTCAAATCAGCATATTAAATTAAAATGATAAAATATTAGAATGATTTCCGAAGGGTCATGTGACACTGAAGACTGGAGTAATGATGCTGAAAATTAAGCTTTGCATCAAAGAAATAAATCACATTTTTTAAATAAATTCAGCCTTGGCAATGAGACCTTTCAAAAAAAAAAAAAAAAAAAAACACTTACTGACCACAAACAAAAAACCAAAGCAGTCTGGACGACTTACAGTTGGGACGACAGTGATGAAAAACTGTGACCCGTTGGTTCCCGGGCCTGCGTTGGCCATGCTGAGGGTGTAGGGTCTGTCGTGCCTCAGTGTGGCATGAAACTCGTCTTCAAACTCTCCCCCCCAGATGCTTTCTCCACCCATCCCTGTGCCTGTGGGGTCTCCGGTCTGGATCATGAAGCCCTACACATTAGAAGTCACCTGTTCAACTCACATCCACATTCATCGACAAATCCGGAGGGACCCATCTAAACACTCGACAGGAGCTCATACCTTAATGACACGATGAAATATGTGGCTGTTGTAATAACCGTTCCTACTGTGGACGCAGAAGTTCTCCACAGTTTTGGGGCATCTAAGGAGAAAATTAAATAAATAAACAAACAAACATACTGGCTTCTCAAGCCAAACTGCTATAAAATGATAAAACAAAACATACTCCACAGGAAAGAGCTTGATATGGATGTCGCCCATTGTGGTGTGAATGATGGCGCTGTCTGACACTCTTTTCGGGCCTTCTGCCTGTGTGGCTGCCATCACTTCCTCTTTAGACGGCTTCTCGTTAAAGATGTCACGGTCAGAATCGGCACTCTTGGTATCCTCTGGCTCTCTCTTTGTGAACTTTTCAAAATAAACATTATTAAGGTCTGTTCACAGCATGAACAATAACTGTAAAATTTAAGTAGATGTGTTTGTTTCTTCGTCTGAACAGATTTGGAGAAATGTAGCATTACATCACTTGCTCAGCAATGGATGCTCTGCAGTGAATGGGTGCCGTCAGAATGAGTCCAATCAGCTGATAAAAACATCACAATAATCCACACCACTCCAATTAATTAATGGCTTGTGAAGTGAAAAGCTGTGTTTCCACTTGAGGAAGTGCTATTATGGATTCAAATTTTAGCTAGAAATGATGGTTTAAAACAACTTAAATGATGGATTTGTTTCTTACAAAAACGTGTATTATTGTGCTGTTTGGATTCTCATTCTGACGGCACCCATTCACTGCAGAGGATCCATTGATGAGCAAGTGATGGAATGCTAAATTTCCTCAAATCTGTTCCCATGAAGAAACAAACTTATCTACATCTTTGATGGCCTAAAGATAAGTTTTTAGCAAATCATTGTTTTTGGGTGATCTGCTCCTGTAAAGCCATAAAGAAGATTTGATTAACACCACCCAATGTTTACGCAAAGAAGGCGTAACTTTTATTCTCGCTGTAGTATTGTTGTCGCCGTCGCCATGTCGTTTTCCAAATATGATAAGAGGCGTGACATTTCCATCACACGTTTGAGATAGCTGGCCAATCAGAGCACACCGCGCTTTTCAGAACGATGAGTTTTGTAAAAATCGTCACGTTTCAAAAAGGCGGGGCAGGAGCAACAATAATGTACAGTGTGTGAAAAATGTGCTTTTGAACCTTAAACCACGTAAACACATTGCATTAGATCAAATACACAAAACAATGTTCTTTTTAGCAATGTCATATGACCCCTTTAACAATGGAAATGCTGTGAGTTTGAATCTCACCATGTAGAAGCGGTTCTTCTTGAAGGCGGTGCAGAAGATGGTGGGGTCTGGATCCGAGCTCTGCAGCGCTGGGTTGTCAGAGGCCTTCATCTCAATGGTTGGTGCGGCCTGCAAGGCCTTGGCTACTCCCTGAAACAGACTCAGCTGCACCACACGGATGTTCTCTTGTTTGCCCAGGATCCGCACACACCTTTACAGCAAAAACAGTTCAGACACACAGTAAAAAAAAAAAACCAGACACTTTTAGAACGGCTGAAAAGATTCAGTGTAATGACTCATGTGGTGTAAACATAAACTATAAAGTAATAACATTTTCCCTACACATTAGCTCTTAACAATAAAGGTTCTTTATTTGCAATCTGATGTTCCACGAAGAACCATTAACATGCAACCATTAAATGTTCTTTACACTGAGAAAAAAATGGCGTGAAAAATTTTGAATACATGAAAGTAGACTTTTTTAATATAATATTTATTAAAAGAAAAAAGTGTAAAAAAAAAAAAAGGTACTTTTACAAATATCAAAAATAATGTATTCAAATATCGCATTTTTGAGAAGTTGTACCACATGACAATTCACAACCTGAACTGATTTTGCCATGTTATTCAAGTCATCTGATATTTTAAGAGATTGACCTTATTGACCTTGACACAATCAAGAGTGTTGGCAGAGGTCCTCTCTATGATATTTAATTTTACATATTAATAATCATTTATGTTGCATTTATTAATAGTGATGCAAAACAAACTAAGCTTCTTGTGCTGAACTTCATTCTTTTAAATAAGGCTTTTCTTTATTATGATATTATGAGAGTTGTGCCACCTTGACAAATTTTACATTATACCCCCTACAAAAAATAATTTCGGAATGACAAACATGTTCATCATAGAAGAGGTGTATTTATTGTGTGCTGTGTATTCTCTACCTGTTAGTTTCCACGTTTATGACTTTAATGCCCAGCATGGTGCCGTAAAGCACGAAGTGCCCGGTCTCATCGAAGATGATGCTGGTCAGTCGGATGCCATCCACCTTCTCCAGCTCTCGCTCCACCGCCATTCTGCGGCCAAACTCCATATCAGGCAACTGCTGCCTCATCTGCTGGAGCTCCGTGAACATCTGCCATTGATTGCATAGAGATGACAAATTACTTGAAGTTCTTCCAATGTGCATTTGTTAACCTTTAAAATAAGTAAATATATAATTATTAAAATTATAAGACCCTAACTTACGGATAATGATTCATCAAACACTCTCATCAGCTTCCCAGTGAGGAAACGGAAAATCCTGACTTTGCGGTCAGTGGCGATGGTGGCCATTCTCTTGCCGTCTTGGGAGAACGCCAGGCTGGTGGGATACGTTTTGCATTTGGCAAACTCATACAAGTCTGTGTCGGTCTTGAACTCCCACTCCACCTGCCGTGGAAATTTGAATTCGCTCGGGAGCCCCGTCCAGTATTCCAACATCCCCGCTTTATCAGCCGACACTATGACGCGATACTTCGGGTTCAGGCGGATCTGAGACAGTGGCGCGGTGTGCATCTTTTCAAACGTGTGCAGAGGCTCATTACTTCCCCGTCCATCGAATACAAAAATCTTCCCAGTCGATTTCTCAGAACAGGCTACGGTGGAGATGGCATCTCCCGGATTATAGATCCATTCACACTGGCCTGGATGAAAGCTGGGAAAAAAGAAACGTGCTTAATCCTCGGATGGTCTTTGGTCACTTTAAACTGAAAAAATGTTCTGTTTTGAATTTTTTACGTTATCAGAATAGCATAAAACTTTGTGACTTTTGTGGCACTTGCTATATGAACACACACACAAAAATAATGGACATGATTATAAAAAGAGGAACGATTTAAAAAAGTCACACTTATAAAATACACATATTTCTTTATTTCTCCAACCAGACACCAAACCGCTTTGCTATATTTTTGCTTAAAAACTGTATTAATGTTTTTTTTTTTATTTATATATATATAGATAGATATATCTATATATATATCTATATATCTATATATCTATATATATATCTATATATATATATATATATATATATATATATATTTTTTTTTTTTTTTTTTTTTTTGATTATTTTATATTGAAATAAATGGTATATCATTTAGAAGTATTGTTTATGACCAAGAAATATTTAATACAGAATATTAAAGAATGTATTTTATTTAAAAAATAAATAAGGATACATTAATTTTCATTAAAAAATTAGGAATATCACAGGGTTAAAATAAAGCAAAACAGTAAATTTACACACAGAAGAGCAAGATTTTACCCGAGTTTGAGCATGTTGATCATGTCGAAGTTAACGACATCAAAAACTTTCATGGCCTGATCATCACCCACAGAGCAGAAAAGAGCTCCCTCCGCACTGACGGAGATACACTCGATCACACCTACAAGCCAGAAGCAAACACAGACAAATTATTTACAAATACTATTTTTATATATTTTCTGAAGGAAAAACCCACTACCACAGTGCTAGGCTTGTAAGCTGCTGAGAAGTGGTTGGTATGGTGTTGCTCTGATGTTCTAGACGGTTCTCTAGGGTTTTGCTCACCAGATGTAATAACAGGACACCTACCCAAATGGCAGCGGAAGTGCTTGACAAACTCTACTCCTTCATCCTCTTTCTTCTTCCAGAATTTCACATGCCCATCTTGACTCGCTGTTATGATAAAATCTGTTCTGGGATAGTAAAAAATTACAATCACGTCAAACAAATCCACTTGCCTTAGAGCTCTAAAATCGATTAATCACTTCCAAAATAAAAGTTTGTGTTAGAACGTATGCATATGTACCCTTTATATTTATATGTATATACAAATACACACACATACATGTATAAATTTAAGAAATATATGTACGATATATTAATATTTATATAATTGCAAACATATGCATTTATTTTTCTGTTACATAAGGTTGTAAACTCTGCTTGTGAGATTTTTAAACTTGTCAATCAGGTAAAATTATCTAGCTGGCTGATGATGATTTCGGGGTTTTGGAGTCTCCCATTTAATCACAATAACTGTAGAATTTTAAGCTATAATAATGTAATGCGTTACGACATAAACAATTATATGTATATATATATAGAGAGAGAGTTTTTTTGTTTTTTCGTGGTGGGGTTAATGAAAACTACTGGCCTGATCAGGGATGCAATAAAATAATATTAATATATTATTAATATTCTGAAATGGCAAATTGGAGGGAACTTACTTGGAACAAACAATGTGTGTTATAACATCCCTGTGCATGTAACTTCTCTCATACATGGATGCAGAGGGTAAATTATCCAGGTACAATCTTTCATACGCAAGAACTGCAGCAGAAAACATATGATTCATTAATAACACATATGATTCATTAATAACACACATGATCCATTAATAACACACATCTCAGTCTAAACCAAACAACACAATCAGCTCATTTATTTGCTATGAAGACAGAAAACATGCAATATTTTATAGAAACGGCTATCTGTGTCTCTAAACTTCATTAGCTTACAATCTAGGCACATTAAAAGCGACTATAATGCCCTCAAACGCTGTCTAGGGTTCTAGTTAGGCAGCTCACTAGGTTTAGAGACACAGTCATAGACTCTTCCGGGTTTTGCAGCAGGAATCAAGTTAACCTACCTCTCTTCTTTTTTGTTTGTGTGGCCTCACTGGGCAGAGGCCCGACCCATCCGCCTTCATCTTCATCTTCATCTAGTTTGCGTTTATTTCCAGAACCATCACGGCTCACGTCGGACGCCATTTTCAAATTAAAGTTTATATTTCTTCTTCGATGGTGGTTTTAAGGTAACCAACGGCTCTCGGACCCCACACCGCCGACTACAGGATAGAAGATGAACTTCAATTAACAAACGCTCGATCAAAATAAACCGCATTCTTTCTCCTCGAAACGACACACCTAACATTATTTTCTTCAGATATGGTAATAACGGTAAATTCTTGTCATACTGTACAACAGAAAGTGCTTTGATAATCCTGTGGTAAATTTATGTTGTTCCACAGGACATATTTGTAAGGGTTAACAAACATGAAGCAACATACTGACATATAGAAGTTTATGTATAAAGTGAAAAGTATTGACATTTGAAAATTAAAATGTGTAAATCTCTTTTACAGCACGCATGAGTGTGTCCCATCAGGTAATCAAAAGCTCTACACACACACACAACTTGAAAACTTGGGACAAACGCTGGAAATATGTCATGTAAGTAGACAAGTGTCAAACGCAAAGACCGTCCATAGAAAAGAACACTACATTATAAATGTAATTTTAATAATTTTTATTATTAACTTTAATTTTAAATGCATACTACATTATATACTTAACATATTTACTTGATTACCCAGTGGCTGGGTGTTTCTATGATTGCTTATTAATTTTAAATTTCTTATATTTCAAATTACTACAACATATTTAGACAGATTGTCAGTAGTCTGAAACCCTCTCCGTTTCCCAGTTATTTGTACATACACTACAGTTGTCATGAATCCGGTCTGTGGCCTTCCGCATTACCCCGGACTACATTTCCCAGCAGCCATTTCACTAATCACACGCTCACACCTGAGACCTATCACACAATCACACACCCTACATAAACCATGGACTTCTTCTCTGCCACGGCTGAGTATTGTTTAGCGTTTATCACTCTCTTAGTGATAGCTATATTACAGAGCCCTTCCGTGTTTTCTGAGTCTGAGTCTGAGTCTGAGTCTGAGTCTGAGTCTGAGTCTGAGTCTGAGTCTGAGTCTGAGTCTGAGTCTGAGTCTGAGTCTGAGTCTAGTTTATCCAGTTTATTGTCTGAGTCATTCGTATCTTGATCCTTGGCTGTGTATCTCGGATTTATCTTTCGTCTTGCTGTTTCGGACTGTGTTTGCTCCTCGCCTGGACTATTGCTCACGTTTACGGATTACCTCTCTTGTCAAGCCCCTTTGGATATTGTTCGCTGTCGACTGACTCACGCCCGAAGAACGATTATGAGAATATATATATATATATATATATATATATATATATATATATATATATATATATATATATATATATATATATAATTAAGAAAAAAAAAATATATATATATATATTTTTTTTTAAATTATATATATATATATATATATATATATATATATATATATATATATATATATATATATATATATATATATATATATATATATTTCTTTTAAATTTTATATATATATATATATATATATATATATATATATATATAATTAAAAAATATATATATATAATTAAAAAAAAAATATATATATATATATATATATAATTAAAAAAAATATATATATACATATATATATATATATATATATATATATATATATATAATTTTTTTTTTTGGGGGGGGGGGGGTTACACTTTATTTTAAGGTGTCCTTGTTACAGTGTAATTATACATTTAAGTACTGAGTAATGTTAACTAACTACATGTACTTGCTATATGGTTAGGACTGGGTTTGGCTTAGGGTTACTTGCAAGTAATTATGCATAATTTATTATTATAATAAGTAGCCTACATGTAACGTGTAACAAGGACACCTTAAAATGAAGTGTTTTCCAGTTTTGTGTTACTCGGATCTGTCGCAGTGAATCAGTGCACTGTCACACAGTCACCTCAGGGTGTCGCTGCAAACTAACACAATCCTCAGTCAGCGTACAAACATCTAGCGGAGCTCAATGGATATGAAATACCACTTTCATAAGACTAGACGATATTTATTGTTTTATTTTATTTATTTATTTTTTATTTTTTTTGATAGATAAACTCTTATGTTATATTCTGTTGCTGTATTACATGTCTAGAAAAAGAAAACACCTGCGCTTCAGTTAACCATATAAAAATATGGTTAAAAAATAACCATAAAATATTAAAAAAATGAAGAAAAGAAGTGAAATGAAGACAACAGAAAAATGAAGAAGAAAAAATCAGACTTGACTTTACAAAATTGGCACAGTCTAACTAATTAGGCGAATCGACACTCGTTTATATATATATATATATATATATATATATATATATATATATATATATATATATAAATTATATATATATATATATATATATAATTATATATATATATATATATATATATATATATATATATAAATTTAAAAATTTGACATTTAGCCTAAAATAATGTCAAAATAAATTTCTTTTCAATCACTTATGACTCTAAATAGGACTTTAACTTGTTACACGCCTCGGACAATCTGAATGTTAGGCATAAAGATGTTTTTTAATCGTTTATTGAAGGTTTGTGTTGTTACCTGCTTGACCTGAAGATCAGACGCGCGCGCATCTGCAGTGACGTCACGCCGCACCTCCCCGGCGGTGTTTGAGTTTGAGTTTGAGTTTGAGTTTGAGTGCTTCAGTATTAAAGGCTGCAAGCCTCTGATCAGCTCTGCTGTCCTGCATCCGCACCGGTCCAACGTGCCTTACTGTTATTACTCATCTCTGGTGAATATAAGAGCACGAGACCAAACAATAAGCCATCACATACGCTGGAAACTTAAACAGTTAAACATGAGCTGAGTTACACAAACTTATTCAACAACTTTTTCATATTTTGGAGTTTTTTCCCCCCTGCATTGCTGATGAAGTGAGTTCACGAAGAGCTTTTTTTGTTCCTGTACAAGGACACTACTACATTTGTTGGCATGAGAATGGCTTGAAGCGAAACGAGAGATTTGCTGAAGAATGCACTGAAGTGGAATCAAATGAAGATTTCTGCTGTGTCTACAATAAAAGATGAAGACGGTAACTATCATTTCTTACGGTCTTTCAGACAGAATGGATAGTTGGGCATTCCCACAGAAGATATCAATGCATGTCAATATAACGGAGTCTGTTTTTAATAGTAATCCTTTGTGACGGCTTTATCTCAGACGACAACATTAATGAAAGATACTAAACAAATAAAAAAAAAAGAAAAGAAAAAGAGTCCCTTGGTGCACTTTTGTTCTCATTGGTCTTGTGTGTTTTATTTCAGCGGTCAGTGTAATAGTGTTGGGCAGTTGCCAGCTGTCTGGGTCAGACACGTTTTAGACTCGAGCTGCTGTCTGGAAGAAGCCGTTTTATTAAACTCATGAATGTTCGTCTACACAGTTACTGCTTCAGCTTCTGCTGCGATAGCAAGAAACACATGCAAAAGGAGCTGACATATAAGATATATCTGTTGGAACTGGACGAGTCTTCTGCTGGCGGTTCGAGAGAAAAGCCGGCTTTTGATTTGATGATGTTCATCCGGTGAGTTACTTTTACTGTCACATAGAGCTCTATACATTGAGTCTAGCAACGGTACTGTAACTCAGCCCTGCTTCATAGATAGATAGATAGATAGATAGATAGATGGATGGATAGACAGACAGACAGATAGATAGATAGATAGATAGATAGATAGGCAGACTGACAGACAGATAAGCCTCATGTTGCTTCAAAACTCTATGACTTTCTGCTGTGGAAGATAAAAGATGAAGTTTTGGAAAATGTATCATTGTTTTTTGTTCATGCAATTTTTGTTAGTTGTCACCAAAACCAGGTTACCAGGTTACTTCTTTTGAGGAATGCATGCAGGTGGGTTAGTAAACGATGACAGAAGTGTTGTTTACGCGTGAACTATCCATTTAATACACACTTAAAAATGTATGAAAGCATTGCAGCGTGTAATATCAAACCAAGTCTCATTTTGTGTGAAGTGGCATTTTGTGTGTTTTTATATAACAAATCAATTGAAATATACTGTTCAAAATGAAGACAAAAATATTTTGATGTCAAACGTTAGTGGATTAAGTTCTGCACCTGTGTTACTCTGATAAGAGACCTGTGTGAACTTGAGGAGAACTGACTTCACACATCCACCAAAAACCATCTAGAGACCAGCTGGTAGTACTGCAAATGCAAAGCTGTAACTACAAGAAAATGGAGCTGCAGTAGCATTTGAATGCAAATGACACTTGATTTCATGCTTTGTACATGAAATAAATGCTTGTTGATTCCATTCACACACCAAGAATCTGGAAAAGTTGTAATCGGCTGGTGAAGCTTCAGTCTGATCAGCCACCAGTCAAGTTATTCACAACAGGTTTTTGCAGCATGGTTTCATGCCTTGAGTCGGAAACAGGCAGGGCAGCTAATAGTCAATTGCAGGTGTGAAAATGATAACCTGAAGTTACGGCATCCCACTCAACACCTATGAGCTCACCGTTATGTGTGTGTGTGTGTGTGTGTGTGATCAAACCTGTTCAAGTCCAGATGTTACAGCTATGGAACTGCAATCTGCTCCTGATGTTTGATAAGACAAAGCATGTTTAGTATTTGCAGTTAAAGAGCTATGTTCAGACAAAATCCATTTTAAGATCACAAACTGGCAATTTTCCACTGACAAGTTTTTCCCCTATTCATTTCATTCATTCATTTCCAGGCAAACAAATGGATCGTTTGGGACAAGCTCCTAATATAGATCTGCTGTTTTGGAATAACATGAAGAGAATTCATATGGATTCTTGCCCTGCTCATGGCTGACAAAGGTGCAGGATCAAGTCACCTTTAGGAAGACCTTTAAACCTGGGATTAAGTGTGGACTGAGATTCAAATGTGTCGAGGATGCTTATCACGGATATGTTATGGTGCGAAGCTGGATTGATCGTATCACTTTAATCCACTTGTAGCCTCCCCCAACCCCCCTACCCCACCCCATGTCAGATCTTCCCTAAATTATGGAAATTTTTTGGAAGACGCTGACTTGGATATTTAGCCTGGTCTTGGCCGCTGCTGAAGCTCAGATCCTTTCATACAACTCTCAAGGTAGGTTTAATAATGTGTGGACAGAACATATAGTGATGACTGTAACTAACAGCTGATGTGATAGCAGCTCTGAAAATTCACCAGCAGCAAGCCATAACTCATTTCTGCTTACAGTGATGTCATTAAGACACTTTCAGCTCAGCCCAGAGGAAACTTTTTATTGCTCGGTTATGTTTCATGTAAGTGTCAAGCTCATCTCAGATGCTTCTTCTTAGGAGAAATTAACAGATGAACAAATGAGACCATTATTGACATAGTAAGAGCACAGAGCTATAAAATAAATGTGGGTAGCATAACTCATAAATGTGGGTAGCATAAGATGAGTTGATCTTGGAAAAAATTGATGAGAAACGCTTGAGTTCATTTTGAAATCTCTTGCAGACTTGATCACAGTGTGAGATGTTTTTGAGATCTCCACTGAAACACTGTAGGAGAAAAATCTGAAAAATCTTTACTAAAGAAAAAAGATTACAAAAGATCCCTTTAATATCTCAATTGTTTCTCTTAGACATTAGTGAGACTAAATTGAGAGAAAAGATTTTTGCTCGTGTCTTCTGCTTCCGATTTTTCTGCTTCCGAAGTAATCTCACGTGTTTTCACCGGAGTTCCAAAAGAGATCTCAACAATGTCTCAAATTGTGCTCAGTTTTTCCAGTCCAGTGGAAAAATGAACTACTTTTGCATAAGATGGTGATCTCAGTTATGCTTCCTTTTAAGTATCACCATTGTTGCTCCTGAAAAACCTTAAGAGAAATCTTAAGACTTCTGACTTTAACCATCAAATCTGTCCATATTTTGAGGCATTGTTATTGATCTACTCTGAAACATCAAGAGGAGACACATTTGAAATTACCGGGAGAGAAATCAGAGAAACAGAAGTGTAACACAGAAGTCTCTATGCGCTCCCTTTAAATGTAAATGCTGTGAAGGAGAAACAACGGAGACATTAAAGAGATAGCAATAAGATTTCTTAGCAGATTTATCCAAGAGTAAATTATTTTAGCTTTCCTCTCCACATTAATTTGTGTTTATTTTTATTTCTCCAAAGGATTTTTAGGAGAAACATAAGAAAAAAAGTAACTGAAACTTTTCTAAGCTGTGAAAGAGGAATCTCTGAGCAATTTATCTTTCCTCTGAGCACACCTGCCACTTACACTGATGAAATTGCTTGGTGATTTTTGGTTTCCCATGATTGCCCTCTCCTTAGTTTTGCTCACTGTTATCTGCTTCACTTTATTCCCCAAAACACAAAGCGGAATTCCTGTCCACGCTGGAGCACTATCAGCTAACAGTACCAGTGCGGGTGAATGAGAGGGGCCAGTTCATGAGTTACACTGTGAAGCATTACAGGCCCGGTCGGCGGCGACGTGGACTGGACCTGGTTGAGCTGGACCACACTGAGACCAGGCTTTTTTACAAACTCTCAGCCTACGGCAAGCACTTTCACCTGAACCTGACACTCAACCCCATCCTGGTTTCTAAACATTTCACGGTAGAGTACTGGGGCAAAGACGGACTAGACTGGCAGCATTCAGTGGTCGATAACTGCCACTATGTTGGATACCTACTGGATCAATATAGCACTACAAAAGTGGCATTGAGCAATTGCAAAGGCTTGGTGAGTACTTTGAAAATCTTCATGCTTTTGGGTGTATGAGAGGGTAAGTAACATTTGCTATCTTTAGATGTACAAAAAGAGCCTTCTGATTTGTCCAGAAATTGTAATATTTGTAGCAAGCTGTTTTTCTCCAAAATACCTCAGGAAAAAGCACACTGTTTTCTGCATAAAAGAACAGATTGGAAATTGCACATTCAGGCAGGGATATGAAAGCATGCTGGCCAAAGACATGTGGAATATGCATTGCATTTTATTGCCCACACATCTAAAGATCTTCAGCTGAAGTGTTTACTTCCTCAAAGGGCCACATACTTGCTGACTTAGCCTTCTTGATGTGACTGATACGCTGTCCTTGCTGTTGGAAGATTATTTATAAACCACGTGCATTGTTGCAGAGATGTGCTATTACTTTTAGCGATCAAACTTTTAATCTTCACCTGGCAAAGAAATAGGTGAATAAGGGACCCAAGCAGTATCTATAGACTAGAATATCATAGAGACTTGGGTGAGCTCTTTTGAATTGGGCTAGTGAGCAACCAGCTAGCAACCACCCAGAACACACAGTTTAGAATTAGTGCTGTCAATCGATTAAAAAAAAAACAACAACTAATTAATCACTCTTTTTTCTGAAATTAATCACGATTAATCGCGATTAATCCTACCCAAAATTAAAGTTCTTAAATATACTTTTCACATTCAGTCTTTCAAATTACCATAGAAACAACAGTATATTTTTAATATTTGTTTAATGGCATCTTTTTTATGACTAAAGGCGAGTATCACTGATGTGAGAACTACTGATGTTACTAGGAAATTGTTCTTTTTTTAACTATTGACTATACATTGACTATACACATTAGATATTGGCTATTAATTTGAACATTTATTAGTTAAAAAATAACAACTTCTAATTACGTAAACTTAAAACAATCCTCACATAAACCTATTGTAATAAATGTCATATTTGCCGTGCCCTTCAGCAAGTAGGAAATACATAGAAATTGAATAAAGTTATATAACACTAAATTTTAAAGTAAATGTATGAATCCTCAAAAGTAACAAAAGTTACTGATTTCCTCTTTTTTCTTTTGTTCTTTGATTAACAGACATCACAGCAGCTGGGTTATTAGGTTATTTGGCTGCTTTTACTTTAAGAGCTGCCGTTGCTGAACGTGACATGAATCTGACACGCATGCTCGTAGTTTCATTCGCACTTTAATATGAAATGATACAGGCTATAGTGTGCGCCATCGTATTTGTGCATGCAATTGAAAAGCACGTGCTATGAGCACGGTATAACGGTTGACAGGACAGGAAGATTAATTTTGACTGATATATGATCTGACAAAATCTCATCTGATTGCAGTTCACTGTTGTTCTACTGAAGCTCCTCTTCACCTGTACAGTTTTTGCGCGCATTTGACTAGTGCCTGGCGCTGAGGGGAAGTAGAGTGCATGTCTGAAAAGTCTCCTGTTTGATGTGGTCGTAAAAAGACGTTCTGCATCTAAATAAACACAATTCTCAAGAAAAAAGAGACAGAAGCAGCAGTTGTGAGTGGGGTGGCCAACCCTTGCTCCGCCCCTGCGTTAAATGCATTAAATATTTTTAATTCCGTTAAAGTGGAAAAATGAATCACCTACATTAACATGCTAATTTTGACAGCACTATTTAGAATACATAGCAAAATACCTCAATAAATGCATAGCAAAAATCTAGTTAAAGCTGAAGTGTGTAAGTTCTGCACCACTACCATCACCAAATTGAATTCCAAAAGTTCAGGTGTCCTGAACACTCTGCTATTGGTTGGACAAACAGATAGTGCCATCCCCAACTCACGCTATTGGTTGAATCAGTGTTTCTATGCTGGGAAGCTCAAACAAGCAGAGCAATGTTTTGATAACACCAAATTGTTTACACTTTTTGGGAAAATCAACCAAATGTTGGCGTCCTTACAGTTGTCGGTGCATTTTAAGCTCAGATAGTTGAAAGGATTTTAAAAATGAAAAGTGTCAATATCAATGTCTTGCTCAGCAGTTTAACAGCAGAGCTTCAGGCCAGCGTCCAGAATGAGTCAGCATGTCTACATCACATTAATAAAGCTTAGGCAGCTTCAAGAAACTTATGCCTCATGTGTGACTAACACGATAGAGAGAGGGAGAGAGAGCTGAAAGCGCCTCGTCTGTTTTGCTGCCAGAGTTCTTATCTATGTCCCTGTCTCTGTGTACACGGCTGCTTCTGCTCACTGTTAAAGTGACTGCTGAGTGACAGCAAAATATTAGCTTAGCTGTCTCTCCACATCGGGTTTGAATCCCTCCTGCACCTGCAAGCCCTTTGCCAGCTGATTCCTATCTCATGCTGAGCATTTCATCTGGTGGGGATTTTGATGTTGCTTAACTAAACCGCACTCCACACGGTTGCTGTGAAACGTGGCTTCCTGTGATGCAATGCGATTATTGAAATGTTAGATCACGGCTCTGGCTAGTATAAACTAGTGTGACCCTGTAAATTGCCTTGACAACTCACTTCTGTAACTTTACTAAAGAAAGAATTAATTCTTTGTTTTGAGGTTTTGCATGACATATAGCATATTTATTTGTGAACAATTCGGTTGAACGCTGCTATGTATTTTATATATATATATATATATATATATATATATACATATATATAAGCAACGTTTATACATTTGGAACAACGTGACTAAATTGTGAACTATTCCCTTGAAATAGCTTTAGCGTAGTGACATTTAACTACTTTTCCAAATACTTGACTGTCGTTTAAGTACTTTAAACTATGAGTAGCTTGTATCTTGGCAAGCTTCAGTTTTAAAGTAGCATCCCCATCACTGGAAGCTAGACTGCAGTCATGCATGTTGTGTCTTTAACTTGACGAGAGACTGAGAGGAAAATTCCCAAGCGATCTGGCCCTGTGCAATTACCTTAAACTGGGGTGTTCATGTGGGAGGACAGGCCTCGATATTGGATTCCACCCTGGTATCAGCAGCACCCTCGCATTAATCTATGAGAATTTAGAGTGGCTCTACTGGTCCTGAGGCATTTCCTGCAGCCACTGTGTGCAAACACAAAACCTTCCCTCTAAACCGCCATGCAGACCTATAGTTTCAGGAGTTCAGTAAACAGCAAGCCTGTAGAGATCTTTACCTGACTCCTCAGTTGGATATTGCAAGAGATGACAGAATGATGATTTAAAGAAGTTTCAATACGAGAAGCTTTTGAATTTTGCCAGTTTTCAGAATGTGGAACGTAATTTATATGACAATATAACAAATCAGTTCAACAAGGTTATTTACACTGCGCTCTCTCGTCTCGTATAATAAATCTTTTTAATTACTTCAAAAATTCAGTTGTTCGTGCTCAAAAATCAGAAATTTATTTTTTTCTGATTTTATTTTACACGTGCTGATTTGTACTTATAGGTGAAAGTTCAGTAATTATGATGAAATTTCTCAAATGACAATTGCGGGTAGAATTTTTGAGGATAAATAATTGTGATTATTAGTAACTATTATGCAGTTACATGTACATGAAACTTTTTCAACCAAAACGTCTCAGGTTACGTATGTAACCATGGTTCCCTGAGAAGGGAACGAGACACTGCGTCCTCTAGGGGTCGCTATGGGGATCACCTATAAAACCACAGTATGACCACAGTATAAAAGGGCGCCGGTAGAATACAAACATCCGCTTCTTCGTCTGAAGCTACGTCCGAAGCATGGCGATGATGCTAGAGGACGCAGTGTCTCGTTCCCTTCTCAGGGAACCATGGTTACATACGTAACCTGAGACGTTCCCTTTCGAACTGCATTCTCTAGGGGTCGCTATGGGGAACGGTATACCCACACTGCCATGCTGAGGGGAGTGCAAGCCAAGTACCAAGGCGAGCAACCAAAGTGAGGGAGGCTCCCCAATGACGTCCAGGCGGCTGTCAGTGACTTATCCCCCTCGGCCAAAGGTCTGAGCTGTACACCCAGAGATACATAAGTGGAGTGGGGCCCAAGGTGAACCGGGGCCAGAACCAACTCAGAGAATGGGAACGAGGTTGAACGCATAACCCATACCATATAGGATTTCAGAAAAGTGCGCAAGGTTCCTAGCGTGGACACTTACCATAATGTGGATTTTAGAAAGCATATAGAAGCTAGCGTGTACACTTACCATAAACATGGATTTTAGAAATACCGTTACTAGGGGAGCTTTAGCCCAGGAGCTGCATCGATATGTCCTAGTAGATGCTCAAGGATACATAAGTGGAGTGGGGCCCAAGGTGACCGGGGCCTGAGCCAACTCAGAGAATGGGAACAAGGTTGAGCGTGTAACCCATACCATGCCGGATTTTAGAAAAGACGCAAGAGCTAGTGTGCGTCTTACTACAACGTGGATTTCAGAAAGCGCCCAGAGGCTAGCATGAGCACTTAAGAAGAACACCATTTAAAAATGTTCAATGAGGCCGTTTCTAACAGGACTCAAGCCCATAGACTTGGGAGGTTCTGGCAAGCAGAGAACTCAATACCCGACTTAGAGGGAAGTTCTAAGGTCTCAGGGAGCAGGATCGTGCTCAAAGTGACCCTCCATAGTGAGGGGAGCACTGCAGCTCTCAATACTGAGTGAGCTGAGTGGGATGCCCCCCCCCGGAGCAGAGAAATTCAACTCTTCTTGAATAAGAGGAAACTTGATTGCTCAACAGGAGATAGCATGCTCATAAGGGACCCTCACTTCATGAGGGGGCCAATATTAGCTTAATCCACCAGCATCCCACCAGGGGCTACAACCTGGAATGGTAAACCAAAGCCGAGGAGAGCGGAGGTCCATCTCTTGACATCAGGGAGGTATTTGTGCTCCAACTAGGAATGGCATGCTTCGCAGAAGACCCTCAGCGATGGGAGCACTGCCATGCTCATCCAATGAGGACATTACAGGGGCAAAAAGAGGCCTGACAACCTAAAGCTGCTGTTCTATGGAGCTCCAGGAGACCAAGGACCTTCAATACCTGAATAGGGCAGTTGTGCTGAAGGCAACCTCCAACAGTGAAGGGAACATTGTCCCCGTACTCATCAATGAGGCTAGAATCATCAGGCGGCAGCAAGCGGCCTACTTATCCGATGAAGTTGCTATGGAGCTCAAGATGAAGAGCTCAGCCTCGAAAGGGAAAGAGCCCCATTAGCCGAGGCGAGCATACAACAGCCGCAGGGTACCTCTCACTCAAAACCCCCAGAAGGACAGTGAGCAGTAACTGACTCTTCAGACTGGAATTCACTGTTTAACCATGAGGGCAGAGTAGAAATAGAAAGCGAAGCTGCTCTATGCCTCAGTCATAGAAGCTCTGACACAAGAGATGGCTAAACAGGCTCCCATGAGGCCCCTCAGGGCAGGACATGGGTAGCACGACCTGGACATGCAGCTCCTCAGAGCAATGCCATCAGGGTGTGAGGGAGCACGCCAACCTGTAGGTTACCTGAATAGAAGGACCGACCGGCCCTGTGGTTGCAGTGATGTAGCGACTAAGGAGGCTACCTCATAGCACCTAGCGTCTCGGTTGCAAAGTTGGCGATCAAGAGACATCTTGAGCGGAAACCAGGGGTCCCGTGGCCAACAGGGAAGTAATGCAAAGGACCTAGCCCTGAAACATAGAAAGAACACACAAAACCAACCGTACATAGTGCAACACAAGCCTAAAGCAGCTAACGAACAGATTACAAGATCCATAACTTGTTTTTAGAAAAAAGGATCGTACTCACCCACCATGGTTCCCTTCGCATGATAATACTCTGTATGGACGCACTGGAAGACTAGTCTGAAAACTAAACCCGGACCATCAGTCAGGCAGTTCTATGCATCATAGAACATAACCAAGAACATCATAGGTCCAGTAGAGAGACTGCAGTGTGAGCGCAGGAGGTTCCACCTAACCTCATTCAGGTGGGCAGAAGGAAAATACAGGGGAATTAGTGAGGGAAGGTGAGGGCAAATGTAAAAACCCTAGAGGGAGGTGAGTAGATGTTCAATCCTTACTCTGGTCTGGATGAGAGCATTGGGAACGCCTCGTCTGGATCACCTCCCTCAGGCCTTGCCAACCTCTCACGAGCTCCCACGAGCCGCACCACTAGCCTTCTGTGCCCATCTCCGATCCTCAGACCGGGACGGGCCAGGACCCCTCTGTTGTTCGGGCTGGGACCTGGGCCTTCACGCGATGAAGGTTTTAAAGGCAGCAGAACGCGTCTTTGCCTCCCTGAACTTCTCGACCACCGTCTCAACGGAAGTACCGAAAAGCTCGGAAGGTGAAGGTGCGTATGCCCTGCCATTCAAACGAGATGTATCCTGAAGGTGCTTGGATGGCAGGAAGGGAGCCTTAAGGGAGGATGTTTCACCCACAGAGAGATAGCTAGCTAGCGTCTCTTCTATAGGAGGCATCCTCTCGTAGCCGTTTTCACGAATCCCTTCAATATTGGCATAACTAGTATGCTAGAATCTATGAATGCGCGAGGAAAACGGCTTATTCTATGTCTTCCCCTTATGAAGGCCGGGAAGGAATGGAAGGCTCACTTTAGCTGGGGGGCTATGATCAGAAAGTTAATGTTCATCGAGACAACCCCGTGGCGCCACCTTCCTAGCCCGCTTCCATGGCAGGTCCAACCTCGCCGTGGCGCGTTCCATAACCTCCAACAGCTCATCATACTCAGGGCAGGAGGATTTAGAGGGTTCAGAATCAGCTTCCTCTTGCTCATCACAACATCTCCTGCTCTTCCGGGCCAGAGCCAAGCAGAGCACTGGCTGCCAGATCAGACGATGTCAGAGAAATCGCATCGTCATCCAGCAGCTCGCTCTCATCCCCGACCAATGAGCGAGAAAGGGAAAGCCCCTTATTCAACTTATCAGCCAGGTCCACCTGTGAACCTCACGAACTCAGCAGCAGTGGCAGGTCCCAAACCGCGGGGAGCAGATGGCTGCCCCTCCTTCCTCGAAAAGAGGGACAAACGAGAGCGGAGTTTCTTTATGGGAAGAAGCTCACAGTGCAAGCAAACTGCCCCCTCGAGGACATTGCGTGCGTGCTCCTCGCCCAAATACATGACGCAAAGATCGTGTGTGTCATCAGGTGTCAAATAACGAGGACACGGATCCGGACTCTTCTTAAACACCTTGCTAGTGCTTGCCCTAATGTTAGGTAAGAAAAACAAAGCTTACCAGAGATGCACAGCTTCAAACACAACAGTCCCTGAAGATGAAGAAGAGGATGTTTGTATTCTACCGTCGCCCTTTTATACTGTGGTCGCGCTGGTAGTGATGCACCGCACCGGAAGTGACATCATAGGCTGTTGCCGGCCAATGTTATTGTCATTTTGAATGCAAGCTTCAGACACGGGTCACGAAGAAGGCATTCCCCATAGCGACCCCTAGAGGACGCAGTTTGATGTTCCCTCGAAAGGGAACCATAAAACTCTATGCATTTTGCCCATTTTACATGACAACAGTGTTTTAGTGGCCTGAAAATGCAAATTTAAAAAAAAAAAAAAATGGGTTTAAAAGTGCAAGTTTTTGTAAATAATAAGTTATCGTCTCAGGGTAAACTAAACACTAAATTACACTCAGTTTGCAAGAAATCAACATAAAAAAAAAAAAACCTATTTTCTATGTTTCACTATTGGTGTAGTTACTGCATTTTGGCTTTATAGTTTTATACTATAATTTTATACTTTATAGTTTTTTATACTTTTTATACTTTTACAGTTACATTGAAGTTGCCAATGGAGAAGGAGACTCTTTGCCTAAAAGCATCTACCAGTAGGCTAAGCAAAAATTGTATTTACAGTATTGGATTTACTATGGAATTTTGAAAATTTCCTCTGAAATTTTCTAATTCTTTGTCGTTTTATTGTGGTGGTCTTTTCCTTTTGTCTGTAAAGGTCGAAAACTTCTACACGAATCTTATGTTAACACTAAGTAAGTGTAAACATAATGTTGAGGTTTTACAAACTAAGGGATGTGAAGCATGAATTCTTTTCTGCCACAAATGCTGTCCAAAAAGCTTATTTGAGATTGCTTTAAGACCTCAGATAAGGCATCTATCTTATCATTTCACATGTTTTAGGGCACAACGTGTTTTTAAATGTTTTTTTGCCATATTGATTACCATTTGTATAACCACAGTTTTACTACAAATACTATGGTTAAACTATGGTTAGTTTAGAAAAACCATGGTTACTTTGTGGTTACCGTGGTTTAACTATAGTAATCATGGTTAATCATGGGCTTCATTTGTAGTAAAACCATGGTTAATTTTTCATAAGGTCTGTTATGTGATACTATCTAAGTTTGATCTGTCTCAATGGCTGGGCTCAAATGAAAGTAAAAGCAATGCTTTTACAAATGTAATGTTCCACCTCTGCCATTAAACCAACTAGATAACCAACACAAAATCTTTAGGCTGTAGTCCACAAGAAATTTCAAACAGCTCTGCTTTATCAGGTCTGTAATATTAGACTTTTCTCCACAATCATCCTTTAGTCAGAATAAAGAACAAGACAGTTGTAATGATGCTAAAATGTTATATTATGATTGTGCGGCCAAAGGTACTGGCTCACCATACTTCGTAAATTGAGATCTCTGCGTTGCTTCAGTCATTTTATTGAAACCAAAAATGGAAAAACAATCCTTTGAATGCCTCAGCAGTTTTCGCCGTGCATCACACAGCATACGGCTTATATCAACTGCGCTTTTGTTTTGCGTGTGCAGCGTTGGCTATTTCTTTGTAAAGATTTAATTGGTCTCATTGTGGAGTTTTACAGACTTGGAGAACATGCCAGAGTTTTTTTCTTCTTCTTTTTCTATAAACACATTTCTGAGGCTCTTTTTGAATTTATGTTAAATTGTGGGTGTTCAAGGGCGCAGGTCTGTGTGCTTTGGTTCCTGTCCCAGTAATTACAGTGTTGTTCTTTATGTAATTGGTGGTTTTTGAGTGATTTATCTCATTGATTTGTATTGTGGTGTGTTTTTGCATTTGCTTGCAATGCTGAATGATACGAATTACTTGAAATAATATGAGTAATAGTTATCTGCATTCTGGTATGTACTTTAACAGCATGAATATATTTGTAGAGATGATAAGCATGTGATACGGCCATTAAAATGCATGAATTTACAACCTTGTCCTTGACATTGCAGATGGAATATTTCAAACCTTGTCAATGAACATATTTTCTTGTTTTTCCTATGTGCTTTTTGTGTAACCTATCATTTTCTCTTTTCTTATCAAGCATGGTGTCATAACCACAGAGGACGAGCAATATTTAATAGAGCCATTAAAAAATATATCCAGAAATTTCAGTGATGTCAACCACGAAGGACAACCACATGTTATTTATAAAAAGACTTCCATTCCTTCTCTGCAAGAGCCAAGCGAGGAGTTCAGCTGTGGTGTTTCAGGTTGGTAAACCTCCATTTGGCCACATTGTGACATAAACAGCTATAGATAGCAGTTTAGGAAATGATGGTCAGTGGTTCAGGTTTGGCTGGAAGTCTCTGCAAACAGCTTCGGCATAAACGTTGAGTTAAGATCTACTTCAGCTAAACCTCATTTTACTATCAACTGAACTGCTAATGAATCACTTTTTGATGAAAATGTGAACCATTTTTGTTTTCCCCAGACCTCACAATAAACAGGACACCCAGCTACGATACCAATCCTGAAGCAAACACACCTTATCCAGACACGGACGGTGACAGCTCGATGGGTGGCCACCGCCAGCGGCGTTCTGTCAGCTCTGAACGCTTTGTGGAGACCCTGGTGGTGGCGGACAAAATGATGGTTGGCTACCACGGTCGCAAAGACATCGAGCACTACATCCTGTCCGTAATGAATATTGTAAGTTTGGTCCTGCTTTTCTCATGTGTGTTTGTCTCCAATGTGCGTTTCATTTCTTTTTAAGGGTACATGAAAAGAACTCGAACAGCATTTGGCTGACTTTGTGTCTTTTCTTCTTTTCTGGAGGTCAGGTTGCCAAACTTTACCGTGATGCCAGTCTTGGAAACGTTGTGAACATTATTGTAACCCGACTGATTGTTCTGACAGAAGATCAGGTGAGTGTTGCAGAAGTCGATTGTTGACCCAAAAATGACAATTCTGTCATTGCTTACTCAACCTCATGTCATTCCAACCTATATGACTTACTCTCTTCTTTGAAACACAAAATAATATGTTTTGAAGAATGTTCATGTTCTCTTGTAAGGATGAAAAACAATGAGACTTTTCATTTTTGTGTTCCACAGAAAAAAGAAAGTCATACACTTTTAGAATGACATGAGGATGAGTAAACAATGAAGAGTTTTCATTTTTGAGTGAACTATCCCTTTAATGGTGTAATGCTTCAAGAATAAACAGTTTATAGTGTACAGCTGCATTTTGGTTTTTCTAAAAGTCATTGTATTTCAGTAGTACTTCTTAAGACTAGACTGGTGTGATATTTTTCCCTAGTCTCACGCACATGCACACTATTCATCGTTCTTTTCTTTTGTCTGCATTAGCATTAAATGAGCATGAGCGCAGAGTATTTTTAGAAGCTTAGAAACACACCTCACAGTAGTCTGCTGTTTTATTGCCCTGAAAAAGACAGATGGAATCATGAATCGTCTGACCATTTTTAAAGATAAAAGTTATTCAAACAGATATGCCTAGACATTGTCCCTGAGGGAAACTTTGTAAATGATTTTACGTTAATGTCTTTAATGAAAGGGCCAGGGCGTTTGTCTATGTTTTTTTGTTCTTGGAAGAGTCAAATAACTCTTCCCAGACTGGGAAACCAACCAAAAGATCCAACTAGCTCTAAGATGATGTCATAAGAGCTACAATTCACATTGTACCAGCCAAATAATATAATATATTAAATAAAATATATACACTTAACACGTCGAAGCGTCCTTTGTCATATTGCGACTTGTCAGCTTGCTGTGGATCAGATTTTGTTGCATTGATACATTGCATTGGTTTTTTATGTTGCAGCCCAACTTGGAGATAAACCACCATGCAGACAAATCTCTAGACAGCTTCTGTAAATGGCAGAAATCCATTCTTTCTCATCAGGGAGATGGAAACAGTATCCCAGAGAATGGGATCGCCCATCACGACAATGCTGTTCTCATTACAAGGTCGGTTACTATTATTTCCATCTGATTTCTGGAGTACTTCGTAGTTAAGGTTGGGGATATGGTTAGGATTGGGTTTGTTTGAAAGGAATGTTGTTTCAGGGCCAAGATGTTGATTCAGGAACACATCCCACTTGGTCACCAACACTTCATTTGTTCAAAATCATGACTGATGATGACTAAACTTTACTTTAAAGACCAAATCTCACTATCTTAACTAGCATGCATATCACTAGCAGATTGGGTTTTTATTAGTACTTATAAAGCACATATTAATGTCTTATTCTGCATGACCATATTTTATATTAACTAGATAGTAGTTAATAGTTAGTTAATAGTGAGAATGGGACCTTAAAATATAGTATATATATTCAATGCTTAGTAGTTTGTATAGTTACCATTCCACAACCTAAAGAATGGTAGCTACTACATGTTAGCTCTCTGCATTATCAGACCTCACTTGATAAAATTGTCACATTTCCTATTCAGTCTGACTATAGCATTAGTTAATTAGTTAAGAACCTCTGTTTAAACTACCAACATCACCTGGAATTGTTACAGTTGCTTTGATTTTATTTATTTTTTTTTTTGACATTTTGACTGCGTAACCCAGCAAACTAAACATGTCTTGTTGAAAATTGTTTTTTTTGACTTGAGGTCATCTTTTTTATTTGAGTCAGTCTGTGTTTGTTAAATACATACCCTTCTGAAATCCCTCCCTTAATTCATTATATTTATCCAGGAGCTCAAAACATCTTACAGTAGTTGTTTCAGTGATTAGTTTGTGGGCGATCAATCAGCTAAACTGTGGACAGCTCTGTGATTTTAAAATTTTTTACTTACTTCCTCAATTTAGCTCGAATTAGAGAAGAAAAGCTTGTTTTAGGGTTGGTTGACATTTTGGCATTTAAGTTTGACAGTTTGTACTGGAGGCATATATTGGGTGGGTCGTTTACAACTGAGACTAAACTGGTTATTAATGTCATTGTTAATTGGTGTTCACTGATGCATGACTGTGTGGTTTGGACAGGTGCGAGCCTTGACACCGTCAGCCGATACTGTAGATGTCACTCCTTGAGCCGAGGTTATTGGATATTTCTGTTTATACACATATAATTTGTTTAACTTCTTAGTGTTTTTGCTAAACATATGGAGCCCAAACAACTTTTCGAATTGACTGAAATTGGCGGTGCGTCTGATGCTAGTCTACAGAAAGTTTCAGTTTAAATTTATTTCTTCAGAACAGACACAAATCTGCCAAAGTAAGCCAGGCGGTAAACAACTAGCCGTTGTCCTGCTAATTTCTGGCAGACTTATTTTGAGTCTGGCAAACAAACCGCGCTAGTTTGCCGCTATAAATGGATTTCATTCTGAATTAAGAGCAGCTTTAAACTTTTGTCAGAGAATTTTCCTTTCAGAAAGAGAGGAAAACCTTTGTGTAATGCTAAATTTGTTGGAGGAATTGACATTTCATATTTCAGTTAAATATAAATGACTCCAAAGCTCAGATTGTATTCTTTGGATCCACAGCTGTTGTTTTAAGAGATCCGTTCTGATTGTTTGAGGCTTTACTTAAGAAACGAACAATAGTCAAACGGTGGATAGCTATTATATCCCAAGCCAAAATGTTCATTAGATCTTAAGGCGGTGTGTGGAACCTGTATATAGAGACATGCAGATTTTTTGGCATCTCCAAATCAAATTTATGTAGTTTTTTTTTTGTTTGTTTTGGGAGTCTGAACAGAAAAAAAAAAAATGTTTACAAACTTGCAGTTAGTTTGAAAAGTTCATATTGAATTTCTTTAAAGAAAGAAATAATTAAATTTATTTATTAATTTATTTTAGCTAAAGTATTTCTCATCACTCTGGACTCATTCTTCATACAGTCGACTATGTGACATTTACTTTTATGACATTTATGTGACATTTACTTACACTATTTACATACTGAATGAGTCACTCTGAGGCAGTTATTTTGGACAAAGGAGTATAGTATATTCATGCTTCTGAGTGAAATGTCATGATAGACACGAGCAAAGGCAATATTTCAATTTTCTGTCTTCTCTTTCCACATTGTGAGAAAGTCATTTTACATACATCAGCTACACTGTATTAAAGAACAGATCAGATTTCATCAGTTGTAAAATGACAGTGTAGTCAGTCAGTTCTGGATTAGATTTTAAAATCAAATTTGATTCATGTGCAGCATGAACAAAGCCTTATTTACATGAAGGCTAATATGCTGATTAGCTTTGTGTGGTTAGCGTATTGTTGAGTACTCCAGGAGGAAGGTGCCCCTGCAGCGCTGCGATTTTATGACCATTTATACTAGCAGTGCTTAATTTGGAGACATTTATGTGAGGTGATTTCATATATGACTAATGATAGCCTGAAGGAGAGCTTAACAATCCTTGAAAGCCTGTTCAAGTTAACTCGCCAGCATACCATACACCGTCATGTCTTTACTTATTAGCTCTCTAGCCGATTATGATTATTTGCTTATTTTGGTGAAAATCAGTACTAATTAGTCATGCTTTCGATTGGTTTTGGTTTTTGATTGTTGTTTGACATCATACATTGACTTTTACTAAAATTGGTAACACTTTATTTTACAGTGTCCTTGTTTCACGTTACAAAAGTTATGTTATGTACATATACATAATTTAAAATGCAACTAACCCTAATCTTTACCCTAACCCTATAGTAATTACATGTTGTTAATTAATATTACTCAGTACACTGTAACAAAGACACTAACATAAAATATAAGCTAAAATTGTCATAGTGACGGTAATTTGCTCCAAAGTAAATACAGTTTTTTTTTTTATAGTAAATATAGAACTTTTCTGAACTTATTATAGCTGCAATTTACTGTACAGTGTTTACTACAATATCAAACGTTGCAATATTTTACAGTGTTACAAAAATTGTGACAGTTGCTGTAGTTTCAATGCTTTTTATTAAGTTTACTATAATGTATTTAAATAAAATGTAATTATGGAAACAACCGAGTCATTGCAATTTAAGTAAATTTTGCATTTATTGCAATTTTAGTAACTGGACGTTGTTAAAATGATCTAAGTTTCAGTAAACTACCATAACTTTTACGCTTTTAGTAAATTTTAATGAATGCACAAAGCTTACAGTAAATTTCAAAAACCTATTGTAACTATGAGAATAAAAAAAATGTTGCAAACTATTCCAACTTTTGTGAAATTTGTAAAATTTGTGACTATTGCAATGATTTTAATCAGTTTTGTAAACTACTGCAACTTTCACAATTGTAGCAGCATACAGCATTACCCAGACTTTGTGATATTTTCAAATTTTTCTAAAAGTGTCAGTTTTAAGTGTCATTTTTGAAATTTACAAGTTTTGGTGGTTTACTTAAACTACCAAAAGTTTTCATTTGAATAATTTATGTATAAAGTTTACTAAAATTGCAATAATTGCAGTAATTTACAAAATGTAGTAAAATTGTGATCTTTGTACTTGTTGTATAAAGTTGTACTTGTTTATAAAGTTTACTAAAATAGATGTAGTTGTGTGATTTTAAATTTAACAGTGTAACAGAAAAAAGGACATCACTCTCACAGTAGAAATGATTACATATCCATATATCTGTCATTAAAATTACTTTCACTTCAGCAGAGGTCACATGAACAGTTTTCTGAGGTCAGCTGTCCCTCTCACTGGGTGGCCCAGAGATGTAAACTTTAGAGAGAAGCTCTCGGGTGATGGCAAAGAAACATTAGTGGGATAAAGACTGCGTGATGCAGACATATCATCCTGACGGACGGTCCATTCTGACCTCTTCAGCAATGTTTTTCCAGCCCTAGACTTTTGGCCGGAGCATGACGGGGGGATGCAATATTGCTTGTTTGGAACACGATCCATTGTGAGAGCTGAGGGAAATTAAAGTAACTAAATCAAAATAAATCGATGTCCAAATGAGGTCAGCTTCTCGACACAAGTTCATGAGACAGTACCTAATGCTGGTGGGTTTGCTCTGCTTGGGGAGTCGTGAGACGAGGAGGGAGCGACTGAAATTGAATTTGCATTGTCCTTGGTTTTCTAATACATTAAAAGCCCGTCCTCAAGGCAGAGACCTTGTTCATCATTCCGCGTGTATGCCTCTCTTTTTTTTATTAATATTGAATTACCAGTACAGTATATACATCAATTAGACATCAAGTGAAACAGTGGGTCAGTGACACACACACACACACACACACACACACACACATACACACACGTATATTGGATCTTCCATCTAATTTACTCTAAAGTTTAATATGTAATTTTGTTATACATACAGATTTAGCAATTTGATGAAATGCTAATGTTTTGTAGTTATTATTAGTTGTAGTTGCTTAAGGCACTATTAATGATATTTTTCAAAGCCTCTTAAACTAATGATTTAAAAATATTCCAGTTTGGTACAAACTTGGTCAACGGAATTTGTGGCATAATGTTGGATACCATTGAAATTAATTTCAGTGTATCACCTGTTTTTTTTTTTTTTTCTTTTCTTTTCAAAAATTTTGAATTAATTTTACAGTGAGGCACTTACAACGGAAGTAAAGGGGGTTTAAATTTATGGAGGGTTTAAATGCAGAAATGTAAAGCTTATTGTTGTATCAATTCATTTACATTAATTCTTTTGTTAAAACTTGTGTATTATTTATGCTGTAAAGTTTATCTTGTCAATTTTACAGTCATTTTAAAGAGATAGTTGACCCAAGAATCATTTACTCACCTTCATGTTGTTCCAAACCTTCAAACTACAGAAGATCTACAGAATCTACAGATCTACAGAAGTAAGAAAGTCATACAGGTTTTGATCAACATGGTGAGCAAGTGATGATAAAATTTTCATTTTTGGGTGAACTATCTCTTTAAGGCTTTAGGTATTACATTACAGTGGCAACATTGTTGTACAATTAGATATAATTTGGATATAAAATCTATAGGTTAATAAGAGATTTAACGGGGTCCTATTACACTTTTTCACCTTTCCTCTTGTTTGTAAATATTCTCAGGGTCTTAATTGGGCAAAATTGACACCATTGTTAATATTGATAGCTGAGCAGATGAAGCTTGTGGTTATGGTAAGGGGTGTGGCATCTCCGGAACATGCTCTAAGCGGTTCACCAATCACAGCGCACTGAGCCAGCTAACCAATCAGAGCACATTTCATATTTCGAAAGGAGGGGCTTCGCTGAAAAAGGAATTAAACAGAGTGTTTGAGACAGACTAGTAAGGGACGTGCTGCAATTATGTAAACTATGTGAAAAACAATGAGTTTTTGGAACAAACAAGCATGGAAGCCTATTCTAGTACACCCCAAAAACCAAATCAAGACTTCGTAAAAGGGCATAATAGGACCCCTTTAATAAGAGATTCTTTTATTATGGCTATTCTGTTGATGCAATGAGTATTTTAACACTTACCAGCTGGCTCCATTCACTTCCTTTGTCAGTGCCTCACAAATTTTTGCATTTTTAAAGAAAAATAATAATAATAATAATAATTTTTATATGTATTTTAAAATATTATTTAAAATATTATTTTAAAATTTGACCGAAAACTTGTGCTACGGACATAAATACCTCAAATCACATGGCTTGTTAAATAACTTATGATGATAAATTTAAAAAATTCCAGAGAAGCTGCTGTTTTGACTAACCGCCTAGCAACACCCTAGCAACTGCACAGCTACACAAAACGCCCTACTAATTGCAAATCAACTCATTTGCATGGGCAGGCACTGCTCACATTGTCTTAAGAATGTTTTACATGAGCACAATCTCAATATGAGTTTACATTTTTTTTCACATTTTTATAAATTGTATAAACAGCGTCTTACGTGCTTATAACCTGTGCAAAGGAGCACAAAGAGACCCTTGTTTTGATTATTTATTTTTTGGCTGCAATATTCCAGTATGATTTTCCAGATTCAAAGATCTTTTGGCTCTTTTGACCGTTTTCAGCTGCCACAGTAAACAGAGCGCATGGATATCTTCAGATCGACACCAAAATAGAAGGCCGATAGGAACTTTCCAACTACCAGACTGACTGAATACGTGCATAACGTCTGCGCCGTTCCCCTCAAGCCCCTGACGCAAAACACAAAGCTTCTGAGATAGTTTAATATGATTCAGATCAGGCACTGTGTCTTTCCTCTGCGCTGAAGACAATGTCAAACAAAGCCTGGCTGCCTGCCTTTGGCCAGACTCAGCAGCCCAAACTGCTTGTGATATTTTTCAGGAGGTGTTAAATGCCCCATTTGGGGAATAAGAAAATATTTGGTATTCTTTCATATAGGCCTGCTGTCAAAAATGTCCGCTGACTGACGACAAGTCCCAGTGGGGAAAAAGAAAGAGTTTGGGTTACAAAATAAACAACAACAAAAAAGAAAACTGAGGCGAGTAGCACAAACTGACAGTAAGTTATAGTGGATGCTGTCAATAAAATGTAGGTCATTTTGATTACATTGCATTAGTTTGACGTTTTAAACTTGCTTAAAAGAAGTAAAAGTAGGAGTCTAATAATTATTAAACTTCAAGACGTTACTTTCTTGCAGCTCAAACGTGGTGAAAAGCAAGAACAGATAAAATGTAAATGTGGACCTTGTTAATGTTAATGTAAGATTATCTGTTACGGACATGAACCATAATCGCATACTGATGCTAATACTGTGCTAATACTTACGGTTTGATAAAATGGGTGAAAAAAAAATCAGTGGAACTGCATAAAATGAAGGACATGAGCCATATTGTGTCATAGGTGGATCCTTTTGATTACACTATATTTCAATAGTCCATTTTAGACATTTTATTAACTACTAAGTAGCCTAACTTTGCAACTACATGTCAACTAACTCTCATAGCATTAGTAGATTGTTAGGTTAGAGATAGTAGAATCAGTTCACATGTACTTGCAAACTTACTTGTAGTCACTACAGTATCTGTTGGGGGACCATCAAAATAAAGTGTTAGCAGATATTAAGCTGACAGTCTACAAATATTCTAATGACTGCTAGTTGACGTAGTTGTGAAGTTAGCAGAATGTCTATCAAAATAAAGTGTTACTCCTTTTTTTTTTTTTTTTTTTTACTCCAGACATTAAGCAGCCACCCAGAACACATTAGTAACCACATTCGAATGAGTTTGCACAGGCAAAGGCATTTACGTTTTATTTATAAGTAACGCATGGAGTTCTGATGAATTTCTGTCATACAAAGACCTCACTTTCGATTTCTTTTCTCTTTTAGGTATGACATCTGCACCTATAAGAATAAACCCTGCGGTACTCTCGGTAAGTACCTGAAATGTATCCTAAGACGAAATATACTTTGATTTAAAGGGTTAGTCCAAAATTGAAAATTCTGTTGTCATTTATACAACCTCATGTTGGTCCAAACCCATAGGAAATTTGTTCATCTTCGGAAAACAAATGAAGATATTAATCAAAATCTGAGAAGTTTCTGTACCTCCACTGAAAGTCTATTCACCCAAAATGTTGACGCTTCAAAACATTCATTAAGAGATCATAAAATAAATGTATATGAATAGAGTGGTTTAATACAAGTGTTTTGAAGAGTCACAATCACTTTATATGATGAACATATTTATTTTAGGCTTTTAGTCACATATAGACCCTTGTGAAAAATAAATATAGGCCTACTAAAATGTGTACTACAAATACATTTACATATTTATGTACTTAAAAAAAATAACTTGCAATTGTACTTTTGGTATACTAAACTGGTATACTTAAAGTCTACTAAATTGGAACAACTAATTTTGTACTTTAATTGTGTGGAAGTAATGCTGAAGTCCAACTAAACATATACTGAAGTATATTTGATTGTGCTAAAATGGAACTATTGCAAGTATAATTCAGGTACACTTTATATATCTTGCATTCAAAGACCGCTATTATTCAAAGATCATTCAATCCTCATCAATAGTGACATTAAAACACATTTTAGGCTTAATATTAAGAAATGTGCATTGTGCACAAATAGTACTTGAGCAATATGTCAGTATATAGTCTTGAGCAATATGTCAATAAATATGTTAATAGATATACTTAGAATATAAAGTATATACTTAGAATGAAATAAATGTATTTTAAATATATAACGTTTTAACTAGGGATTATTGATCAGAAAACTTAAACAGAAGTTCAACCTCGACACGCAAGAACAAACCTCATTGGTTCTTGTGGAAGCTCAAACTGCTGGTGTGACACACAAGAATGAACCTCATTGGCTCTTGTGCGTCAAGCGAGTATGCTTGAGCTTCAATAATCAAATTTGAATTGGATTTGATTAAAAATATCTTAATTTGTCTTCCGAAGATGAGCAAATTTCTGGAACTTCTGGAACGGCATGAGGGTGAGTGAATGATGACAGAATTTTCCTTTTGGAGTGAACTAACCTTTCAAACGTATGTCACTGAAAGGCAAATGCTACATGCTTCGTTAAACAAATAATTTGGTAAGATTATTGAGAAAGACTTCACTGCCCTGTCTTTATAGAGCTGTTTGGCTCATGATGAGCTCAAACATGGCTCAAAGCCTGCTTGCCTCTACAGCCGCCTCTGTCTCTTGTTTCATTTCCAAACATTCCCACTCCTGTCTGCTACGGGACGGAGGTGTTTACCCCTCCCCTGGGCAAGCCAAAAAAGAAAACGAGTGAGGAAAATTAGACTATATAATATATAACAGAGAACAACAGATAAAAGAAGAATTAATATGTTTAAAGAAGTTGGGATAACTGAGGAGAACGCAAACACTGGTGTTTCCCCCCTTAAATGATCTGCAGGCAGTGTCAAAACCTCGTCTTATCTGAACCAGCCCCCTCCAGGGCTGAACCGTATATCTTAGAAGTAATATTGTGACTCCAGGGGTGGTTTGACAGATTGACCGCATTCGTCACATTCCCCAGGTCCCTTTAATTGCCCTGGCATCTGCTCTGCTTCCTTGCTGCCCCCCTCCTCTTTCTCCACCTCCATCTCCACTTCAACACCCCCCACTCACCCAGAGGCATCATCGTGATCTCGGGTCAACGTGTTGCCCTCTGGGGGTCACCGGGTAATCGCAGAGTGGGGATAATACCAACGCGACCCTTGGCTTAGGAAAACAAGCCCCACAAATGAGCTTTCAACTCAGCCTGGGCCCACTAGCCCTTTTCCATCCTGTATCTCTTTCCTTTTTTACCCTTCTTGTCTCCAGTCGGTGTCTTATTAGCCTTTGATTTGCATGTCTGCTCTTGTTTGGGCCTCTGGATAAGGAAGATAAAGAGACCAGAAGTGCTTTGTTGGAGCGATGGTTCCCAAGCAGACACAAGCTTCTCTCGGTATTCCATATTCTTTTGCAATATCTTTAATATTATTTTGCCCACAGGGAGGTCAGGTTTATACCTTTCCAATACTCTTTTGTTATATTATCAACTTTAAAGCAGTAGTTCAACCTCGTAGCATTCCAAATCTGTATTACTGTGTTTTCCGTGGATCACGGGTCAGTGACATGGTTATATTTATTTTTTTGTTTGTTTGTTTGTTTGCTCTGTCTATTAATTTTTTTACGAAATGCAGTTAATATATCTCTTAAAAAATGTGCAGGATTTCAATTTCTGAATTAAAATTCTTTTTATATTTCTGAAGAGGCATAAAGTTGAAAATGTCAAGGTGATTATTCTTATAATAAAATGAAGGGAAAAGCCTCATTAAAAGAATTAAATTCTTAAGTAGTCTGAAATAATCTTTTATTATTGTTTCTTAGAAAAAAAACTGCCTATTATATTTGTAAAAACACAGTGTGGTGTGACCAACTATGTCATGTGGTGCAACCAACATGCAGAAAACAATAACATAAAAAACATCCCATGCAGATTCTTAAAATTTCAGAAAGTTTTACCTTTTTTATAATTCATTATTTAAGGTTCGTTCAGGTTTTAAAATGTCAGATGGTGCAACTCCCCAAAATTAATGATATTTATGAATGAATAATTCATTGATCCACACATCATAAGATATTTCCAAAAATCACAAAGCTGCTATTTTCATATACAATGAAAACATAGTCTTAAAATTTAGGACACAAAAAGGACCATAAGAGTATAATGAACTGAGGCCATAAAACGTATGGTATTTATACTCAGTCATATATGAGGAAAGCTCTCAAATTCTATAAGTGGCAAGTGCATTTTCAACCTTGTGTGAAGACACGTTACACTAGGTTTAACGTTGATGAAACCAACTCCCCATTAGATCTTACATGTCTTGTAATTAAATGTAACACACCAGTGAATACAAACATTTACTTTTAAATTTAACAGTATTTTAACCCCAACAGGTAACTTATCCAAGACTGCTGAATTGTTGAATTATGGACATGAAATTAAAGGCTATGGTTTCCTTTTGTGCATTTAAGTTTGCAAAAATAAACTACCCATCTTGTGTCTGATCCAACCAGAGACCAGAGCAGGCTTCTTGGATCTTGAATGGTCCTACATGCATCTAGATTTAGGTTTTTGTGTTTTGCTCCCACCAATCACCAACAGATGTAATCTGGTGAGAACTGTTCTGCTCTCCCAGGCTGGATAGATGGGAAAAAAGAATTAAGAGACACCTGGATTTTGCAAAAGCCCTTTTCCCCACTTCATAGCTTCAAGGGAACCCCCTCCCCTTAACAGAAGCAGCTGGCTTTGAGACTGTGAAGACTCAATCTTTGCCTCATCTTCTTCTTTGTCAAGAAGAAACATCTGATATTTTTGTAAGACATGAAATTAATCCTTTTTTAGGAGAATTAAAAGCATAAGTTGTTAAATGTTGGTTTGTTAGCTATCTTTTTGCTTCAGAAAACATGGAATGTAGTGTACAAGTGTACTGTAAAACAAAAAAAATCCTGTAAAATAGGGCACAATGTACTGTATTAAAATGAAGGGATTTCTGTATATATTTTTACAGATGTTTAACCTATATTATGAATTTTGCACTTCATTACGTTGTGTTTTATGGTTAACAGAAATGTCCATAAAATTAAAATTTAATTATCAGTACATTTAAAAAAAAAATTAAAAAAAATGGGAAGGCAATCCCAGAAATTTTTTTTTTTTTTTTTTTAAATAGTAGCTCTTATGATTTTTTTATTTTAAATAACTTAAATTCATTCAAATTTATATAGCTTAAATTTTATCCAGAAAATTTGCTTCTTGTGTGTATTTTTATGCTTATTGGAGTAGCATGTTGTTAGGTTATCAACCTCTAGCCAAACCTCAATTGTGAGGTCAGTGCCGATAGCCTCGTGGTTAGCGCAGTTGCGCTCACAGCGACTCGAGTTCGATTCCCGTTTCGAGGTCCTTTGCTGATCCAACTCCCCTATCTCTTCCCAATGCTTTCCTGTCATCTCTCTACTGTCCTGTCCATTAAAGGCATAAAAAGTCCGAAAATATAACTTAAAAAAAAAATATAACTTAAAAAAAAAAAAAACTCAATTGTGAGTACTTTGCATAATGTTGAGTGTTGTTCGCTTGACTTTGTTGCTGTTGATGAATGTTGTTCTAAATTAGTCAGTTCTTATGTTATATTCCAGTCATCAAGCTGCCTATGTAGACAATGTACAGAAAGATTTGTGAAAGTTTTGTAAGATCCAAGTGCTCTATGTCAGTGCTGCCACACTGAGGTGGCTTGCTACAAAAGTTGCTTCATAAAAACAGAGAGCAGATGTAATGTTTCCTTCATTCCATACCAATTAAATAACAGGCCTGTTTATTTATGGCAAGGAAAATGACAGTGCAACATAAAGCTTAAAAAAGTACAAACCTTTCAGAAAGCCAAGTCCCTGTAGGCCAGGGACCAAAACACTGTCAGTAGTAAATTTCAGCTTATGTGGGTTTAATGTTAATACCCAAAACTTGTCAACTAAATCTTATTTGGAAGAAAACAAACATAACAGGATTAAGAAAACAATGATTTCTTTCACTCTTTTTGCAACTCTGAAACCTTGAATAATAAAAACATCTATATTTTAGGGGCACAAAGTGATGTGTTTTCTTGAATTCCGAGCTCTGGCTTGAATTACTAGGTGGTCCCTTGTTACCAGATGTAGAATTTATAAATCTAACCCCCTTGTCTAGACATTTTCCAGCTACAACATCAGTTGTTTTTTTTATTTAATCGTCTAGCCATCAGTGTTGACCCACCCCCTGGTGATTTAAAAAAAAAAAAACTTTTGCATAAACTTTTCACCAGCTTCAAATTCAGTGGTGTCGAGGTTAATGTGAAGAATCTCATTTTATGGTGGTGACTCAGTGCAGCACTTCTACACCTTGACCTGACCTTATGTGTGTGTGTGCTTTTTGTGTGTGTGTGTGTGTGCGGTCAGGTTTGGCGTCTGTAGCCGGAATGTGTGAGCCAGAGAGGAGCTGTAGTATTAATGAAGATATAGGCCTTGGTTCGGCTTTCACTATTGCACATGAGATCGGACACAAGTAAGTATATTTTCTCTTTCTATTTGTATTTGTGTTTCTGTCTGAATGAATGAATGTGAACAGTCGTATGGATATAGATTGTAATATGTTAATTGCAGTTAATTAGTGGTGTTTGCTAAGGCAGTCATCGCTATTTAACTTAACTTAAAGGGAGAGTTCACCCAAAAATGAATATTGCCTCATTGTTTACCAACCCTCATGTTATTCCAACCTGATGTGTTTCTTTCTTCTGCTAAGCACAAAAGAAGATTCTGAAGAATGTGAGTTACCAAACGGTAATGGTAAAGTTGACGGTACAAAAAGTTGACAATAGCCATTGATGTCCATAGTATGTAAAGAAAAATAAATGCTATGGAAGTCAATGGCTATGTCAATTAAGTCAGAAAGTAATTGATGACGAAATTGTCAGTTTTTGGAGAATTTTCCCTTTAAATCGTCTTGTTTACAGTGAGTTTATATACTTTCTGGCACTTTTATAGGAAAATATTTGGATGAAAAGAAAAGAATGTTGCAAGCCAGATTTGAACTAATTTTTCTTGTATGAGCACCATGACTCAATGTTTTGATAATATAATGAAGAAAAAAGCCTCTTTTGCTATTATTGCTCAAGAAAATCTTATTTTAACAAAACTGTAAATTCGAAAAACTTTTATCTGCCAAATGTTGTGTTATGTGGTGCAACAAACTCAAATCGTTAAAATATCTGAAAATTCTACGTTTTAATAACAAGACAAGTTTAGTTCAGGCTGCCATGTGATGTAACTCCTCAAAAACTTTTTCTTTTTAAATAAATAAATGAACGAACGACATTTCTTTTCCCAGAACTTTTCAAGTTTTAACCTACATTTTTAATGAAAATTTTCCAGTTAAATTTTTGATTTGTTTTTTTTTCTTTTCTTTTCTTGATCTTATTTGACACCTGTTTTAGAGCATTTAGTATCTAATTAAACTGGGTTGCGGGTAGCACGTGAAATACAGCATATAAAATTGGTGCAACTGTTCAGTGAATTCACCCCTGAATGTGTAATGAGATGGTCAGGACTTTATTAAAGCCCTTGTGGTTGAAAAAAATGCTCAGTATTCTACATGTGACGCTTTCACATCTCACAATATATTTGTGTCTGGATTGGTTTTATTGTGGTCATTACTATGTATAATCCTCCAGCCAAAATGCAAAGCGTGAACTGCCTGCACACACATCTTTATGCAAATGACAGTCTGGACAAATGAACCCTATCCCGAAAGCTTAGAAAAATAACCATTTTTTCGGCTAAAAATGTAGCTTTTCGGCTAAGTTCAGCGAGATGGTAATTTCCTCTATTATGTCTTGCATCTGCTTCTGTTGTGGAGCAGTTTTAAAAATAGCCCCTGCTTCTTGTGGGGAAGGTTTCTCCCGCACTGATTTATATTGAGAGTAGAGTGAAATGTCATAAATGTGCGCCTTAAAAAAACACAGAGGAATTGTGTGATGTGGTGGGGGGTATGTTATATGCATTAGAGGCTGATTTCTGCTTTTGGATAGACCCCGGCCGACAACGAAAG
The DNA here is from genome assembly GCA_039654775.1 of Spinibarbus caldwelli. Classification (NCBI taxonomy): domain Eukaryota; kingdom Metazoa; phylum Chordata; class Actinopteri; order Cypriniformes; family Cyprinidae; genus Spinibarbus; species Spinibarbus caldwelli. Next base: position 21,661,822 of record CM077266.1, on the reverse strand, counting down.
CTTCGAGGTCTCGCCGTAAGGTGATCTGAATTTTTCATACAATATCCAGACAGATATGTAAGGGAGCAAAATTTGCACGGCTCAAATTATGTATTTGTGGAGTTGCCGGCAAGGAATGTGGCTGAATGCTTCAGCAGTCTTGTAAGCAGATGAAAGCAGCTTGGAGGAATTGGGAAAGGCAGGCCAGGTTCATTAAGAGATGACTGCCCGATTGAGGTCTGTTCAAACATGTAATTATTGATTGACAGGCCTGGATCAGGGTGGTGATTACAACTTTCACGTTCCTTCAGAGCTCCAGACAGCCTCTGGCCTTTGACCCTTCAGTCCCCTTCTCACAGCTGTTACCGAGCCAGAGAGAGCCTCTCTTTACAGCTTAGCTGAAGGAGATGTCCTCCGCTCCTGAACTTTCAGAGCTGCCCGAGCTTGTTTGCTTGTGTGCGGGGTGGGCGACGTGATTGACGTGATCCATCAAAGTTCATGATCTGCTGCTTGTCTCACAGTTTCGGTATGAACCACGATGGGATTGGGAACTCCTGCGGGACCAAAGGTCACGAGACAGCCAAGCTGATGGCGGCCCATATCACAGCCAACACCAACCCCTTCTCCTGGTCAGCCTGCAGCAAGGACTATATCACCAGCTTTTTGGAGTAAGTGAAAAGAGCATTTGAAGAATGCTTGCCTTAAAGGTCCCATGAAATCAAAATTGAAGTTTGTTGGGTGTTAGTATCAGTATGTTAGTCTTAAGGTTATCTGTATGCCAGTGTGCTCCAAAACAGTGACAAAATTCGCATTTAGAAGATACAAGCATTCAAAGCTTGCAGTTTGTCACTTCCGCCAAAACGGCTCAACGTTTTTTTTTTTTGACGTCACATCGTACTTCATCTTCTCATCAAACCTTCTGTCCAATCAAATGCTCTCTAGAATTCGAAGCGCCCGCCTCCTACACTATAAATAGACGCCGAAGCCGCGGCTGAAATAGGTCACATGTTCACAGAATTAGTATTTTCTGTACGATGAATAGCAAGTAGTGCACTATATAGGGGACAGGGAACGATTCAGACAGTGTAAATATGCTTTCCATTGAGGAAAAAAAGAAGTCTGGTTTCACGCTGTGTCACGCTAACCACCGCACCGCACACACACTCTGCTCCGGTCCAGAGACTCGATACATGGAGCGGATCTCATGCGCGAGTCGGCGCAGACCACAAAACGTATCGGACCTATTTGAATTCTACACAGAATGCTATATTTTATAGCAACTGTGGCTGTCATACCCTGTCAAATGCGGCTTTATGGAGCTCAACAGCTCTGAATGGCTTTAGCCAAGCTGTGATATAAACGAACGCTATTGGCTATTTTAAAAAGGGGCGGGGCTGCTTGATATGTCCCGCCCTGTCTTCCTGTTTCAGTTAAAATGATGTCAGCACGTAGAATAACGCTGCGTGTTTCAAAGTATTTCAGGGGACCTTTAAATGCAATCTCTAATAGAGTGGGGGAACTATGACGTCACTTTGTAGGCGGATCGGCTGTTAGCATGAAACTGGTTCCCTCGAAAAAAAAGCCAATAGGATTTTTCCATAGGCTTTTGGCTTATCGCAAAAAATAAGCTCTGTGTTCAATCATAGTTCATGAAACTTACACGTTTTGTCCATCAAGATAATCTTCACAAAATAATATAATTTGACGAATTTTGAAACCTAAATAAAAGCGCCAGAACTTAAAAGCTAAACTTAGGCTATAAACGAACTACAGCACCACGGTTGCTCGCCTTCAGCGTCACCACCAGCGCGCTCCTGACAACTTTCTCAAACTTATTTTTAACGTTCAGTGAAATGGATTTACGCTGTATATGAATTGTAATCCACGCTACATGACCCTTTTCATATAAACTGGAATAAATACAAAACTAGAGCCAAACTAAAACTGAAATGAGACATTAGCAATAATTAATATAGTGAATAAATTAAATAATCTTAACTAAAGAACATTTGAAAGCACGTATTTCTGTACATTTCGAAATAAGGTGCATTAAAATTCAATAAATCCTTGATTAATATGAATATTTTAATTAAAAACGTATCCCCCACGTACTATTCTATAAAATTCTAGTGCATTTAATCATAAATAACAGCAGAGTGAGCGAGTACCACAAAGTACCACATTTCAGCTATCATTTTGTTAGGGTGGTTACACAAAATGTTATTTTATTCTTGCTTCTAGGAAATTTTAAATTTTTAACGCGATTTATTTATAAGAGAAACTTCAGGCATTTTAATGAACAAGCTTTTTTACGTGATATTTATTTTAGTGATTTGGGTGTTGTTTCATGTATACCAGATGTTAATTTGGCCTGGGACTATTTCAGATTAACATTCTTATCCATATGTGATAAACATACTCCAGTTAAACGATTTAGGATAAGTGGTAAAGATAATCCATGGTTTAATGATACCGTTTCTACTTTTATCAAACAGAGGAATGCTGCATGGGCCAAGGCAAAGAAATCAAATAATTCTTCTGATTGGATTTCTTATAGAGCATTACAAAATAAGTGCACAAAATTAATTAAAAGTGCAAAGTGTGATTATTATTTGAAAATCGAAATAATCCTGTAAATTTTTGGAAATTAGTTAAGTCTGTTTCAGTACCTAAATTATTATCTAATTTCCCAAATCATTTAAACATTAATAACACTGAAGTAAAGGGCAGAGAAGTTATTGCAGATATTTTTAATAATTATTTTATATCAGCTGGCTCAACCTCCGAATCTACTAATTCGGGTCTACACACTTCTACAGAAACTGTTGATTTTGTTCAAAACTGCACTTCATATTCATTTAATTTTATGCCCATTACTACTGCACAAGTTCATAAAGCACTAGAGAATTTGGATATAAAGAAGGCACCAGGAATTGATCAAACTGAGCCCTATTTCCTACGATTGGCAGTTGATCTTGTAGCAGAACCTATAGCCTCTATATTTAATTTAAGCCTCACCTCCAATAAAATACCAAAAATGTGGAAATCTGCAATGGTTATTCCTTTATTAAAGGGGGGAGATCCTGCAGATCCAAATAACTATCGTCCTATTTCTAAATTGCCGGTCTTAGCAAAAGTCTTTGAATCGCTGATAAACGATCAATTAAAACAATTTTTGTCAGCTAACAATATTCTTCAGGATTATCAGTCAGGGTTCAGAAAGGGTCATAGCACCATTACTGCAGCTACATTAGTCTCAAATGATATTATAACTGCTCTAGATAATAAAAAGTCCTGTGCCGCTTTATTTATTGACCTGTCTAAAGCTTTCGATTCAGTAGATCACAAATTGATGTTGCAGAGACTTGGGTATATAGGTCTCAGTGAAGCTGCTTTAAAATGGTTTAAAAATTATTTCTCACAACGCACTCAATGTGTGTCTGTTGAAAATTACAACTCACCTTTTCTTCATGTAAATGCTGGAGTTCCTCAAGGATCCGTTTTAGCCCCTTTGTTATTTTCCATATATATTAATGATTTAGGTCATGGAATAGATTTGGCTAAAATACGTTTGTATGCAGATGATACCATTATTTATACGGCAGCATCTTCTTTAGAACAAGCTTTACAACAATTACAGGATGCTTTTCAAGTTTTGCAGTGCTCGTTGTTAAAGTTAAAATTGATTTTAAACTTAAATAAGACAAAAGACAAATATGATTTTTAGTCGTGGTTGTACTAAGGTAACAGACCTTATAATTACAACTTTGAATGGTTCATTTATAGAAAGAGTCAGCTCCTATAAATATCTAGGTATTTGGATGGATGAAAGATTAGCTTTTGATATACATATTGATAAGTTGCTGAAAAAGCTTAGACCAAAACTAGGCTTCTTTTATCGTCTCAAAAACTGTTTCCCTTATAAGGCCCGTAAGAAATTGGTAGAGAGTATATTTTTATCCATAATTGATTATGGTGATCATCTATATATGCATGCAGCTACTTCTTTACTTAGAAAATTAGACTCTGTTTATAATGCAGCATTACGTTTTATCACTGGTGCAGAGTCACGGATGCATCACTGTATTCTATATGAATCTTTGGATTGGTTATCTTTACATCAGAGGAGAAAATTACATATGTATTTATTTATCTTAAAGGCTCTCTCAGGTAAATTACCATCTTATATTTCTAATTTGTTAACGTTACATATCAACAGTCGCTGTACTAGGTCAGGTTCTTGTATTCGGTTAACAGTTCCAAGGGTATTGTCAAAATTTGGTAAATGTGCTTTCTCTGTTTATGCTCCTTGGGCCTGGAATGAATTGCAAAATGTAATTAATCTTGATACACTTCCAACATTGAGTACTTTTAAATGTCTTTTGTATAATGTTCTAAAAGATACCTGTAATTGTTTTTCATGATCAGACTTTATTTATGAATTGTGACTGTGTAATTTGTGGTACTGTCTTTGTGACTTTTTTTATAATTATTATTTTTTTTTTCTTTCTCTTTTTTTCTGTTTGAAACTCTATGTGCTGCTGTCTTGACCAGGTCTCACTGCAAGAAGAGATAGTAATAGCTCAATGTGACTACCTGGATAAATAAATAAATAAATAAAGGAATAACTAAATCCTCAATCTATAATGCTTTCTAAAAGCTTCATGTGGCCGTAAACGTTTAATTTTATCGTGGCTTTAAGCACTATGCATCATTAAAGTTTTGCTTTCACCACATAAAGCCGGTAAGTGTGGTGTTTACATGGAATAATCGTATGAGTTTACCTTATGGTTCGAACCCAGAGTCTCCGCATCATTAAGCGATAAAACGAGCATCTTCTCTCCAAAGACTTGTGTTGCATTTCGGGGCAAAGCAAAAAAACATTGTCGAACAACAATATAAAATGCAGGAAACTATTCATTGGTTATTCTACAATTAATTGTATTACAAATTATGCTACAATTTGAAAATACTGTAAATTGATAAATTGTTCGGCGTGATGACGTTTAATGCCTCCAACAGTGCCTGTAGTCCCATTTAGCAACTTTTTTAGCAACCGTCTTTAAGAAACATAACAGTTTAAAAAAATCACAAGTGGGGTGTAACTGGTGTCGCAGAATAAAACGTGAAAGTATCTTGAGCCTGTGTGAACCACGGACCTTATTTAAGGGATTTAACCAAAATCTCATTCAAAAAACCCATTGACTCTGGGACGATGGACCCAGAAATGCTAAAATGCAAACTCGCTTCCGGGTTTTCGCCTACAAAGTGACATCATAGTTCCACCACTCTATATAATCCATTATTCCATCTCATTTGCTGGTCTAAAGCCCAGCTCACACTGTACGATTTTGGCCACGATTTGGTCGTATGAGACAATTTTTTTAAAATCCTAAAAGATTCCTATATTCCTAGACTAAAATCTGTAGTCTTTCATGCTGGTTTTACATGTTCACCGACAACCGATTAATGGCCGTTGCGATCAGATTTTACCTCCGACGAAATTCTGGCATTGTCTTGCAGTGTGACTTCTACGATGAATGTCAAACTGTCTTAATTTTTCAAGACAAGCCATGATCAGAATTAATGCTAGAGATTTCTCCCGTCCCCCGCTCACGGAATTCATATGATATGTTTTCTTTGCTGTGATATACACCAGTTGCACCGCTGTTTTCATTTGGTTTTGTAGTGCTGCTTACACTATTCTTCTTAAGTACACCGGTATTGCCGCCATTCATACACTTTTCATGATAGCCAACATTTCAGTCCCGCGTGTAATGCAGCTCGCAGTGAACGTGTATTGGTTGATAATGTAAAACTCTGGACAAGTTTTCTTGCTCGCACCCATTTTTAATGCGTCTTGACTGTTGTACAGTCAGACATTAATGACAGGTGAGATCCCACAGTGTGACCTGATCATCATATTCATACAGTATGACATGTAACAATCGTAAAGAGCTATTAAAAAAATAGGCAACTTTTGACTATTAGCATCTAGTCTGAAAACATCATGAAATAGTAACTCTCATTCTGTGAACAATTAAACCCACTCTCAGTGTTGGTAGAACTGAATGCAAATCTTACAAAAGTTTTGCAGAACAAGTTTTAACAACTAGATGCAACCTGTAAAATAATAACACCATGGGTAACACTTTTACTTTAGACATTCTACTGACTATAAGTCAATTTTCAAGTCCGTGTCAACTTATTCTACTAACCCTATCTCTAACAATAACCAGTTTATTAATACTCTAATGAGAGTGAAGCCCAAAAGTATACTTTGTTTTTTATACACGTACGCTAGCATATGAGTACAGTAGATTGCGTAGCCTTTCAGAGTGTCCATTTCATAGCATGCATGAACACAGGCGGTCGACACGTGCTCTAGAAAGTTTCATCTTTGTCCAGTGTCTGCTCTATTTTTCTCTAAAAGTTATGACTGATAAAAATATCTTTGCAATCTCTTAAAATAAAGTTGCGACTATCTCATAACCCTCTCAAAAAAGCGCTCTTCAGTATAGGCATTTGTTGTTGCAGTCTCAGGTATCTTGCTGTTGTTGTTCCATCTATTTAGTTTAATTTTTTACTGTCAAGCAATGGCCGGGGCCAGTGTTGCCACCTTGTGGATCAACTGATTAGTGCAAAACAAATTCATGTGCGACCTACATGTACAAACTGGGTGGTGCGTGTACAGTACACACATACTATTCTGGTGAAGAAATCTGCCACGCACACAGTCACATAAAAAGTGAAGTATACTTTAGTTGACATGTTTACTTACAGTTAGTAGAATGTCTAAAGTGGACTGTCAAAATAAAGTGTAACCAAAACCAAAAGTGTAACCAAAAAATTTATATAACATTTCTGGGCAATCGTGAAATCGGACATTCTTCTACTATTTAAGTTAGCAAATTTACAGGTGCTTTAAACTTTTTTTACTTAGGTCAGAATAAAACTCGTCTTTGTAAATGATTTTGTTTGTCTGAAATCATGTCAGTTTTTTTTTTTTTTTGCAAAGTCACATTAAAAGCCCTTAATAAGGAATGTAGATCAGATTCGTCTAGCATGCATACATGTTAATTAGACTACAACTGGACACAGACTTTTGTGAATGCTCTGAAAGATAGAGGTGAGGCATGACAAACATTTGATAACATCTGTGTCACATTTACCTTTATTTGGCAAATTTTTGCAGGCAACATTTAGCTATTTTAGGAATCTATACAATTGGACATTTTGCGGCTGGGGAGGAAAATTTTCCAATGCAGATTTCGCAACAGGTTCTGTTTGGTCATGTGGGTACACTGTGTTGATGAACAGAAAAGCTGCTTGGTTTGAAAGTGACTTCTGTGTCAGGATTAAATTGCTACACTATTGACAATAGGCAATGCGGACCTTTGTTGTCCACAAAATTTTGCCAAAATTTCACTAATGTGGCCCCACCTTCAGACAGACAGATGAATACTGAAGACTGCAACTCAACTCTACACAAAAACCTGCTGCAGCTTGATTATAACTGTCCATTAACTGTCCACTCTGAATAACTTTCAAAGATTCAAAGATTATTAAAACATTGGCAAATATAGTGGCTAATTTTTCCTCAAAAGTGCTCATTGTAGCGTCCCAGCACATTGTAAATATGACATTTCTTCCAAATGGATTGATAAAAACCTGTGCACCACGACTCAAAAATGTTGTGTAGCAGCAGTCCAGGCAGATTGGCCTTGTCCCAAATGAGGCCCTTAGCACTTTGAGAAAGAGGGCATCTGTGAGCACCCTTCTAAAACCTAAATTGCCAAATGTAACATTTTAACTAAATTGATTAAATTTCTAGTGTGCAGTTAGAGGATTACTTTTATGGTTTTGCTCTCTGTTTTACTACTGATACATAATGCCACTTAACAATTGGCTTAATTTTTTTATAACCACACAAATGTGCTGGATTTGAAAAAGAGTCTGTTCATGGCTAGATGAGAGTGTGGAAGTTGATCTGTAGTAGGCAGTCATAGGCAAGTCTGTGAATTGTTAGCCTAACGTAAGACGAAAGAAAATAATAGCGGTTGCCATGGCTGTCAAAAAGTTTTCCTGGTGAATGACCTCATGGAAGAAGATTAACATCACAGCCATCGCTGGCATCAGAAGCTTTATCATCGTGTGCCAACTTCCCACACAAACACAAAGAAACGCTGCTCTGTTGGTTTGGGATGAACTCCCTGTTGTATAATCACACCGTGTCATCTGTGACCATTTCGGATTGAGGCTGAATACTAACCTTCCTTTTTTGGATTTGCTTAGTGCCAGGCAATTCATCAATAATGGACTTTCTCTGAAATCTCAGGTTGATGTAATTTCTGGCAGTAAAACAGCTCTGCTATGATAATGCTAGTCTATTACCGCAACATCCCCATCAAGATTCTGAATGCGTGGATGGATCTTTCCTCGCAAGAAACCGGTGTTTGGTTGTAGATTTTGACTTATTTGAGTGTGCTTGTTTGTATATGTACAGTAGGAACCTTCAGTAAAGAAAGCGGCTTTTGCAAAAATGGCTAAAATCAATTTAGGCTTCTGTTTACAGCAGTCATTATTACTGTGAAACAGGCTAATTAATTGGCAGATACATTCAAATGTTGAGATCGACATTGGCCATTAAATGTGCCTTTTGACCAACTGACAATTCATTGTGTCAGTTTCAAAATGTATAATAACCATAAGGTGTCAAATAAGTGTTAAATTAGATTTCTGCAGTTTTGTGTATGTAAAACATTGTTTTGTTGTTATGTCAACCATCTGCCCCCTTGTTTAGGGAGTAAGTTAATATTGCTTAACTTACATTATAGACACAACATGGATGGTTATTTGGTCTATTTTACTCCACCAAAGAAAATGATTCCAAATGAAGCAAAGCAGCATCAACCATTACGTGTCGTTGAACCAGAAAGTCTGACGCAAACACAGTCAAACTGAGCAATACAAGCATCTCTGTGTTTTATACTAAATACTAGCACATGGCTTGTCTAATTAGATTTGAAAATAAAAACTGTTCTATAAAAATTGCTAACGATCGAACACAAGGTTAGACAATTGCCATGGACAAACTATAATTTTTTGCAATTTCCTATTTAGCTATTTGTTTTTGTGCTGAAATATTATAAATAGTTACTAAGTTTCCTTTCACTGCTGACATATCTGCTTGCTGTAATGAGTTTACCCAAGGAAGTTTTGTTGACGTCAAATAAACATGTCCATTTTTAAAGTGACCATTTTTGTCTTTCTCTAAAGAAATAAACAGTCTTTGTTTGTGTATTCCAATACAAGGGCACATATTCAGATTCGTCTTTCTCCCCGGCGAGAGGATTATTCTACCAAAACACATGGGAAAAAATAGAAAACTACATGGATGAAACCAAATACAACATTGGTTACCCCCAGGCTAGAGCTTATGTGTTTCTTTCCTTTCCAATGCATTTGGTTTAGTTTTTAATTAGATTAGACTTCCAGTATTGTGGTGGGAAGCCAGAGATCCCTGTTTCACCTAATGCTTCCTTTTGAATGCACTACAGAAACCAGATCCATAGGATGCTTTTTTTAGACATCTAAATGTATTTTTGAATACCCTTTTGTTAATGTAAGATTTTATTAACCGCATTTAGCTAATTTAGGGGAAACTAGGGCTGATTTTCAAACTGTTTACTCTAGTGAATAATTACGTTTACTTTTATTCATTTTTTGTTTTCTCAGGACAGTGTTTTATGTGTACATATTAAATATTTTACAATATTAAATATAGTATATAAAATAATATATATTTATATATATATAAATTTTTTTAATGCAAATTATGATGTTGGAACTTTAGTTTGAAGGCTAAAACAAATGATTTAGTATTATAAAACTACAAATTATTCTAATTTAAGAACTATTTGATTTCAACAAGTTAAAGCTCCAGTGATAACTATCTCCGGCCTCCAATATATATAAACAAATAGTTGTCATTTAAGTTTTAAAGTCACGCCTTCCCATTTTTCCGTCTTGAGACCAATAAATGTGTGAGTTAGACACATATTCCTTGTAGAAAGTGTCTGAAACTGTAATGGCATACCATCAGAGGGTTAGTGTGTCTTGGTTGATGCAATGTAAACTCACTCTCTTTAGAGACACTGTTGCTTTTAGCAACGCATGGTGGGGTGGTTGGTTAACATGCTTTAGGTTGCGCGTTCAGTTGCAGCAATCATGCGAATGCCAGACAGAACCTAGAATAGAGCCGCCTGCTCTCCAGCAGTATGAAATGTTAGCGTTTATGTTGTTAGCGAGCCCACTATTCCCTCAGAGAGAAGGAGAGTGTATTCCGCGACATGCTGCTGGAAAAGCCAACGGGATAATAATTGACTGTTTTATTCCGGTGGACAGCAGCAGCGTGGGGCGGACACGTCTCTCAGCCGCTTGCGCACGCCAGGGAGGGGGGAAAAGCATCCGTAATGGGGATGCCGAGAATAAAACAAGATCCACTTCTGAACCCAGAATAAACACAGTCCAACAAAACATGCACTGCCTGGCCTCTGCTTTGGCTCGCTGCAGACAGAGCTGTGGCCCTATTTTGAGGGTTTCTTGGGAGCGTTCATATTTCTAGCTGACTAAACAGACTAAACACAACTTTGACTGGACGCGTGACCTCCGGTACCTTCTACGTTTTTTTGCTTGTTCAGTCTCTTTTGTCATTTTATTGGCTCTTCAAAGGATTCCATAGGCGCACCGCAGTACCATATAAGTCCAAATCTCAGCGTTTTATGGCCACTGTTTGTCATTCACGCTTCCCTCATTATGCCTTCTGTATTTTCCAGGTTTCTCACTTGCTAATTCCCATTAACAATATGCCTTTCCTTTCCCTTTCATGTGAGATTTTGTCACAAGACTTTTTTTCTCTTGTTGGACACAGATGAAACCTCTGTAGAGAAGCCAATCCCATTGAAGGTTTGTTTTTTGACAGCTCAGGTCGGGGAACATGTCTGGACAATGAGCCTCTGAAACGAGACTTCCTGTACCCCACTGTGGCTCCAGGGCAGGTGTACGATGCAGATGAGCAGTGTCGTTTCCAGTACGGTGCCTCCTCCCGTCAGTGCAAATATGGGGTAAGAAGGGTGCAACACACTATCATGCTCTGGGAATGTTATGCTCACATAGTGACATTTGTTGGCTCAGACACCAAACATTTTGGCATTTTTTGTGTGAGAGAATGGGACAGTTCTGCTTCAACCATGATCTTTTTTAAAAAGCAGTATCATAAAGTGTTCATCAAAAGTAAAAATTACAAGCTTTAAAAGTTAATTGTGTAATATCTTTGCCACTATTGTCAGCAAATGGTATAGCAAAAATAATACCTGTTTTCAAACAGGTTTCCCGAACTCATGCCATTGGTGTTGCTATGTCAGATTCACACAACAACCTCACACAAACCAAAAAGCAAAAATGAACTTCCATCACAACAAGCACAACTATTCTGTGGTTGCTTAAAAGTCATGAGAAAGTTGATAACATAAAACATTACAATGGTAGATGTAAACATTGCAGAAATGTTGTTACACTCACTGTTGCCAACTACTTTAAATGGAAAATAGCTAAAGTCTGCTCGCTAAATGACGCTAGGTGGCAATATACTGTACCAGCGAGTCTCGAAAACTAGGATAAACCATATCTAGTTTTATAGATGCAATGGTATATAGGTATATCATTTTTCATCGGTACATATTGGTATAATCTCGCCTAGTGACTACAGTTGTTGCTGTGTAATTTTTTTGGAAAAGTTCCAAAAGGGATTTTAAAAGTCACTAAATCGAGCGACAAAGTCGCTAAGTTGCCAATGCTGGTTATAATGGGCCAACAATACAGTTGTCGTTTAAATGCTTCATTCAAATGTACAAATTACGTTATTTTAAAAGCTGGTTTTGTTTTTGTTGTAAAGACATAGTATATTGACATTTTGAGTCTACTTAAGGAAAACCATTTTAAAATTGTTACCGAGATGTTACCTTACTACAACCAATGCAATGAAGCAAAAACACATCAAATGTGATCAAATCAGATATTTGCTACATTCTTGATACCTGTGACGTTAAAACCTGCTGTATATGTACTAAAATCCAAGAGCTGATTTTGATTCAGAAGGCGGTTTGGACATAGAGAGCAAGACCGCTACTTAAAGAATTCTGAGGAGACATGATGCCGGAGGTCAAGCAGTTATTTTTACCACTGACCCAGAGGAGATTAGCCAAAGGACATGATTTGTTCAGCAGGCAACATTACAAGAAGAGCTCTCTGATGTACAGAGAAATGAGGGGAAAAAAACATGCTGTGAGTGAGTGCTGTGGTGTCTCATTTGGACTTGTAAAGAATATGTCGAGTTTAAGTTTTTGTAACACTTGCCCTGATTGTGGAGAACTTTTGGACGCTTTGAGAAACACAGGTGATAGCAATCAGTTGAGATTATTTTCACTTCCTTTGAGGGCTAGAAGTGAGGCTGCCAAGTTGATACTCTCTTGTAGTAGGTCACATGATGCCATAAATGTTGTCGAAATTAAAGATCGTTGTTTTATCAGCACCTGAAACGAGCTTCGTCGAGCATGTTTGAAGTCAGGCCACATATCTTTCAGTGAAAGCCCATACTTGAGGTTTGTTTCTTTTCCTGTCGAATCCCCAGACTTTTGGAAATGATAATGATTTTACCCAAAGAATAACAAACTTAAGCAAATAAACTGACACAGGGAGGAAAAAAAGACTTGAATGAAGCCAGGAAAATTAATGATCAATAAGAGATGGTGCTCTGCTTAGTACAAATATGCGGCTTTGCTTTCTACACCATAAAAGAATTAAATTACCCGAGATTACAGAGTTCTTTTGTTTCATTCAGAGATATATCCGACAGTTGATGAAAGCATGCCAAAAAGAGAACCCTGTAATTTCTCTCTTAAGCTCATAACTGTGGTATAGATCAGCATGGAAGATGGTCATGTAAAGAAAAAAAGTCTTGCATTCCCTTGGCTCAAGTTTAATACAGCATGTAGTGTTAGTGGATTCTGACAATCTTATTTTTTTTCTGCCAACCATCTGTTTAATACATGCCTTTGGAGAATTATAACCACACCAGCAGACCAGAGGTTTGAATTTGGTTTGGAAAAACTGTTACAGAGCGATAAACACACACCCGGGTGGTGTACAAAAAATTTGAAACCTAAAAATATATTAATATCAAAGACCTAATAAGGAGTATGACCACCTTTTGGCTTTGATTCTTCCTGGAATGCTGTCATACATTTCCTGAACGGTGTGGGCTGGAATTTACCCCATTCTTCAAGAAAACTTTAGCCTGGGGGTCTTTAGGACAAAGCCAGTGGAAATCTATTTCTAAATCTATTCTGCTTCAGTGGTGTTTAGATCTAGTGACTAGAGAGGATGTGGGAGGCATTACACTTTATCCTGCTGTTTATTAAACCACCAATTAATTGGTAGTGTATATGAGGAGATTATCACCATGGAACATGGGAACATCATAAAGGAAAATATTTAGTGGCAGTGGAGAGCACCTAGTATGGTAAGGTGGTCTCAACAATTTCACTGTGACTGGGTAATTTTGAGGCTGAACTTTTCAGATATTAAGGTATTATTCTGTGCGAATTATCTGTATGAGTGAACTTGTGACATCATATGCAAAACATGGACAAACTCAGCGTAGAAGTCTGATGAGTTTGTCATTGTTTTGCATATGATGTCTTAAGACTCACTCGAAGACTTAATAATTGTTAAATTTTTTGTAGTTAATTCACTCAATTGTTAATTTGACATCTATAAAACTGTAGCTTGGGTCGTTAATTAACTCACTCAAACACATCATATATGTAAATATAAGATTAATTAAATATATACACAACATTTTACAATTTCTTGTATCTGCACAAAATTATTTAATTAATGAAAACAAGAATTTATTTGACAAAAGTGCAAAACTAAACAATAATTCAATAGATAGAGATAGGATGATAGATCTATCTATCTATCTATCTATCTATCTATCTATCTATCTATCTATCTATCTATCTATTTTTTAACCATGGTTTTCAGAGTTTGGTTCTGATGGTTTTGAGTATTTTTGCTTAGATGACAGGAAAAGTAGGAGGTTAAGGAGAAAAAAAGTACTGTTTTTTTTTTTTGCAATACTCTTTATTTTACTTGAAAGCTAGATAGTCATGTTTAGGTCAAAGGATGAAGGCAGATGAAGTAATTCAAAAGAAATATAGTTTGAGTAATTCAGGTAATCTAATAGAGAAGAATCACAAATGAAACAGTGTGTAAAACACAACATGACAATACCAGACAAAGGACTAAAGGATCTGAAGGGCTTAAATACAATGCCACTAATGAGATAATTAACTAAATGACAGGTGAACATAAGGAGTAATTAAACAAATCGTGAAAGTAGGTGAAATGACAAAACAAGGAAGCCACAACCAAAACACAATGAAAATGTGATAAAAACTGAACATAAGCGTGGCATTAGTCTGCTTTGCGCTGTAAATTGGCAGAGAAGGTGGAACTGAGAATAGACGAGGGGCAGATGAAAAACAGAAAACAAAAGAGTCCAAGGAGATGATGGAAGGAGCTATGGAGGGATGAGCTATGGATGGCCAACAAGATTCTAGCGCAGTCCAGGAGATGGCCATGAGGGAGGCGATCCCTGGCGGAACCGATGGAGGGAGGAGCCTTGAAAGGAAGGTGGAAACTTGAGCCTGACTGACTGAAGTGACGCTATGCAATGAGGAGGCCCAGGCAACGATGAAGGACCAGGAGGCCAAGGCAGAGTCCCAGCGACGAGCGGCTGAGGAGGAGCCAGGGCACCAGAGAACTGCGGTGACGACGGAGCAAGTGGGGACCATGGTGGTGTAACCTGAGGGAAGGAGGAGCCAGACAGAGCTATAGGGGCACAGGGATAGAGCACAGCGGAGATCCTGGAAGTCCATGGCGATGGTAGAGAGGGCAGAGCCAGTGGGACAAGGGAACCCAGAGAAGCCAACAGGGCGATGGCCCTTGGTGGAGCCGAGGGAGCGAGGAGCCAGGATGGAGCCGATTGGTCGATGGGCAGAGGTAGAACTAGGGGCTCCGAAAGACAAGGTGGAGCCTGGGACTCCTCAAGCCAGGGCATAACTGGGTACCAGAATCCCCAAGGCGGATCAGGGCTGCATGGCAGAAAATGCACGCTGCGTTAATCGCGCGTTAATAAAATGAGCTCCGTTAAAATGAATTTGCGTTAACGTGTTATTAACGCGTTAACTTTGACAGCACTAGTTATTTGGCAACCCAGTGCTGGGTAAATATTGAACAGAACTGTCACGAATCCAGTTCGTGGCCTTCCGTCTGATTGCCACCAGAGGTCACCCTTCCATCATATTGACTCTCACACTACACAGACTGTCTCGCATTATCTTGCACTACAGTTCCCATGATCCATTGCACTGACTGGACACAGCTGTACCAATCACATGCTCACACCTGAGAACTATCACACAATCACACACCCTACATAAACCATGGACTTCCTCTCACAGATCGCCGAGTATTGTACACACTTATCTCTCTCCTAGCGATAGCTACTCTACGGAGCCCACTTAGTTATCATAGTCTTGCCTTGCCTGTTTCCTCGTGTTTTGATTCCTGCCCGTGTTTCCTGGATTAACCCTTTGCCTTGCCGTTTCGGACTCTGTTTGCGCTTTGCCTGGATTATTGCTCACGTTTTTGCATGAGCAATACGAATTACTAGAGGCCACAGCAAAAATCAAAAGATGAACATTTATTATTAAGCAAGAACACATGGACAAAATACAAGACAAACTGAATTTATTTGGGTGAATACAGCATAGTTTACAATATTACATATTTAAACTTGTTTAACAAGCATTTTAGACATAAAAATGTAATATTTAAAAGTAACATTTTAATTTAAGTGTAATCAACCGTTCTCTCTAATCACTTTTTACCAAAATAGTCCTAATTCTCGTGCCAGTGTGTCGCCAAAATCTGAGCTGGTGAAGGGCTGCTGTTTGCGGGGGAACTACGAACCTCAAACTGCTGCCTCGCATTTCACTCGTAGCTGAGCGATGCCGCGACTGACTCCATAACCTGCCCATAAACAAACAGTACTGAGATTAGAGAACATATTTTAACATCAAATTAAATTAAACTCAGTATTATAATCAGGGGCGTCATGCGCTCATTATTTTTGAGGAGGCACGAGTTTGGGGGGGCTGGGGGGGGGGGGGGGCAGTGTCGTCATGTGACACAAAGCAGCCACAACAGCACTTATGTTTTATTTTTTTATTTTTATCCAAAACATTCCCAAACGCATTAACTATATCATGAAATATCTTGATTCTCACCTTTATAGATTGTTAGTTGATCTAGTGGGTGATGGTCAAAATAACCTAATAATGTAATCTATTAACTATACATAAAAACCTGTCTGTTTACTTAATTAACAGATATGGGTGTCATGCCATAACATATTTTTAATACGACTGACTTTATATTTAATGTGAATTTAACATTGAAAGTTAATGTGAATAAAAACATTGTAAGTTAGGCTACTAATCATAACACTTTCATTGTACAGAAAGAGAGCAAAGAACAATTACATTATCAAAGAACATTTTCACTAGAGAATGTTCAAGCACTCTCAAAGTTCAAGCACTCTCAAAAACTTCCATTAAAATCACTGAAGCTGTTTACACTATGTAATTAATATCTTACTTACATATTCAAACACATTTGCACTTTGTTGTTTCTTACGAGAGAATTCGCCAGAAAGAGGTATTCTGTCAGTAAGCGATTGAAGAAACACCGGCATTTTAGCGATGACTCATCTGAACATCTCTGATTGGTCACTGCATTCATAAGCTCAACAGAATCGTGTGTGATTGGTTATATTGCACAGTGCTGTAAAGCGCCAGCCAGCGAACACAGATTTCAATTTAGCAGCTGATGATATGACGCACTGAACGTTCTAATCATGCCTGTCTGATTGTATTAAATAGGCCTATAGAAAACATTAATCTAGTCATTTGGAAGCTGCATTCAAAATCCACTTGGCTCAAAAATCTGAGGGGGCACGTGCCCCCTCACTTTGAATGGGCATGACGCCTCTGATTATAATGAATAAAATCAGTTTATGTTATGCAAGTCAAAAGGTGTTTCCATCATGCGAAGCGACCGCTGCTGACGCAGCAGACTGACATCTCGTCCCAGCAATTGGGTTAAAAAAATAAGCCAGCATTTTTTAGAGAGTAGCTTTTTGAAAAATTACGTTTCAAATTGAATAGGGTTGAATATTTAACTAATAGATATCACCATACTTCACGGGTTGATACATTATGAATTGCAAACATTTTTTCTGAAATGTTCAATCAAATATGCCACCGACCAGCAAGTCGCATATTAGCAATGGTGTAACTACAGTCTATTGGCTATTAAAAAGGGGGCGGGTCCTTTCAATATGCCCCACCCAAACATCTTGTTTCAATGCAGAAAAGAAGCAATTTCATGCGGTCTCGTAAAAAGTCTGGTGGGGAAACCAGTCCACCACAGTATGCTGGTCTTGAGTTTATTTTTTCTGCCCCTTGAGAATTGATATATTCTGACCAACTTGCTTTTGCCTTCTTTCCTAGGAAGTGTGTAGAGAGCTCTGGTGCCTTAGCAAAAGTAACCGCTGTGTCACCAACAGTATCCCCGCTGCAGAAGGAACCCTGTGCCAGACCAGCACCATTGAAAAGGGGGTAAGTCAGCGTGCCATGACGGAAAGATTTATGCAATGGGAAAGGTTATGAAATGGCAGGTAGTGGGAAATGGACTCCTGACAGATTAGAGAAGAGAATGGCTCCGGGTGTGGCGTTTGTCCCTGCTCTCATTGTACCAGATATGGGAATAAGAAAGCCTATTCCCAGTGTTCACTCATGCACACAGCGTTTGGGTCATCAGTTCACATTTCTGCCGGTCAAGGTTAGAGAGACAGTTTTAACAAAGATTAGAGTGGCCATTGTCCTCGTTCGTAGGATGGCTCAAGAGGAAGAATGGACGAGGACCACGAGCTGTCGGTCTTTGTTACCATTCGCTCACTGGATCTATTTACTGCCAAGCTCTTGTGCGTTGTCTTGGACAAGCAGCGAGCCCCAGGTTGAGCCGCTGTTTTTTTTTTAGCGGGTGGCATACTTATGTCTGCCCCTGGCTGGGTCGGCATCAAAGGAATACGAATGTCAGCCATTTCTCACCCAGCGTGTAATGGAGTGGAGGCCCTGCCAGCTCCAGAAAGACAAGAAATGGAAAGACAGAGAAAACGGGGTGACCACACATGCTACTGAATATGCTTTCCACCAACGCCACAGATAATGAATTTGTCACGTCGTAAAGAATGACTGTCGAACACTCCAGGAAGCACAATGCCAGAAAGCCGCCCATTTCAAGGCAGATATTATTCCTAATCTGTCACTGAAGACATTCTTCCACTCTTTGTTTAAATGTGATGTGAAATCTAAACTGACTCTATGTACTTCCTCAATAAAGTCACTGATTTATCAGTGTTTTATAACAATAGTGATAGTAATAGTGATACAACCCGAATTCCGTAAATGTTGGGACGTTTTTTAAATTTGAATAAAATGAAAACTAAAAGACTTTCAAATCACATGAGCCAATATTTTATTTACAATAGAACATAGATAACCTAACAAATGTTTAAACTGAGAAATTTTACAATTTTATGCACAAAATGAGCTCATTTCAAATTTGATGCCTGCTACAGGTCTCAAAATAGTTGGACGGGGGCATGTTTACCATGGTGTAGCATCTCCTCTTCTTTTCAAAACAGTTTGAAGACGTCTAGGCATCGAGGTTATGAGTTTCTGGAGTTTTGGTGTTGGAATTTGGTCCCATTCTTGCCTGAAATAGGTTTCCAGCTGCTGAAGAGTTTGTAGTCATCTTTGATGTATTTTTCATTTAATGATGCGCCAAATGTTCTCTATAGGTGAAAGATCTGGACTGCAGGCAGGCCAAATCAGCACCCGGACTCTTCTACTATGAAGCCATGCTGTTGTAATAGCTGCAGTATGTGGTTTTGTATTGTCCTGCTGAAATACACGTCGTCTGGAGGGGAGCATATGTTGCTCTAAAATCTTTATATACCTTTCAGCATTCATAGTGCCTTCCAAAACATGCAAGCTGCCCATAGCGTATGCACTTATGCACCCCCATACCATCAGAGATGCTGGCTTTTGAACTGAATGCTGATAACACACTGGAAGGTCTCCTTCCTCTTTAGCCCGGAAGACACGGCGTCCATGATTTCCAACAAGAATGTCAAATTGGGACTCGTCTGACCATAGAACACTTTTCCACTTTGAAACAGTCCATTTTAAATGAGCCTTGGCCCACAGGACACGATGGCGCTTCTGGATCATGTTCACATATGGCTTCCTTTTTGCATGATAGAGCTTTAATTGCCATCTGCAAATGGCACGGCGGATTGTGTTTACCGACAGTGGTTTCTGGAAGTATTCCTGGGCCCATTTAGTAATGTCAATGACAGAATCATGCCAATGAGTGATGCAGTGTCGTCTGAGGGCCCGAAGACCACGGGCATCCAACAAAGGTCTTCGGCCTTGTCCCTTATGCACAGAGATGATGAGATTTGCAAAGCCTTTGCAATTTGACATTGAGCAACGTTGTGTTTAAAGTATTCCACAATCTTTTTACGCACTCTTTCACAGATTGGAGAGCCTCAGCCCATCTTTACTTCTGAAAGACTCTGCCTCTCTAAGACATCCCTTTTATAGCTAGACCTGATGTCAATTAACTTAATTAGTTGCTAGATGTTCTCCCAGCTGAATCTTTTCAAAATCTCTTGCTTTTTCAGCCCTTTTGCCCCCATGCCAACTTTTGAGACCTGTAGTAGGCATCAAATTTGAAATGAGCTCATTTAGTGGATAAAAGTGTAAATTTTCTCCGTTTAAACATTTGTTATGTTCTCTATGTTCTATTGTGAATAAAATATTGGCACATGTGATTTGAAAGTCTTTTAGTTTTCATTTTATTCAAATTTAAAAAACATCCCAACATTTTCGGAATTCAGGTTGTATATAATATACTTTTAGTGATATACTAGCCAATAAACTAGCCAAAAAAAAGTACACTAGCCTGAAAGTCTTGTAAAATGATAACAATTTCTATATTACTTTTTAAAATGAATTTAAAAAAATTAAATTAAATTAAAATTAAAATAGTGGATATGAAAAAGATAAAATGTTTTATGTATTTGTTAATGTAATGTTTTAATTATATGTTTAATGTATTTAAATTAAGTGTTCATTTAAGCATTTGTATGTGTATTATATTACATTATATTATATGCATTATAAATTGTTTGTGTGTATCAGCGTTATATCAGGCACTTATAGCTATTATATATCTATTAGTTATCAGCAATGGAATCATCCACTGAAAAAAAAAATGACCACTGTAATATATCAACAAAATATCAAAAAGTAAACAATTTTTGACCTTTCTCTAAAGCAACCACAAATCTCTTTCTAATTTATAAACTATATAATACATAATGAGTTATTACATTATTTATATTATATTACATTTATATGTATATTACATTATTTATGTTACTTGCGTCTATTTATTCAAAAATCCTAAAAAGGTTTTACTTTCATTGTCAAGTTTTCACTGAGTATGTCGCAATGCAGTATGCGATACTGCCTTTGAGTTTTGTTAAAAAACAAAGTACAGTTTGTTAGGGAGCAGCATAATCATTTGCCTACTTTTTTAAACAGCCTTCAAAGCATGTATATGATACACTACCTTAAAATGATGCTGACGGAGGCCGCTCACTAGGCTTTACAACAGCGCGTCTGTTAGATAAGACATTCTTTAAGAGGTTATTTTGGACCTGCCTGCTAGTGTCTTAGCACACTACCCTGATTTCAGACACTGGTAGCTGAGGACACAGCCTTTCCCTTGCCAAGTTCTCTGTCTGTGGACGAGAGAAAAAAACAGAGTCTAAGAACAAGAACAAACCATCCAGATCCTTCCAGACAGTGGGAGAAAGTGAGAAAGAGCCAGAATTTAACCTACTGACACAGTTGCACAGTCACGACAGTTTCCAGCGTCTCCAATCCCTGTCCTCATGTCCCCTGGGCTGGATGGATTATGAGATCTTGCCTTGAGAAGATTCCATGTGGTCCTGAGGCATTACAAAGCCTTGAGTCTGTTTTTATTCTGGAGTGGATTCAGATTAGGGACAGTAGGTGAAGACGCTGTTTACACAAAACAAGATTTAGCCTAGAGACATCTCTCAAATGAGAGCTGTGCTTTATTTTGGCGAACATACCGATTACAATAAGGTTCAGTAATTGTAACTGTAATAATGAGCAAGGGAATGTTCAGTAACGCTTTACTTGAAGCCTGTGTGGTTACACTTTATTTGAAGGTGTCCTTGTTACAGTGTAATTATACATTTAAGTACTGAGTAATATTAATTAACTACATGTACTTACTATATGGTTAGGTTTAGGATTAGGGTTTGGTTTAGGGTTACTTGCATGCATTTATGCATAATTAATTGTTATTATTTTAGTAAGTACATGTAACATGTAACAAGGACACCTTAAAATAAAGTTTTAGCACCTGTGAATATAATGCATTATAAAAGTATTTTATTCATCAACTGTCTTGTAATGCACCTCACAAACCACAGTTATAAAACATTAAAACTTACCTGTAGAAAGTATAATGTATTAAAACACATGATGAACAACCAATTTCACATGTAACAAGGAATCAACAAAATGGAAGAGTTCAGATGCAAAAGCCTCTAAGTGCCATCTGAAATTTTGTTCTAAAATGAGCATTAGGTTTTTTTCATTGCCATTAAAGTGAAATAACTGAACATAAATATAGGAGTCTGAGAAAAATGCTCATTTTAGAACAAAATTTCAGATGGCACTTAGAGGCTTATGCATCTGAACTCTTCAAATATTATAATGCCTTTTAAAATTATTTCTGAACAGATATAATGCATTGCAATGTACATTATAAATTCCTTTTTTAATGTATTATTGTTACATGTGTGTTCCCGTTTAGTTCCTGTTTGCCGTTATTTGGTTTTGTTCCTGTTCTCATTATTAGTTAATCATCGTTCATTCTGTTCACCTGTTATGTTTCATTATCTCATTTGTCTCACTCCATTTACTGTAAGCCCTGTTTTCTCCTGAGTTTCTTTGTCTTGGATTTATGTTATTTCAGTGCTATATGTGTGTTGATGATTATTAAAACCCCTTTACGTTTACCCTCATCGTGCGCCTTTTTCTACAACCACGACGCATGATAGAATCTGAGACCCAGAACAGCAGTGTAAGCGACGTTCCTTCTTCCCGTTTTGTTTTCCCCGTTTTTTGAGAGTTTTAGTTTACCTGTTTTTCCACCTCCCCGCGGCATGGAAGTCACCGATCTGTTCTCCGCCCTGGCCCAGTGAGATCTTCCGCTGGTGGAATATACGCAGGAGTTCTGCGGGCTCGCTGTGTGTACGGCTCTCGACGATGCAACGCTCAGCTCACTGTTCTGGATCGGGGACAATTACCATCGCCCTGTGGACCTCCCAGACACCACAGGACTGAGATGGAGGGAAGGGATCCTCCGGTGTCTGGAGAGTGTCCAGCCCCGATCCAGAACCAGCCTGCCATCCAGCCTGTCAGCCGATCCCCAGTCTAGCCCGCCGGCCGCCGCAACGTCAAGCCCTCCGGCCACCGCAACGTCAAGCCCACCGGCTACCGCACATGTGCCTAGGAATACTTGTGGTATATGAGGGTATGTCTTGGAGCCCAGAGCTCGCTCCAGTGTCAGCTCCAGCCCCAGAGTTCGCTCCCATGTCAGCTCCAGCCCCAGAGCTCGCTCCCATGTCGGCTCCAGCCCCAGACCTTGCTCCAGTGTCGGCTCCAGCCCCAGAGCTCGCTCCAGTGTCAGCTCCAGCCCCAGACCTCGCTCCCGTGTCGGCTCCAGCCCCAGAGCTCGTTCCCGTGTCGGCTCCAGCCCTAGAGCTCGCTCCTGAAAGCTATCCTGAGTCTCCTTTGTCACCGCTGGTCCCGTCCAGCCCACCTTCGTCTCCGCTGGTCCTGTCCAGTCCTCCATCGTCCCCATTGTCTCCTGAGTCTCCGCTCCTCCGCTCCTCCAGAGTGCCCTCAAGTGCCCGCTCCTCCTGAACGTCCTCCAGAAAGTGGGTGGCATATATCCATGGCCATAGTGGCCGGGCCGAGGGCCAAGGCCACGGAGGCAGATCCGCCATGGCCGCCCGAGTCCCCTGATCCACCATGGCTTCCTGAGTCTCCTTATCTGCCATGGCCTCCCGAGTCTCCTGATCCCCCCTGTGTTCTCCTGAGTTTCTTTTTCTCGGATTTATGTTATTTCAGTGCTATACGTGTGTTGATGATTATTAAAACCCCTTTACATTTACTCTCTCATCGTGCAACTTTTTCTACATCCACGACGCGTGATAATTATATATTCAAGTGTTACCGAATTTCCTGTCATGGATTAATAATGTCAGAGGAAGTCGACCAATAGGTATCACTACAAATGCCATATATATGTGTGTGTGTATATATATATATATATATATATATATATATATATATATATATAATATTATTATTATTATTATTATTATTATTATTATTTATTTTATTTTATTATGTCCATTTATAGAACTCCACTTTGTGTTTTATTGCTTTGCCATTAAATTACAGAAAACTAGTGAACACTACATAATATTTGCCGTCACTGAGAGAGTGACAGCAAATTTGACATCCTTCTCTCTTCTGATAAATGTAACCAATCTCTCTGTATTTTTTTCCTCTTTTGGAAAAATGAAATGGAAATAGGGCAAATGTGAACACAAAAATGATATTTGTTTTTGTTATTTTTTGTTTTTTGTTTTTGTTTACTACTGTAGAACTTTTCCCAACTGAGAACACTGGAAATGTGAAGAAAAAAAAAAAAAACATAGCAAAAAAGTCCATAACATTCATGATGTACCAGTTTTAATATAGAAACGCAAATTAAATCCTACAGCAGAAAAGATGATTTTATAAGAACTTTTTCTTTAACGAAGATTTTTCTATTTCTGTGTATCAGTGGTGCTATCAGGGTGAATGTGTGGCGTTTGGGACGTGGCCGCAGAGCGTGGATGGAAGCTGGGGACCTTGGACCACCTGGGGCGAGTGTAGTCGTACCTGCGGCGGCGGCGTCTCCTCTTCCATGCGACACTGTGACAGCCCACCGTAAGTAGGCAAAGTAAGCCAGAACAAAACTGAACGGGTCCCTATTTAGTCCATCTCACTACAGCTCACACTCACACTTCTCATTTCTATGCACAAATGAAGACTGGACTGATAACACAACATCAGTTAGGACATACAATTAAGGTGCGGTCACATTTACTGGTGTTCAGCAATTTTGTTTGTCAACTTTTTTGTGGGCAAAATCCAGTTATTCCAATAGGAATTCATGCAATCTGGAATTTCCCGTGAGGGTCATGTGAATTTGCTGTTGGCAAACAGAAACCTGCTTGGTTTGTAAGTGAATTCTGTGTGAATTGCTTCCTACTTCACTACATTATTGACAGTAGACAATGAACCTTTTTTTACCCACAAACCTTTGCAAATGTGTCCTCATTGTTATGGTTCACTTGCAAATTAGTATGCATCAACCCAAGTGTTGCAGTTTCAGATACACTACCAGTCAAAGTTTGGAATAATTATGATCTTTATTGTTTCTGAAAGAAGTCTCTTATGCTTTGCCTTCACAGAAATAAATTATATTTAAAAAATATTAAAATATAAAGCAATTTTAAATTTTAATAATTGAAAATATTACTTTTATACTGTATTTTTGAACAAATAAACACATAAGAGCATAAGAGACTTCTTTCAAAAACCTTTTTAAAA
Source organism: Spinibarbus caldwelli (assembly GCA_039654775.1). Classification (NCBI taxonomy): domain Eukaryota; kingdom Metazoa; phylum Chordata; class Actinopteri; order Cypriniformes; family Cyprinidae; genus Spinibarbus; species Spinibarbus caldwelli. Next base: position 21,636,809 of record CM077266.1, on the reverse strand, counting down.
AATCTGAATTATTCCAAACTTTTGACTGTATTTTAACTGCAGAAAAAACATAGCACTCACAGGCACTGCATTAAAAATATTTGTAACATTTGAACTAAAATATTAAATGCTGAGATGATGAGAAAACACAAAGTCTTAGCAATCCCAGGCACTAAAATGTTTTTATGGTTGTACAGTAGATTCCCAAAAATGAAAATTGTCATCATTTACTCACCCTCATGTTGTTCCTAAACAGTATTAATTACTTTCATCTATTGAACACAAAAGAAGTTGCTGGTAGCCTTTGATTTCCATGGTATTTCTTTCCATACTGTGGCAGTCAATGGCTACCAGCAACTGTTTAGTTACCAGCATTCTTCAAAATATCTTCTTTTGTGTTCAACATAAGAGAGAAACTCATACAAGTTTGGAACAACATGAGGGTGAGTAAACGATGACAGAAGTGTCATTTTTGGGTGCACTATCCCTTTAATATGAAAACCCAAACTCAAGTTTGTCATGCCAACATAATAGATATTTGTTGATCTTGCCAGTTTCTCCAAAGATTTCATAGGTAGCCACAGGAGCTCAAAATAGGTTTGGATGTAGATGGAGTTTAGGTTTCATTCCCGGCGGTTGCGGAAATGTCTATCCTCAGGCTCTCGCTCAGACAGTGGCGGGAGTGTGGCCGGTGTAATATGTAACACCTGTGTAAGATGATCGGCCCTTAAAACCTGGCTACCCAAGAGAAAGGAAACCCAAGCACTTCAAGCCAAGCTGCCCTGGAAAGCATTCATTAAGAGCGAGCCTTGAGAAAACAGCGCAACCAGCCGCTCTCGGTGCAGACGAGGAGGCGGAAGAAGACGGCCAGAATCACCTAAGCCTTTGCAAACCTCATTACGCTGCCCTCCTGGGTCAAAACAACCTGCGGAGAAATGGCCAAACAGCTCAGCCATTCACTGATAGAGACCTGGATGCATACATCAAGTATTTATAAGACAATGAGAAAAAGTGCATACTGCCCTGCTGGTCATAACAACCTGAACAGACACTGGAGATCTGGAGCTCTCTGTCAAACAAACACAAATGGAAACTGCTTTTCATATTTGCTTGTGGCTTGAGGAGTTTTCTGAATGTCCATTTACAGAACTGAAGTCAACCTTGATAGAACACGTGGATACTCGAGTCGAGGGGCTTATTAGGGGCCCGGTTATTAATTATGAGGATTTTTGTTTATGCAATTGGAAATCACTGGCCTGAGGGGCAGCTTGCTCTCGAACAATGGAACTCCATGTAAGGCTGAAATTACACATTACTTTTATATCTTTGATTTTAGCTGAAAGATACTTTTAGTGATTCTACATTGCAGAGATTTTTTGCTTCTTCAATGATAGTGACTGGATTACGTATATTTAAAGGTGATGTGCTTTTTGTGCTCCTGCTGGCGTAGAGCGGAATTGCAAACATAAATATAGCTGCAAGCAGTGATGACAAGCTCTAGAAAAACAAATGCATGAGAACATGCATTTAAATGCATAAATGTAATAGGACCTCTTCAAAGTCTATTTTGAGTGCAACACTTCCTGCTACCAGCTGTTGGCGCTATGACCATGAACCACATAATATGTGATCAGCCACCTTCACCCCATTACAGCCCCAACTTTATCTAAAATCTACTGTATGAAATATCAAAATATCAGCATCTCCAATGATAATTAATGTCTTAAATTCAACATCATCATTGTTTTAGCATGCTATTGACTAAATACAAATCACATGAATCCCTTGGAGGAGTATTTAGAAATTCAGAGCCCATGATTTTTCAAAAGATACACATTAAATCCAAAATGGGCAAATTCCTGTTTGGCGGAGTTAATGACTGTTATCTTGAAAGAATTTTGAAAGATTATAAGTAAAACTGGGGGGGGGCTACAGACGTTGTACTACAATATACAAGAATGTATTTACTCACATGTTTCAAATACTTTGACAAATCGAAATTCTTTTGGTAAATTTTTGTGAGAGGAGTCTCTAGATGATGCATAATTTAATAATGCCAAATTTCGTGTGAATTGAATAACCTAGGGGTAGACAAACATGTTTGAAAAATTCCATATGGCAAATAATTATAATTGCCATATTGTAATTAATAATCCAATTAAATTACAATGGCAATTTAGAACCTTTTATTGAATTATTGTTTACAAACAGGTTTCCCGAAAACTTCTACCAGCCCTGCCCTTTTGATTTTTCACTTGTCGAACTAATTAATCAAAAAGAAAAAAGAAAGTTAATTACGTCTTTTTATCTCACAATTTTTTTTCTTGTTTCTTTTTTTAGAATTGCGAGAAATTGTAAAAAACGCACAATTCTGATACGAAATAAGATTTCATTTGCGCAATTGCAAGCTCATCGCAATGAGTTTGTCTCACTATTCTGACTTTTTTCTCAGAATTACTAGAAAAAAAGACAGAATTGTGAGATATAATCCCAGAATTGCAAGAAAAAAGTCAGAAGGGTGACAATTAAGAGTTCATATATTTCAGATGACCCCCGCCCCAATCTCACGTCATTGGTTCAGACAGTGTTGGGAAAATTTTGAGTTTTTTTTTTTTAAGTTTTATTTATTTATTTATTTTTTAACACACATTAGCTTTAAACTGATCTGAGATCAGCACAGAAGAGCAAAGTCAACCCAGATTTGAAAGATGGCTATATTTGTGTGATCTGATGACCTGATCTGATCTTTTGAATTTGAACACTAAACTTCTGCAGATGACCTGGAAGTATGTGTTTGCGTGTGAGTGACGGTCGTGTTGAGATTGAGTTTACTGGACCATTTGCCCTGCTCTGCTAAAGCAAATGCTGTACAGATGCTGTCTGGTGTTGACTGGAATGGCGTGTTGATGCATTTTTACTTTGATTCCCTCTCTCTCATGATGGTACCTCATGAGTCTTTATTTTATTCCTGCTCTTTCAGGCCAACGGGCGGAGGGAAGTACTGCCTCGGAGAGAGGAAGCGCTACAGATCGTGTAACACTGACGTGAGTTACAGCTCTTAATTTTTCTTTTCTGTCAGCAGAATTATTTGGATTTATTGTTTAACATTTAAAAGCACCTAGTGTTGTTCATATGATTATACTTTAAAATAACTGTTTTCTATACAATATATATTTCTGTTAGTGCTGTCAAACGATTAATCGTGATTAATCGCATCCAAAATAAGTTTTTGTTTACATAATATATGTATAATATACTGTGTATATTTATTATGTATATATAAATACACACACATACAGTAAATATTTTGAAAATATTTACATATATATATTTATATTCTTATATTTTATATTATATATAAATATACTGAACATATAAACATAACTTATTTTTCTGAAATATATACATGCATGTGTTTGTATTTATATATAAATATAAAATATACACATTATACACACATATATTAAGTAAACAAAAACTGTTATTTTGGATGCGATTAATCGCGATTAATCGTTTGACAGCACTATATTCTATACAATACAATTCTATACAATAAAACAGTTATTTTAAATGTATTTTAAAATGTAACTTTCCAGTCTTCAGTGTCGCATGGCTTCCTGTTTCAAAGGAAATACATCAGCACAGGACTTCATAGGGTCTGTAAGGTGAAAATTGAGATTGTTAGGCAGCCTTTCTACCACAAATCTTAAAAATAACAGTTAAGCACAAGCAGCGAATGTGTACTTTGGAAAACAAACAGCACCCCCAAGCACAGAAAATGAACGTGTGTTGTCCAACACAAACGTGTTGTGGATATGCACCATTGGTGTCATCCGATCAGATTCTGGGGGCTTTTGACAGCAGCCCGGTTCTGGTTCGGTGCTTATTAAACAACGACCCCATCACAGATATAATGCAATTACTTCTTTGACCTCCTGGAATCCAAACGAAGCTTTTGAAGGGGACAACCAGGGGTTGAGGACCACTCTCTGGCGTGTTTATGTGGGGCATTCCAACGTCTGGATTTATTATGGCTGTGGCTTTGAAATTATTAAGTCATTGAGGATACGGCCCCCCTGTGGCTCTGGTTCCAGCCACAGCCATTGTTCAGTACCAAGCAAAGGTCTGCCATCATTTGTTTTAGTTCTCAAAACAATGAGCTAATCCGCACCCCTTCGCTCACTGCTGACTCCATGATCCGCCAGTTTACATGGTGACTAGGGTTAATAAAAATGTTGCCATGGAAAGAGGCCAAGTCGAGTCGCATATTAAAGTTTAATTGGATTTAGAGCAATAATGTTTAAATAACATTGAGAGTTCATTACACAATGCACATCATGTTTTACATAAATTTTTCAGAGAAGGGATTTTTTTTTTTCATTTTGTAATTACAAGAGGCAAAAGTGACCATTTGTATTCACAAAAGAGTCAATTCTGTCAAAATATGTTTTTATGTATTATTTTAAATTAATATTTTTACTTTTATTACCCATTCCCTAGTAAGGGTTTTTCTTTATCTTCTTTAAATAAAATCTAAATAGAGATTTAGATATATATTTTTATAAGTTTTGACAGATTTAACTTTTAAAAAGAGAAAAAAAGAAATTAAAAATATATTTTACATATTTTTGTTTAAACAAATATATATTTTTAATTGTTATTTTTAAACATTTATTACATTTTTAAATAAAATATTAAATATATGTTAAAACTTGTTATCCAAGTGTAAGCAATATCCAAGTGTTTGAATGCCTCAGTGAGCACAGTTGGTTTCTATGATCACAAAGAGTAAACAACATCAAAAAAAATTCTGAAACTGCCATGAAAATATTGTTCATTAAAACCCGTGAGAGACATCATGCAGAAGACAATGAGAAGTTTGAAGGAGTTGAGTAGTTGAGAATGGAGTAGAGGTGCACCGGTCAACCATATCAAGAGCTCTGCACAACATTAACACGACCTGTGTGGGATTGTGGTACAAAAATAACCATTACTTAAAATGAACCTTGTGCAACCATCTGGAGTTTGCCAGAGAGTATTAGATCAACCAATGGAGAAAAAGATCATGTGGTGAAATGAGACCATCAGAGTTTTTAGCCAAAATTAAATTTAATATATCTGACTCTAGTGCCCAAATAAGACTGGCCACCTCAAAAAACATCACCTACACTAACTACACTCTTAAAAATAAAGACTCCTAATCGGCATCTGTGGTTCCATGAAGAACCTTTAACATCCATGGAATCTTTAAATTCTACAAAAGGTTCTTTAGAGTAGAAAAAAAGGTTTTTAAAGAACTGTTCACTGAAAGGTTCTTTGTGGAACCCAAAATGTTTCATCTGACAGCTGGGAATCTGTGACGCTATTTAATATTGTTCAGTGTAGGATAAAATGAAAGTATTATAAATACTCTATAAGTTAATATAATATAAATGAGAGTACCATCTGAATGTTTTTACAAGGCCTCAATGGTTCATTCGCCGCCAATTATTTTATTGTTTGATCGCAGGCTTGTCCAGCAGGATCACGTGACTTTAGGGAGAAGCAGTGTGCCGATTTTGACAACATGCCTTTCCGTGGGAAGTACTACAACTGGAAGCCGTACACTGGAGGTAGGTTCCCAGCCCAGCACCCAGAGCGATGGGCTACAGAGGGAGCCGCTCTCTCCCACAGCCTTCCCAAAGTCTGGGCTTCAGTGACAGTATACATACTGGCTTGCTTTGTGTACCCTGCTAACACCAACACTGTGAAAGTCTCTTTGATGGGCTGAAAATTCTTCAGATTCCAGCTAGAACACCATGTATCGCTAGTCTGTGTGAGTGAGTGAGTGAGTGAGTGAGTGTGTGTGTGTATGACTGTGTATGTACACAGGTTTCTCAGAGAGGTCAGATCTGCAAATTAAAGTGTGACAATTAGGCCTGTCAATGTAATGCAATAGTCCACCCCAAAAATGACAATTCTGTCATCATTTACTCACTGTCATGTCGTTCCAAACCAGTATGACTTTCTTCTGTGGAACATAAATGTAATTATTTGGGGTGTTATTTGGTACGTACGTACTTACTTTATGTATGTATGTATGAATTTATTTATTTATTTATTTATTTATGGCAATACAGCGAAATTCAGTGGAGTCTAATGTTGTTTTGGACCACACTGACTTCACTGTATGGACCAAAACAGAAAAGAAGAAAGAAAGTCAAAAGAAAGAAAGAAAGTCACACTGGTTTGTGTGAATGATCATGTATGTATTGCAACTTATTACTAGATACTTTATATTAGTAATTTAACACAAATAAAAGTGTAATATTGTTTTAATATCATATATATGATATAACAGCATAATTGATTATTTGAATGTTTATATAAATTTATGTATTTATATATTTATTATATGTATATACTTATATATAGGTGTATATATAATATGTATAATAATAATAATAATAAATATATTAGTGCTGTCAAACGATTGATCACATCCAAAATGAAAGTTTTTGTTTTCATAATATATGTGTGTGTACTATGCATATTTATTATATATATATATATATATATATATGTATATATATATATATAAATACACACACATACATGTATATATTTAAGAAAAATATGTTATGTTTATATATTAAATATATTTATATATAATATAAATGTAAATATTTTCAAACTATATACTGTATGCGTGTGTATTTTATATATACATAATAAATATACACAGTACACACACATTTTATGTAAACAAAAACTTTTATTTTGGATGTGATTAATCGCGATTAATCATTTGACAGCACTAATATATATATATATATATATATATATATATATATATATATATATATATATATATATATATATACACACACAGCATGGTTAATGACCCTTTTATATTTATTATTTACTATTTATTGTTATTATTATTTGATTGTTTAGTATTTGCTTTTTATATTTATTATTTCATTTCATATAAATAGTAATAGTAAGTTAATAGCAAAATAAAACAAGCAATAAATGGATGGCTTTTTTAAATTGTTCATTCAATGCTTTCATCTGCTCTATGTAATGTTTACAGATTATCTTCACTTGGGAACTTTTCTCAGAAAATAACTGTGATTCATTTACTTTTTCAGCATATAATTTAATTAAATTAATAAGAGTGAAAATCAAACACTACCACTACCTCCCAACATTTTACCCCTTTGTGGTTTCATTGAGTCTTTTTCTGATGCGTTTTCAGACTGCTTTAACAAAAAAGTGCAGCCGGAAAGCCAGAGGGAAGGGTGCATTTCTTGTTTACAACAAAATGGTCCGAATCCAATAAACAAAGAAAAACTGCAAGAGATCGAGAGGCATTTCCAAAACATTCTGACAGGAAGTTCACAGTCAACACAATCATCTCCTTATCTTGCTGCCCTGTAATAAGCATGATCATTACCAATTGTTTGGCTCTTAAAACTCATTTTGGAGGTGAATTTCACCTGTAAAGTCTGCGATAACCTTTGTGGATGTCTCTGTGATTTTTGTTGGCAGCTCTGTTAATCTCTCCCCGTGTCTTTGCAGTAATGATGTCAGGCAAAACGTTCAGATTCCACTATGAGTAATGCCTCTCTTGTGCTCGAGTGCTTTGACTGGATTGTTAATATCAACAAAGGCATAAAAGAAAACCGTGGGCCCTGTCTGAGAGCCCTGGCTTGAGACAGTTGCAAGAAAAGCAGTCTGCGAATCACTTATCAATGCACTGGTGAGGCGAGAGATTGACTCTGTTATTCCGTACAGATTTTCGGTTTATCGAATGACATACATCGTGGCCGCCTCTTTGACACTGCTGGGCCGTGAAGGAGTTCTTGAGGACCTTGGGACCCATCAATAACCTGATAAAAGGTCCCAGTGGTGTTCGAGAGAGTGACATCAGCTGTTTGACGATAAACTCGCTGTGTTTGTCAGGTGGAGTGAAACCGTGTGCGTTGAACTGTCTGGCTGAGGGCTACAACTTCTACACTGAACGTTCGCCCGCCGTTATCGACGGCACGCGCTGCCAGGCCGACTCACTGGACATATGCATCAATGGAGAGTGCAAGGTGAGTCTACAGCTCAAATCTCACTTGCAATGCCTGAAGAAAAAATGTACTGTAGTAAGTACCATGCCATTTTATAGTGCTTAAAAGCCACATCTCAATTCCCAAATGCATTCAACTCACTCAAGACACGAGTGAGGTACAGTAGTTTTGAGACATAAATTACATCTTGATGTCCTAAACACCCATGTTATATACTGTTTGGCATGTTAGCATTAGCATCTCGCTAAAGTTCTTGCATATCATTACCTAAAAACCTGAAAATGAAATTTGTGGTAGGTATGGCCTTTTGTACCTCAGCATTTTTTTTAACAACTGAAAAAATCAAAGGAGAATGGAGACAAAAGCATGCAATGGTGGGTAAAGCATGCAAGATCTGCCACAAGTATTATATTATCAGGCCACCTTTTGCATACTATTTTCAACACACTATGGTTGAGTTCAGAATGGAGTACTAGTGTACTGCATACTGTGCATTATACACTAAATGCTACTATTTAAGGCAGGACACTACAGGCAAAAACATTGTTTTATCATGCACAGGTCTATTTTGAGATTTTGTTCTTTTTTTGCTTCCATAACATGGAAAGAAATCATCTAAAATATGCTTTTAAGCATTTATTGTATTACAATGTATTTGTATAATAAAATTATTTGTGTAATTTTCTTAAAATGAGTATTTTCTTGTGCACTGAGCCAGAAACTTCCACTTCAGCAGCACTTAACCAAACTTAATTGATATTCTGAAGGGCTTTTCAAGGGGGTTTGTTAATTTTTCTTTTGCTTGATTTATAACATTTTATGCCTAAAAATATGGTGAAAATGTACTTTTTTCTGGCTGTTCACAGTATTTTCTTTGTGATAAAAAGAGAAATCCAAAATTTCATTCAAAATAAAAATTTAAACTCTAATATGACAACAGAATGAAAGAAGAATTTTGGCTTTTTCCAATATTCAGATTTCCATTCTAGAAATGTATGTAAATTAGTGCATCTTTAGATATTAGTTAATGTCTGATTTGAATATTTAAACGTTGTAATACAAAACAGTTGTCTTTATGTACTGTGGTTAATTAACTGGGAAAAGTATGGTGATATCCCTTAGTTAAAAAAATTTCACTATGTTCACCTATAGTGCCTTAAAATAGAATGTGAAATAGTACACGTGTTGCCAAGAGAAATATTTCAAGAAGTAGTACTCTACATTGTTGTCACATGACATTTTTTATGAATACTTGCTTAAGTGGCAAGAAAATTACTTTTGACAGTTCGATCAAATAGTTGGTCAAATAGTAAGCATTCTTGTGACACAAACAGTAGAGCATGGCACATGTCATGGGTTTGATTCCCAGTAAGTTGTTTGGTATAAAAGCATCTGCCAAATCCATAAATGTAATGTAAAAATGTGCAGAGTGGCTTGTTTCTACTACATTTCATAGATTCCTGTTTTTATGTGGCCCTTGTGGTTTAAAATGTTGTATTATCTTTGTTTATCAGACACTAACAGTCTCAGACGGACAGTCTACAGAACGTAGCCAATCACTAACACAGAACAATGAAGCCTAAATAAAGACTGATGTTGAAGGGGCTGAACCTCTTATCAGGACAGTACAGTTTGGAATCGAATTGTGTTTTCCCAAGTTAGTTAGAAAGGCGGGTGAGCCGCTGGAGAGAGATATTTAATTCACTTACAGTATCATTTGTATAACAAATCAAATTGACGTAATAGTGCTAAGTTTTGTTTATTTTAGGGTTCAAATGGATTTTGAACTCTGTGTAGAAAAGATTTTGTCTACAGTTCAGTATTTGTTAGTCTCACACATTGTTGTCCGCATCCTTGATTTATGTGGTTTAAGATACTATTTTAATTGATCCCCAAGGTTTCCTCTTTGATCTGATCTGGAGCGATGAAATGCACACAATGTTCTTTTAAACTCAAAGGAATCGATCTGTGCTGCACCCAACAACCTCTCATTGCATTTTGGATGAGACTCTTACGGTTTAATAATAATGCAAGTAAAGGCATGTACAGGGGTTGCAGAGGGAATATCCAAAACAGTAATCAGTCTTATGTCTAGTCCAGTGATTCACAGCTGGTCAGTCAAAACCCCAAAATGGGTCACCTGTCTTTTCTGAGCAGGGAGAAAACAATGATAAATTCAGTTAATAAAATGCAACTAACCACCCTAGTGAAAAATGAATGTAGTAAAATGTATTTGAAATACATTTATTTCATGCTAAGTATACTACAACTATATTTACATATTTATGTACTTATTAAAATGCCCTGCATTTGTACCTTTAGTATATTAAACTATACTAAAATTAATTTTATACTTAATGCACTTTAATTGTGTGGAAGTTGTGCTGAAGTCCAACTAAAGATATACTGAAGTATATTTGATTGTGCTAAAGTGGAACTATTGCAAGTATACTTCAGGTACACTTTAAATATCTTTTTTAGATTTAAAGATTTAAAGATCGATATTATTTAAAGATCATTCAATCCTCATTCATAGTGACATTACAGCACATTTTAGGCTTAATATTAAGAAATATGCATTGTGCTCATTGTTACTACAAATAAAGTTTCATTATAATTTATCAGTAAGTCTTGAGCGACATGTCAGTAAACATGATAATAGATTACTATAGAACTATATAATATAATATAACTACACTTAATATGAAATAAATGTATTTTAAATATATTATTTTTTACTAGGTCATATAATCGTGCATAAATGGAAAAAGAAAAAAAAATTGGTGTAGGAGTTATTGTACTTTGAAACCGTTTCTAAATTTCACAAATAATTACAAAAACACTTTGAAGAATTTCAGCATGAACACTAAAATTTGAATGAATGAATTAAGGCATCACAACATTATAATGTGCAATGTGAAAAATCTTCAAAAATTATTTCAAAAATTCATAGTTCCAAAATAATCATATTGATATTTGCTAAAGATGGCATTTAATGGTATTAAATTACCAGTGAAGTCAGTGTTTTTTTTTTTTTTAAATAAGCATTGGATGAAGGTAACCAAAATCAACCATGAACAAGTAATTATCCCATATCAGCTGAAACTAATAATTAAAATACATATAGATATCCACAATATCGGTGGTAAACCAGTATGGTATTAATTTAGTGCATATTGCCATTTTTGTACATCAGAGGTAGTGTGTCCAGTCAGGCTCAATGGTATTTTGGCACAAATTCACCTGTAATTTGGTAGAAGTTGTCAAGTTAGACAAATGCCAACATGGACAGGTTGCGTGACATGCCCTCATGAACAAACCCATTCAAGATGAAAGAAATTTTGACACAACATGAATAAACATGGTTTGTACCGACCACAATGTGTTTTGTGTGGTGAATTATTGGCTGCCGAGAGCATAAAACCAACAAAATTCAATTGACATTTAGAAACAAAACACTAGAAATATAAATACTGTTACTCATGCTTCTGCTATTGTTTATGCACTTACAAAAATGTCAATTTTCATAATCAGCCTGTCATATCAACAAATTTCAATGTTTGATTTAAAGGACATTTTTATTTAATTTTGTAAAATGCTGTAAATAATTTTGTTACTGTGTTGATGTCGAGTGTAAAATCATGGTCCTGAAGCAAAACCAGAACCATTCATCTTTTCATGTCATATTCTGACTCAATACAGCTGTGTGAATGACATGTTTTTCTTTGAATCAGATAGTCATGGTCTGAGAACGCCTCGACCGTGTTCCCTTGCACTGAAACACCCTGCCTGTGTGTCTTTCCAGCATGTTGGCTGTGATAACATTCTGGGCTCGGATGCCAAGGAGGACAGATGCCGTGTGTGCGGAGGGGACGGCAGTACGTGTGAGGTCACCGAAGGACTGTTCAATGATTCGCTGCCCAGAGGAGGTCAGGAGGTCACTGATTATACACTCACCGTCAATAACACATATTCAATATCTTACCAATTCACCATTTCTTATGAGCTATTACGCATTGCCATTAGAATGTGTTAGACAACCTACTAGGTGTATTGAGTTGGTAAGTACTGTAGTGTAACGCAAATATTGGAAGGTTTGATCACAGGCCGCATTGAACCATGAACTGGAGAGTTACTAAAGGCCCCCATAAACCTCAGGTGAAATCCAAGAATGAATTGGTGTGATGTCATTCGAGCAAAATCAGGCCAAAACGAAGTTCGTTTGGAGTTTGTTTCTGTACTTGGAAACAGCTTGCCAAAGCAAACTTTCCAGAAATGTTCGCTCCGGCTGGTAAACACGTTTGAACTACCATTGATCCGTAGCAATTACGCAATAGGTAGGTATGATCCACCTTGACATGGAATGCCAGGTTTTTAGCTTTGTTTTTGACATTGTTTATCTACTGTCCTCAAACGTTATATGCACATGTATTTGCATTGGTATGACAATTCTCTGTAGATCCCACATTCTTGCATGCCACGATTGGTCGATTAAGGCCTAAGTATACTTCATTTTTGTACAGTCGAACGCGTAGCCTTTCAAAGTATACTCCATTTGAAGTTGTGCACGAACGCGGGTGGTCGACACATGCTCTCTAGAAAGCTTCATCCATGTTCAGTGTCTGCTCTATTTTTCGCCGTTAAGTGATGACTGATAACAAATATGTTTGAACTCTTTTAAACCAATGCTGAGCTGTCGCATACCCTCTCGCTCACAAGTGCTTGTCAATGTGAGCGTCTGTTGTTGCATTGTCCGCTATTTTGTTGTCGTTGTCAGTCTCTTTAGTTTCGTTTTCTACTGTGAAACAATGGCCCGGGACCGTGTTGCCACCATGTGGAAAAACTGATTACTGCAAAATAACTTTAGTGCGCATGTGCAACCTGAGCGTACAAAGTACGCGTGGTTACAAAATCGGGTGGTGCGCGCACAGTACGCGTGTACTGTTCTGATGACGCAATTCGCGTGTAGGCTGTCCCCTCGCGTACACGTTAAAAGTGAAGTATACTCTGGGCTTTATATACAATGCCTGCATGCTATCAGTCAGACTGCTTTTCAGCAAGTATGAAAACATTTGAAAACCCTGGACATTTCAGGTAATTTACAAATCCTGGCCAGAGCATGTCTGGGGAAAAAAAACGACATATGGTCATGCTGCTTAAAAGCAATATATTGTATAATGTGCTTTATAAATAAATGTGATGTGACTTGGTGCAAAAATCCACATCACAATGATCAGATGCTTTCTTAACTGCTGTTTTTCACCGCTGTGTTTTTTGTTGTGTTTATTTTGTGATTGAGAACAAAGTGCACAGAATAGACTTGCATAAGTAACGCAAGTTACATAATCAGATTACTTTTTTTTCAAGTAACTAGTGAAGTAACATATTTCTTTTAAATTTACAACTAGATATCTGAGTTACTTTTTCAAATAAGTAGTGCAAGTTACTTTGCTTCCCATTTTTTGTAGAGAGAAATTGGGAGTTAGATGTAGAGCCACTTCCTTTGGGCTGAAGCTAATTAATTTCACTTTTGGTGTGAAATGGCCTTTACAGTTGCCAAAAATATAACTTTTGGGTTATTTAAAAACAAATAAGTGAACCCAGCCCAGTTGACAAAAAGTAACGTAATGCATTACTTTCTATAAAGAGTAACTAATGCATTTAGTTACTTTTTATGGAGTTTTCTATATTGTAATGCATTACGTTTAAAAGTAACTTTCCTGGTAACACTTTAGTATAGGGACCAATTCTCACTATTTACTAGTTACTTATTAGCATGCCTATTATTAACATATTACATCTTAAGTATATCAGGGTCTTAAGATGTCCTGTCACCACTGGGCTTCAAGCGTATATCTAGGGCAATTGTCCCTACAGTCAGTGCATTGAAATTTGACATTTCTGAAGCTGTTCAAAAACATAAAATACAATGTGGCGAAATCCACAAGCCACTGCTGAGCTGTATGAAAGAAGAGGAGCACAACGACCGATCTCTCCCTTCAGAATCCCATTCCAGAGAGCGCGCTGCACGCTTGCCAAACGCGACAAGTTTTTAATCGCTTTCCACTAGAGAAATCCCACTTGAAGAAAGCACAGCACAAGCGAGCGGAGGAACGCATTGTATTTTTGGCAGTGGCTCCTGTCAGGGGGCCAATGGGTGCTTTGGCCAAGTTCGACATTTTTCATGGAAATACAGTGGGGGTTTTTTTTCATCAGACAACCAATGATAAAGCTTTTGTTTTTGGGTCAAGAAATAAGTTGTCAAAATAGAAGTGGTAACACAATATACGACTATTAATTGCATCATCCAGTGAGAGAATCAATAAAACTTGTAATATTGCACATGTTGTCGAGCCGCATCCAAAAGTATTCTCTGTAGTAAGGGACTGTTTTCTCCTTTTAAGGTATAGCTGGTAAATCATCTGAAACTTTAAGGGGGAGTTAAGGTTACGGTGTAGATTCTTCTCTTGTAATGAATTTGCTGTTGCTAAGTTAGTTAGATTTTCTTTAAACATGCTGGGATTCGGTTCAAATTCTCCTTGTCTGAATAGTTTACAAGAAACACTAGATGCAACTAATAAGAATTAGCCATTAAGGTTTAAAGATGGGTTACAAATGTTCTCAGAATTAAAAATTCATGAAAAAGTTTCAAACAAAATTCTTGATTTTCTTTTTGGAATTACAGAGTTATGATTAGGAAACTATACAAAGTAAATTAAAAAAAATAAATGTTTTCAAAATCTTGAAAACTCTTGTGGTTAGATACTTAAAAAACAGTGTAAGATGTGACACAACAGCCAAAGAAGTCTGTCTGAATGTGCATGCTGTACTATTGGTGCTTTACTCTCACAGAATGCTAATTCTAATTGAAGCACAGCATGCTAATTTAAGTGACACTAAAAATATAACAACTAAATACATATTTTGGGCGGACTAGTTGATTAGGCGACCATCATGACCTAAATATAATGGTATTGTGGTTTGCGGCACTCATGATGCTAAAAACATGTTGCTAAAACAAGACGTACATGTATGTACATTTACAGACAACTACAAATTGTGCTGTTATATGAGCAACTTTTGCTTCATTTTCTAAACCAAATTGTGCATTTTGTAGGTTATATGGAGGTTGTCCAGATACCAAAAGGATCGGTTCATATTGAAATCAGGGAAGTGGCCGTGTCAAAAAACTACATCGGTGAGTGTTTGCATTTATCTTCTTGAAGTTTTGTTCATGAAGCCATACAGGGTCCTAAAGTGGTGAAATGGTTTGTTTTAGGCTTTGTTGTGGGTGTAAATCTGGATCAGTCTGACAGCCATCCTCACTCTCATGTCTTATATTTGTTCATTGTCTTGATTTTGCCTTTTGTCTTTTCCCAACCGCAAGCTGAGTAAAACCATCATGGTTCTCAGCCATGTAACTAATTAAAACAATCAAACAAGCGGGTCCAATTAAGTTGTTTTGAGTGCAAACATAAATATAGCTAGTGTGTATGACAGCTTGTTGGGTTTTGTTGTCTATCATGTTGATGTAGAGGTTTTTCTTGCCGTTTGAAAGGAAGATAGGTTGTCTGATGTTCTAGCACAGCGGTGGCCAACGTTAGCGCCAAAGGGATTGCGAGCAACGTATTTAAGAAAATTGTAAAACATATTTTGTCTCCTTCAGACGTTCACATGCATGCCACATTTGTCAAATATAAACACATGGCCCTGTTTAAAGTGAGAATCTTTTGAAATGGCCTTGAGATACTTAATGTCTGACAAATATTTGGCTAATAATGAAAGCAAGCTTGCAGAATTGGTTCATTTGATGTTTAACATCAGTCAGTTCTTTTCATTTCTACCTGAAACAACTGTCTTCTTATCTTTGGTTGGTTTTGCCCAACGTGTCATATAACTGATAGTTTGATACAATTCTATTATTTTCAGTTATTTCAGTTCAAAGAAGAGGTTTTGAAGAACTCTTTCGTGTATGGTGAATGCTTATGGATTCATATCAAAATATGCCATGTCACTTTTAGTTATAAGGCTTGCAAGAACCAATTGGCATTTGGTGTCATCGATATCTTACCCTGTTATTATGACACATCTTGACACACTATGTTTAAAAATGTTAATCTTTTTTAGGTATTAATGACTTATATTTGTCTTTTCAGTCACTCATGTACAAATCATACTATTTATGTTGCTTTTTAGAGCTAGTCACTACTTTCATGCATGGAAAAGATCAGTTTAAACATTCTGCCAAATTTCTTCTTTATTATTCCATGGGAAAAAGCAATTCATACTCGTCATTTTCGTTTTATGTAATTCACAAATGATAGTGTGCAATAATTTGGCTATTTTAGCTATATTTTAGCCAAATATTAGTACCAAGATAATATTTGGCTATTTGGAGCTGCCCAATGTGTAATAAAACATCCTAATCTTCAATGTAAGTGTTTCCATTTGAAAGATTTATTAAAAGTACCATTCATTTCTTTGTTTGAAAAATACTTGGTGTAACTTTAAGAAAAATAAATGGTGTCTTTTTGAGATGGAGTGAGTAAAAAACATCTGGATTGTTCTTCTACAATTTGGCCCCATCTGAATCGAGACAAGAGTGAATATTTTGAGGTGTGTTATGCTTTGAGATGAGATCTTTGTTTTGACAACTGAGCAGTTATGGTATTTGTAAGGAAAGCAGACTTTTACCTGAACTTGGTAAGCTAGATGTACAAGCTGCACAGCGTCTGAAAGCAAGAGTGAAAATTGCCCATGGCTTCAGGAAGCCTGAGCTCCTATGTAAGATGATGCTCATCATGTTGATGAATGACAGCGACGAGCGTCTCGCTCGTGTCGGGTTATTAACTGGAGCTCTCGCTTGTCACAGCTTTGAAATCGGAGGGGGGTGACTATTACATCAACGGAGCCTGGACCATCGACTGGCCCCGCAAATTTGACATTGCAGGAACAGCCTTCTACTACAAGAGGCCGACTGATGAACCCGAGTCGCTTGAAGCTTTAGGGGCCACCACTGAAAATTTGGTGGTTATGGTGAGTCAAACTTTATTTACTATGAAGGATACAGTAGTGTTTTTAGTGCTAGTGTTTTAGAAGTATATGTTGGATATGAGTTATTACAAAAGTAATTACAAAAGTAATTAGTGACCATTAAATTATGTAAAATTACATTTTATGTCATGGCTAGTGTTTTAATAATACATTCATGTTACTGCACAGTTACTGAATTTGTATGACAATTTTGCTTGTTTATTAAAAAGCTAGTTTAAAAGGCTTACGAAATTTTATATTTTATAAAACATATAATGGCTGGTGTTTTAAAACATGTAAAGTTGTTTGAAAGTTCATAACGTAATTATGCAAAATTGTTTGTTTAATCAGTTATTACATGTTAAATTGTAAAATTTTTGAAAGTATACACTGTAGTACACAGCAATAATCCAGACAGGAGAAAACACAATCTGAAACAGGCAAGGTAAGACTAAGACTATGAAAACTACTATAGGTTCCGTAAGGTAGCTATCGGCTAGGGTAGCGATAAGTGCATACAATACTCTGCAAACTAGATCAGGATCTGAGTGTTTTTATATGGTGTGTGTGTAATAGCTCACAGGTGAGAGTGTGATTGGTAACAGCTGTGTGTGTGTCATCAGTGCAATGGTTGATGGGAATTGTAGTCTGGGGTAATGTGTAACAGTCTGTGTAGTGTGAGAGTCCTTGTGGTGACTGGGTGATCTCTGGTGGTGAGTGAATGGAAGTTCATAGACCGGATTTGTGACAGTAATGATTAGTGTTTACATAAAACACATTTTATGAGTTATGTTTCATATGCAGTTTTCAAACCTGTAACATGACAACATTTGTATGTTTATCTAGATTAATGTGTCTCTGTAAAGTTTTATATAAAGCATATTATTTTACAAGTACAGAATGCAATGATATGTGTGACAGTTTTTTAATTATATTAAAAGTTTTTTTTTATTATTTAATTTAAAAGTTTTACATAATTGGACACAATTTACATTCTAGCTGCAACATAAAAGTTTTTTTTTTTTTTAATTAAGTCTATAGTTAAATACAATTTCAAATTGGAGTAGGCTTTTACACAACAATTCAGGCCTTACATTTGAATTATTGTTCGACTATAAAATCTCATATAGTCTAGTTGTCTTATAGTAAAGTCACAGTAGTGATACTGTAGAGGCTTGTGTTCTGAATGTGCAGTTTGAAATTGTTTGGCTTATTCTAAAGAAAGTCCACATCTGTGTACAAACCTCACATGAACTCTGGGTAGCGGTTTCAGAGTTAACCGTTATATATGTTTGCACTAAAAACCTCTGTCTGGCCAAATGAGAGTGCTCATGTGCACATGTTTTAGCACGTGTGTGTGTGTTCATTCTGAAAAGCCCCGTCTCGGCAACCACAATGGCTTTCGCCTGGACAAAAGTGCTGGAAATACCAGGCCTGGTCGCAGCGCCGCTGGAAAACATACAAGTGGCCAGTGCACCACAAGCCATTCCATTGTGGCCCACACTGGTTAACATGGCTTTCCAATTTATAACACACACACAATTACAACTCTCTAAGTAATTCAGGAGTAAAGCTGATGTGATATGCTAAATATGTGCTCGTTCAAGCTGAACTGAGGTTGGGCTCATCCAAAAAATCTCTCCTTCTTAATGATTTGATTGCTCTGTTTCATGCATTTTTAAGACCTCAGTATTTGTCTTTCTGTCACCGATCCAAGACCAACTTCCTTTGCCAAAATCCTTGGGGCAAAAGACCATGGAGGTCTATAATACCTGGAGAAATTCCCATTCATCTCAATGACAGTTCCTTGGTTGGCGCATCCTGCCTCGGACGTACTCAACCTGCATCCGTCTTTGCTCAAGGACACATTAAATTTCTCTTCTTTGAGCCAGTCAGGCAGGAAAATAACATCACGACAACACTGATTGGCTGATGCCACCAAAGAATGTGCACCGTCCCAATATGAACAACTCTAAAATTCCATCTACTGTAATATACTGAAATTTTTTGTCCTTCAGTGTGCTAATTGCCACAACTTGGGAACAAAACTAACCAGGTAGACCATGAATTCTTCATTAAGACAGTATACTAGCAACAGAAAAGTAACCACAATCAATTTTTAATGTTTCAGGTGCTACTACAGGAACAGAACTTGGGCATCCACTACAAGTTCAATGTGCCGATCCAGCGTACAGGAAGTGGGGACAATGAAGTGGGCTTCTCTTGGCACCATCTGCCCTGGTCTGAGTGCTCAGCAACATGCGCAGGAGGTAAAACAATCAATCATTCACATCCTTACTAAGAAAATTTGTTGTACCTATTGATCATCAGCTATTTTTCCATCCAAAGTTGCGAAATTAACTTGTGTGCAAAGTTTCCATCCCATGTGTTCAAGAGAACAAAATTGTCACTTCCTTGGAAAGAAGTGCAAAGTATTGATAATAAAACTGAAAGTTGCTGCATCCTGTGGCTCTTTTTCACTACATAATATATCAGGATGTCTGATGTTTGGGAATGCAGTCTTGTGAGACTTATTATGGGAGTTGATTATACCAAATAATTTTGATGACAGACTTTGGCTCAGGCGTTTAAAAATGATTAATGACATAACATTTGAGATGGTGTTTGATTAGCTATCCAGTTAACCAATCACATCATCTGTTGAGGCAAAGTCACGTGACTTTTTTTGATGCGCATCAATGATTTTATTCAGTAAATGTGTTCCCATTGTAGTTGATAAACAATGATCAGACTCAATTGAGCGCAAGTTTTTTTATTGCACATTTTTTAAATTTATGTGCATCTTGGGGTTCCATTAAGTGTTTTTATGTGATATCCCAACATTACATAAAAATAGGTGAAAATGTGAAAAATAAGTGGACAGACAAATGTATGTTCTTGATAGTGTCCCTGCCAGGCTTCATAACTAGCTAAAAGGGATAGTTCACCAAAAATGAAAATTCTGTCAACAGTGACTCCAACACAAAAGTGTACATTTTGAATAATTTACTGGTCGTTCTTTTCTGTTCAATTACAGTGAACAAGAACTGAGCTTTTGAGCTTGAAAAAGGAAAGTTCATGAGAGAAGCAGCAAAGTCTGATTCTTGAATAATTAATCTTTTAAATGAATCAGTTCATCCAGTTCACAAAACCATTTTGAATTGATTATAATTGATTATTCATTATGAATTGAACTGATCTGCTTCATAATTATCAGCGAATACCAACTGAAATTTTAGTTTGGGCAACTTTAATACTTTCATGGTACTTTTATGTTCTTTTTGAATCAAGCTCCATTTTGCTTTGCTACGTCTTTTTTTGTGAACCGTATTGGACTGGAAATTCATTCTGGTGTTTTCAGCCGAGTCATCTTTTTTTATTAGTAATAAAATCCAACAGAATGATAAAATGTGTATTTTACTTGACATATGACTATATGATCCATCAATTTGTACTGCTAATGTACAAGTTATGCAGTGAACAGAAAGGCTGCCTCTTATTTCAACATCTGAATGTTGTAACCACATGTAAATGTGAGCCCTCACCTCAAATATGACCAGACTGTTCAGGCTGCCCCGAAATAAATGGCTTTCTTACAACAATAAATAGTTTTCCTCTCTGCTTTTTTAAAGTGTGGCCATTGAAAACATTCAAAATACCTGTTATATTTCACCAAAATATGCAAACATCACAGGCTAGTCCACGGAGGGTTTTCTCCAGGCTCAGTGAACTCGACCTCATTTGTTGCTCAATTCATTTGAACACATTTTAGTTAATATGGAAATACCCCAGAGCAATACTTATGCCATTTGTGAAATTTTGTGTTATTAATACAACTCACGGCTGTTCTGTTGGCAAGCCACACAGGGAGCGTTTAAATACAGAGTGAACTGCCATAAAAATTCTGCAATATTCTTTTAAAAATGATTCGTGATTCACACCGCTACAGATGCTTGGACTTAATTCCTGCTTTTCTACAAACTCCCATTAAATTTCAATGTTGCCGTCTTATTATTTTGATCGTTATGTGCAACAACGGTCTTACATCATGAACTTATGTCATGAGATTTTACATTTACCCCCTAGTTTGCTTTCAGCAAATCAAATCTCTTTTCTCGAAAGGGGTCATCGCATTCCCACTGGAGTATTTCATTATTTCGGTTACCCAGTCAAGAATGCCGTATTGGCAGCTATTAGATCCACCTCACAAGGTGGCCTTGCGCATTAGCCAAGCTTGGCATAAACCGGCTTAACTGGAGGCTAATGTATTTCCTTATGGGCCCCAAAGAGCCCCTGCACCAGTGGCTCCTAGCGCTGAGTATATAGCGTAACGCACTATTCTGCCATTGCTGTGGTAATGCTCACTTTTCACAAACAAGAGCCAAAGAAAAGATTGGCTTCCCTGTAAAAGTCATTCACTAAGACACTCACTTCAACCGAGGCATTTACACACCTAGATATAATACTGAGGGAAAAATAATTTCGCCTCCGTGCCTCCATCCACGCAGAGTGCTCTGTCAGCAAGTGGACCCCTAGAGAAGAGACAGAGAAGTAGTTTTACCTCAGGAATCGACGCCGACCACACAGCGCCTTGCACGTGAGCTGCTGAAGTGTCGAAAACGATCTCCCTGCTGAGAGCGCGAGGCAGATGAATGAAGTGATGCTTTATTGTCTTTTTGCAGGCTCGCAGAAGCAGGAGGTGGTGTGTAAAAGACTGGACGACGGTTCTGTGGTCCAAAACAGCTACTGCGACCCGGACGGCAAACCGCCAGGGAACCAGCGACCTTGCAACACCGAGCTTTGTCCTCCGGAGTGAGTACAGCAAATTTGAGGTGTAATTTGAATCTTAATCTGAAAATTTGTGATTCATATTTATAACCATTACCACTACTGAAAAACAAAGCGAAAAAATTATTAAATTTTGAAAATAATGATTTATTTTTTGCAGTGGGACATTTTTTATGACAGTTTTCACATTTTCTATTAAATTTTCCTTCTAAATTACTGTAATTTGAAAAAAAAAAAAAGAATTCTCAATTTTCATTCTCATTTAGACATTCTCATTTCGGTAATGACGTATGAAAAATAATCTGGGCGATGATCATTTTTATTATTATACTAGTATCAATTAAATTCAGTATAATGAAAACTATCATCATACTTTCTTAAAATTGTACTTTAAAGGGATAGTTCACCCAAAAATGAAAATTCTGTCATTAATTACTCACCCTCATGTCGTTCCAAACCAGTAAGACCTTTGTTCACCTTTGGAACACAAATTAAGATATTAAGAGCTTTCTGACCCTCCACAGACAGCAATGAAACTGAAATGTTCCCAGAACCAGAAACATAGTAGGAACATCTTTAAAACAGTCCATGTGACATCAGTGGTTCAACCATAATTTTTCAAAGCTACAAGAATACTTTTTGTGTGCAAAGAAAACACAAATAATGACTTTATTCAACAATTCTTCTCTTCCTCCAACATTATCGAGAGTACCACAACGTATGCACGTGCTGCTGCTGATGTAGAACACGCATGCATTGTGCCTTGCAATTCTGTCCACACTGAAAGTGAAAAATTCTGCACTACATGACACAGTTTCAACCAATCAGAAGATATTTGATGTACAGTTAGGAGTAGTGTAATTACAAACAAATGATATTTCACAAGAAGCAGGGCTACCCAGCGTGACGCCAAATTAAAGAAATCAAATAACTATCAAAATGTCCTGTCTCTTGTCACTTGTCATGGTCACAGCTGGTTGCGAGACAGATTTTAATGAAAAAGATTTATTGCATCACATCACGAGACTGTGTTACAGTATGCTACTGAGAAATAGGGTTTAACTGTCAAGAAATTAATGTCACAGTGTAGAAAAAAATCTTAATGGTTATAAAAAGTTTTATTCATTTATTTCATACAAAATTAACTTTTATATATATAATTTTGAATTACTTGAATACTGAGGTGAAATATATTTAATTTCTTAAACGTGGCTTATATTCAAGGTTTTGCTCTCTTTGCCAGCTTAGGATGAAAAAATATAGAAATTTTATTCTGTTTTGATGAGCCTTATCAAAATAGCACATAGCTGCCCGGCAGTAAAAAGCGCAAAGGGCCACAACCCGTAATGTTTAATTTGTCTTCATAGCACCCCAGCCATAAAGAGCCTCTTTGAAGACAACTTAAAAACTAAGCAACATGATTTATTTCTTCATATGTTGCCTATTTTCATTTGGACTTTGGTGCCAAAATCCTAAAGGCGTCCAAAAAAAGTATGAGTGATCACATGCGTTTAATTGTATTGGCTAGCAGAGTTTATGAACCCTCAAGGGACAATATCCATAAACATGTGGAGTATGCGTGTGTGCGGCAGCCAGACGCACTTAGCGCTCATTTTCAATGGGGCGAGCAGCTGAGCAAAGTTCACTTGTGTCTGCAAATTTTAAATTGGAAGGAGGAATTAAATGGTTTTGGCCTTTGCGCTCCTGCATCTTGCCAGTGGAGGGTTTAGCGAACCTGAACCCCAAGATGGGCATCGCTAATAACATCATCTAAAATCTATTTCCATCTCCACCTGATGTCAGAGGAATGCAGTCTCTGGCCCAGAAAGGGTCATGATGGTCATTCGAGAACACCCTGTTGTTTTTGGGGCGGTAATTTCTCTCTAATGATCTTGCAGATAATGACAGATTTTATTTCATTAATAATTTATGTCCAACTTTAATTTTATTTTACTTGTAGTGTTTCATAAGACACATTGTCCGTTGCTTTATCAGAGCATCGCCAAGAGAATGCAAACAAACCGCACGAAACTTAATTCAGCCGTAACAAATGATAAAAAGTCAGACATTTATATAAAAATGCCTGTATTCCACAGCCCAGCTAAAAGTGTAGAACTCATTTTGCCAAATTGAAGACAAATTGAATGCAAATTTGGAATTGTTGTTGCCATTGTGTGGAGTTCACAACCCGTTGAACGTTAACAATGTGTATTTGCAGGGTCCAAAAACTAAATGAGAGTGCAAATATGGTTTTGGCGACTAAATAAAATGGTGTTTCAGACCATTTATGCCAGAAGTTTGTTTTCCCGGTAGTTCCAGACTGCCATGTGGCGAGACATTATTTGCGTTAAGCCCCTAAAAATAATATATAAAAATCAAAATTAAGATCTTGATGGTTTTATTCAAGGTTTGTATATGATGCTGGAAGTGACACAATAGTCACTGCTAAGGAGAATCAATTTATTTATTACTATTTTTTATAAGGGCAGCAAAAATATATTTTGATTAAATAATGCATATACAGTTCTGTGGTTGGTAATAAATATTTGTGGATGGAGAATTTCCTTTTTGTAAAAAATTTGGAGTCAGAAAGATGTTTTAATGTTTTTGTCTCTCACGCTCATCAAAGCTTCATTTATTTGAATAAAAAATATAGCAAAATTGTAATATTGTGAAATAGTGTTACAATTTACAATAACTGTTTTCTATTGTAATATATTTTAAAATGTAGTTTATTCCTGTGATCAAAGCTGAATTTTCAGCATCATTAGTCCAGTCTTCAGTGTCACATTATCCTTCAGAAATCACTCTAATATGCCAAGTTATAGTATTTTTAATCTTTTTTGTGGAAACCATGACATTTTTTTTAGAATTCTTTGATGAAAAGAAATATCAAAACAACAATTTATTTGAAATTTATTTTAAAAAGGCCTAAAATCTTATTGACCCCAAACTTTTTTATATGCTATGCATATTTCACCAAATATATATTTTATAATGCAGAATACAGTTTTCCATGCAGAATTTAAATTTTTTTGCATCAAAAAGTACATTTTGGACCCCATTTATTTGTTTCAGGTGGTTTATCGGTGACTGGTCAGAATGTGGGAAGACCTGTGACGGAGGCGTCCGAACACGCACTGTTTTGTGTATCCGTAAAATTGGACCTGCCGAGGAGGAGACCTTGGAGGACAACCACTGTCTGACCCATCGGCCAATAGAACAAGAGTCCTGCAACAATCAGTCCTGTCCGCCCCAATGGGTGACACTGGACTGGTCTGAGGTGACTCGATGTGTTCTTCATGTATCTGTATTTCCTCTAAAATGCCTGGTAATCTTCTTGTTTTAATATTGTTGTGTTTTTGTTTATAGTGTACCCCAAAGTGTGGCCCTGGCTTCAAGCACCGCATAGTTCTATGTAAAAGTAGCGACCTGACCAAAACCTTCCCACCAGCCCTCTGTTCTGACCACAACAAACCTCCAGTCCGTATTCGCTGCAGCCTTGGTCGTTGTCCACCGCCACGCTGGATCCCTGGAGAATGGGGACAGGTAATACAAGTTTACTCATCCACAGTTTTATTCATCCTGATGAGGACAGTTTAATAGAACCAGATTTTGCAGATGGCCTAAAAGGTTCCAGGTTGCTTTTGGTCTGTTTCTGTTCACTTTGAGTTCATCTGTATGCTAGGAGTCTTATCTATATACAGTCTTGCTTTTCTGGGAAACTGGACCAAAAACATTGAGGAGTCATTCATTTACTCATGGACATACACAATCTCCCTCAGTTGAAATCGTGGTCCAGGGGCACCGAAAGGGCACTTTAGCATCAGCAATTAAAGGGGCAGAGGGGGTTCGAGCCTCCAGAACCCGACTGTTGTGCTCTTCAGAAGCAAGTACCATCCTACCTTTTTCTCTGATTGAATATTGCTTCATTTAAAATTGGTTGTGAATACAGTTTCAAATTGACTGTAAAATGCAATCAAATTCAGGCTTGAATATACGTATTTCAGCAGTCATTATGATTTAGACCAAAAAAGAAAACAGTTTTGTCTTTACAGCAATTCCTGGTCCAAAAACGCAAAGGCTGAGTAAAGACTGTTTTAATACAGCGTGAAAAAGACCATGTGTTTGTTTGACGTCAACAGAATTTACACTCGCATGATAAACTGGTGTCTCTGGAAAGCCAGTGACGTGTGTTTCCTTGAGTGACAGCGAGTATAATAGCCCAAGAGTGTGTAAGTGGTAGTAATATCATCCAGATTGTTTGAAGTTTATCTCCACAGTAGACAAGGTTTTCTGTCAGTGCCAAGAATATGTTTAAAAAAAAACAAAACACATCACTTGCAGACAGATCCTGTGGTTTCTCTTTTTAAAATTATGTTGCGAACAGAATAAATGTGGTGGCTTATAGTAAATCTTTTTAAAAATGCCACAAATAAAAGACGGACAGGTAGTATTCAATAAGGAAAAAAAACGTAGGTCAGAATATGATCTTATCCTTCAGAAATTGATTTCTGCAATGTATTTTTGCATTTTTCTTTGGTTCCCTCGACAAAAAAAAATAAAAAATAAAAAAATTTGGATTCATTGCAGAAAATAAGATCTGTGCCCAAACAAATGTTTATGACACGTTTTAGTCATTGTGATGATCTTCAGCAACTAAATTTTAAAGTTTGAATACTATCAGCAAACGTAATCCCAGTAACCTCTGTAGTCCCATTTAGCCAATTGTTAGCAACCAATAAACCTTTAAAATATCATAAAGGAGTATTAGAGATGTATTTCATGCCATACAATAAAAAGTGAACATATCTTGAGATTGTATTCACCACAGACCTTATTTCAGGCATTTAATCCAAAACCCATTCAAAAAACCTATAGACTTAAGCTCATATATATATGTGTGTATGTGTATGTATGTATGTATATACAGTGGGTACGGAAAGTATTCAGACCCCCTTCACTTTTTTCAATTTTGTTATGTTGCAGCCTGATACTACATTTGTTTAAATTCATTTTTTTTCTCATTAATCTACACTCTGTACCTCATAATGATGAAGTGAAAACAGAATTTTAGAAATGTCTGTAAATTTATTAAAAAGAAAAAACTGAAATATCACATTTACATAAGTATTCAGACCCTTTGCAACAACACTTGAAATTTTGCTCAGGTGCCTCCCATGTCTCTTGATCATTGCAGAGATGTTTCTACACCTTGATTGGAGTCCGCCTGTGGTAAATTAAATTGATTGGACATGATTTGGAAAGGCACACACCTCTCTGTAAAAGGCCTCACAGCTGATAATGCATATCAGAGCGAAAACCAAGCCACGAGGTCAAAGGAACTGCCTGCAGAGCTCAGACACAGGATTGTACTGAGGCACAGATCTGAGGAAGGCTACAAAAAAAAAAATCTGGTGCACTGAAGGTTCCCAGGAGCACAGTGGCTTCCATAATTCTCAAATGGAAGAAGTTTGGCACAACCAGGACTCTTCCAAGAGCTGGTCCCCAGCCAAACTGAGCAATTGATGGAGAAGGGGTTTGTCTAGACTGGTGACCAAGAACCTTGTGGTCACTCTAGTTGAGCTCCATGATCATATATGCAGATGGGAGAAACCTACAGAAGGACAAACATCACTGCAACACTCCACCGATCTGGGCTTTATGGCAGTGTGGCCAAACTCAATCCTCTCCTCAGTGAAGACACATGAAAACACACTTGGAATTTGCAATAAAGCACCTAAAGGACCCTCAGACTCTGAGAAACAAGATTACCTGGTCTGATGAACCTCAATTCTAAGCATCATGTTTGAAGGAAACCGGCTCTTCTCATCACCTGCAGAGTACCATCCCAAAAGTAAAGTGTGGTGGTAGCAGCCTCATGCTGTTGGGCTGTTTTTCAGCGGCAGGGACTGAGGAACTCATCAGAATAGAAGAAAATCTCAATGCACCAAAATATTGAGATAGCCTTAATGAAAACCCAGTCCAGGGCATTCAAAACCTCAGACTGGGCTGAAGGTTCACCTTCTAACATGACAATGACCCTAAGCACACAGCCAAGGCAACACAGGAGTGGCTTAGGGACAACTCTGTGAATGTCCTAGAGTGACCCAGCCAGAGCCCTGACTTGAACCCTATCGAACATCTCTGGAGAGACCTGAAAAAGGCTGTCAACAGACGGTTCCCATCCAACCTGACCGAGCTTGAGAGGATTTGCAAAGAAGAATGGCAGAAATTCCCCCAATCCAGTTGTGCAAAGCTTGTTGCGTCATACCCAAAAAGACTCGAGGCTGTAATTGAATCTGAATACTTATGTAAATGTGATATTTCAGTTTTTTCTTTTTAATAAATTTACAAAAATTTCTAAAATTCTGTTTTCACTTTGTCATTATAAAGGACAGAGTGTAATGAGGAAAAAAAAGAATTTAAACAATTGTAGTATCAGACTGCAACATAACAAAATTGAAAAAAGTGAAGGGGGTCTGAATACTTTCCGTACCCACTGTATGTATGTGTGTGTGTGTGACCCTGGACCACAAAACCAGTCATAAGTGTCAATTTTTCTAAATTGAGATTTATACATCATATGAATGCTGAATAAATAAGCATTCCATTGATGTATGGTTTGTTAGGATAGGGCAATATTTGGCCGAGATGCAACTATTTGAATATCTGGAGTCCAAGGGTGCAAACAACTCAAAATATTGAGAAAATCGCCTTTAAATTTGTCCAAATGAAGTTCTTAGCAATGCATATTACTAATTAAAAATTACGTTTTGATATATTTACAGTAGGAAATTTACAAAATATCTTCATAGAACATGATCTTTACTTAATATCCTAATGATTTTTGGCATAAAAGAAAAATCAATAATTTTGACCCATACAATGTATTTTTGGTTATTGCTACAAATATACCCCAGCGACTTAATACTGGTTTTGTGGTCCAGGGTCACATATATATATATATATATATATATATATATATATATATATATATATATATACATATACATACATATATATATATATATATATATATATATATATATATATATACATATACATACATATACATATATATACATATATATATATATATATATACATATATACATATATATATATATACATATATATATATATACATATATATATACATATATATACACACACACATATATATACTGTGTGTGTGTGTGTGTGTGTGTGTGTGTGTGTGTGTGTGTGTGTGTATATATATATATATATATATATATATATATATATATATATATATGTATATATATATATAATGTATATATGTGTGTATCCACGTGATATCGCTCTATTACAGCCATGCTGATATAGAGCTGATATAGATCTAATGGTGTAACATGTTACTAAAATCACTAACACACACAAGCACACAAATTAAACCTTATGTTTAACCATAGAGACATCAGCGCTGAATGGCTGCTGATGCCCTGGAGTTCAAATCTCCAAAAACATTGAAGCAAATTTTCAATAGACGTTATCTTTATTAACAAACTGCATATTTGAAGTCTAAACAAGTACATTCTCACCTAATTTTTTTTTTTTTAAACTACATTCCGTGACACAAAAACAGCATTATTTATGAAATTATACTGGATTTGGGTATCCGCCATGGCACTCACTGTGAGAAATACCGCAAGCGGAGTGATGCAAACAGTGAAACGGTTGGAGTTCTGTTATCACTAGAATATCACACTCCTCTCAGCCAATCAGATTCAAGGACCAGAAAGAACTGTTGTATATAACAGGTGTTCCCAAACTTTTCCATTCACTTTTCCAGATACATATACAAAATATGCAGAGCTGGGGGGCGCGAGACCTGGGATTGGGAAACGCTGATATAAACCATCAATATTGGCATCATGTAAAATCCTACACCACTTATAAACAACAGTGGTTACAAGATCTACAATAATTTTATGATCTGAAAATATATCAAACTAACGAAAGTCCAGATTTATCCATCTACCTGAATGAAGCTACAAACTGTAGTACAAGTTTTGCCATCCCATGATTCATGCAGTGAACTGGGACTCTCATAATGGAGAGGCTGTTGAAGGGAGCCGTGGGCCAAAAGGTCACTGGTTCAAATCCCACTTAAGGCCCTCACTGACATATCCCGTCTGTCAGGGGCTCGCGCTCTAATAAAGTCTGTTTAATTTAAAGGAGATGAAATGGGAAGGCTCCTGGAAACTCATCTGAGATGTCCACACTCCCAGTCCTTCACTGTGGGTCTTACACGTGTTTATGACTAAATCCACATCAGATCCTTGTCTTGGCATGCGATGTCAGTGTTTCTGTGGCATTCACGCTAGGCGCTACAGCAGAGTGACTAATGAGTGAAATTTGTGTATTGTATTGAGTTGCTAGGCAACTCTTTGGTTTTTCCATTGAATCACTGAGCTACATCATGGTAGGAGACTACTGGAATACATCTCAGTTTCACTTCAGACAGTCGCAATTTACTCCCTCCAGCAACGTCGAGACCTCTAATGTAGAACAGCTGACAGTAGTCAGAGATTCATTTAAACTATTACAATGACATTCCACGAGTAGCTCTCACTCCTTAGTTTTGAAGCACTGAGTTTGGACCAGAATTCACAAGCGTGCCATAAACCGCCTGATGCACGCTGCACACAAATATGCCAAGTACAGACTAAAATCACTTATACCAGTCTGATTGACTTGGCTTCTACACAATGGACTCTATGCACACTACAATCTCAGCGCCAAACGAGTTTCCGATACAATATTCTCCCATAGAAAACCGTGGTAGTAGCAAACTCATTCTGTCATATTTCTAATAACTGTTGATCATAACTAATTATATTATTTCGTTTATTATATATCTTGAATATTATATCTATATATTAGCAACTATAGTATGCATAACATTTTAGTAATGAGTTCTAAAAGCTTTAAATATGTTTAGTGTGAAGGTGGATCATCAATTTTTCTTTGTCTTGCACCTTCCACAAGATTTAATTTTGTGCTTATTTTTCCTCATAATTTCCATACACTGCACTGCACCGGAAGTTGCGGTGACCACTGAGTGCCGCTAAATGCGGAAGCAATCATCTATAGAGTACATTTATAGAAGGCAACATGTTTTTATGATTATAAGAAATAACCAGTTGCTAAATTTCCCTGTGGTTCTGGCATTGAGAGTTCAAGAAAGAGTTTTGTTTGCGATACTTGGTAGAAAGTAAAAGAGATATCCTTGAGCACACCTTAATATTCCACTTTGTTTCAGAATTGCATTTTATTTCAGATTTGCTTGCCTATGTATATCAAACTAACCATTGTTGGTTGTGTTATATACATATAGATGTATATAACCTCTTCCTGTTTAAGTCAATGGTTCCTGGCTAGAATAGGTTGCAAAGTGGACAATACTTCATGCTTGTAGACAAATGGGTTGAATATACTGTATATATAATTTTAGGCCAGTTACTGAAGTCTAACTTAATTGACTCATTGTGGCAAAGTGGCTTGAAAGATATTAACCTGGTTTTGCTTTTTATTCATACACGTTGTCTCATATTTCATCCCAGACATGCTCTTCACTAGTACTGTTGTCTTTAAGATAACCTAGTACACTAACTTTTGGGGAAAAAGATGTTTGCTGTGGTGGAAGTGACATGACAACCGTGGTTTGATAATTTGATCATTTTTGAAAAATATTATTTTCATAAAATAATTATTAAAATAATTTATTTCAGTCTTTGTATTGTCATGGTTTTAAGTATGTAATAATTCATATTCTTCTAATAGATAGGTTTATAATTGAACGTCTGGGGCTGGGTAAAAGAATAAAATCTGTTGTAAATAAATGTTGAAGGCTTGGTGAAAAGTTTAAGTAAGTTAAAATCTGATTTGGAAATAAAATCAACAACAGTTCCCAGAGGATGAAGAAACTGCTAGTAAAGTTATGAGCAGTCATATCGGTTATCAGCAGATATTAATTTTTTACATTTTTTTTTTTTTTACATTGCATTCATCTAACACCCACATAAATTTCATCTTTAAAAACACTAAAAATTTAGATTTCCTTTCATTATATAATTTCATATTGTACATCATAATGTACTTAAAATTCAATTGTACCATTTAAAACAACTGATTTTATTATTGTATTAATTAAGAAAGAGAAAATAAAATAGAATGTTAATATCAGTATATGTTGTAATATCTCTGCATCGCCAGTTATGACGTATGTACTGTATTAGAGGCTGTACTAAAGGCTCGCTGTGTGTTTTTGCAGTGCTCTGCTCAGTGTGGACTAGGGCAGCAGATGCGGACAGTTCAGTGTCTGTCATATACGGGACAGCCCTCCACCGAATGTCCAGAGTCACTACGGCCAAACACCATGCAGCAGTGTGAAAGCAAATGTGACGCTACACCCATCTCCGGTGGCGACGGTAAGTCAATCACCCTTCCGCTAATCCCGTGGCTTATGAGCGTTTCATATGAGCTGCATCTGGCTTTGATCACAGTGTTGACATTTACAAAGTTTGTGGCCTCTGTGTTCAGTTTTGAAATAACAAAGGATTGTATTGTTCTGTTCTTACCTGTTATTAACTACCTCAGTTTGGAATTGAGACGGGACACTATTTAGGCGATCCTGGATTTAATAAAACTTCCATGACCCTCGCGAGATGGATCCCTATTCAGATTCCTTCACTGGGGAAGCAGCGTCAGAATATCTCTCCTAATGGACCCTAATAGTATTAGTTGTATCCTAATCAACAGCAGTGACAGAATGTCTACTTTCATTGTCATCAGCCATGGCAGTTTAAAGAGTCTAATAAGGAAGACATATTAATTAAGGTAGGGCCAGTGAGCAGCATCAGCACACTGCCACACTAATGCAGATGGCCGTCTGCCTGCGCCGTGAATCAGGTCGCTCTCTTTTCACGCTTAGATGCTGTAATTACCATAAGAGGCTTGTGTCCAGGCCCTGAGTCATGGCCTCTTTTGAAGGAGAACTCAGAGTTTTGGCTTTGACACAAAGAAAGTCTATTAGCTTTCCAGTGCTGCAGGGTCATGCAAGATTCTGTCCCTGTCCTACAGAATCCCCCTTGGACCCGAAAAGTACTTTTAATTGGTACTCTATTCAGTGCCTGTTTAGAAATCCCACAGAATCACCTTTTCATGTAAATGTAAATACGACATTTAATATCTTTTGACTGTTTGACAGATACAGGCATGTATTTGTGATGATTTCCCCAACAGCATAGTGTCACATTTGAGATTTTAGAGCAGTTAGTGGAGTGACTATCAAGCTGCTAGATTCAATTCAGATTTCACACCTAACCACAGAAATACCCTGGCTAACCGACTTCATATTCACTCAAATGTAGGGCCCTATGATTATTGCGATGCGGAAAACATGGATGGAATCGCGGAATCCAGTCATAAAAATGGAATTTACTATATAACGTGGAATGTCACAGAATTTGCCAAATTTTGGATGAACCAAAAGTAGGTCAATACACTTAAATTAAAACGCAATATGGACTTGTGTCTGTGAATATTAAGATGCAAATACAATTTAAATACGAATCCTGCATGTTCTGCTTGTCTCTGTGTGAATGAATGGCGCTGAGGCGCAGTACATACTGAAGCACGCGTGACCCTCGCAGTGTTTTTAGTCTGCCACCTCAATATCTGAATACATGAACACGCGAACATAATCACTAAAACTGCTCTGAGAGTCGCTTCATGAGCATTTTACCATTTCTTTTGAGTAAACAGAAACTTAAAGGGATAGTTCACCCAAAAATGAAAATTCTGTCAGTAATTACTCACCCTCATGTCGTTCCAAACCCATAAGATCTTCGTTCATCTTCTGAACACAAATTAAGATATTTTTGATGGAATCTGAGAGCTCTCTGACCCTCCATAGACAGCAAGGATATTACCACGATCTACACAGAAACGTAGCAAGGACATCGGTAAAATAGTCCATGTGACATCAGGGGTTCAACCGTAATTTTACGAAGCTATGAGAATACTTTTTGTGCTCAAAGAAAACAATAATAACATAAATTAATCAGCAATTCTTCTCCCCGAGTTACCGTTACCGAGTTTTTGGAGAGTACCCCAGAACGTAATCAACGTATTCAGCGTTGTTTACGTTCAGTAGACAGTATGCGCTGATTATGTTGATTACGTTCTGGGGTACTCTCCAAAAGTTCTCCAGCTAGCCTGCTATCTTCCCTCTCTAAATTTGTTTGTTTTACTACAAATATCATGGTTAAACTATTGTTAGTGTAGCAAAACCATGGCTAATTTGTGGTTACCATGGTCTAACTATATTAACCATGGTTTTTTTTTTTTTATTTGTAGTAAAACCGTGATTAACTTCCATAAGGATTAGCATATTTATCATTCTAATTATCCTTCTAGCTTAGCCTGTCTGCAATTTACTACAGTACTATTACTTATTTGTGCTATTTACTATTTGTAGCTACCTCTGCTATAAAAGGATTACTGGAAAGGCTAATAACTGGATTAACAAGAAGAAGATACTGTAATAGGGATAGAATCTTACACAACAAAAATTATTAGTGGAAATTTGTCATGTTGCATCTGATTAGGACAACGTAATGAGGTTGGCACAGACAGGAAATAAACATTAGCACAGGCCAGGTTGTAAAACATCCACCTGACACTGTGCCAACATTCAGTGTCATTACAAGCATGACAGGACAGTGAGATTTATATGGGCCGCTAATTATGATCCATGCGATGAAGATGACCTATTTAAAGTCTTTCCATTGCCGCTCCCTTTAACTAGCATATGAAAACTTGAGCCGCTCCCCCCTGCACTGACTACCACCTATATTCACACACACATCTGAAATATGACTCGCATTCTAAGAACCCAAAAGATGGTCCTCCAAGCATGCTTTAATTAACAGCGACGAGGGATATGAGTAAAAACTTTCTTCAATGTAGTCAATATAGAAACTCAAAAAAACTAGTTTCAAAAGGCTAGTTTAATTACTTTAAGCTTGTTTGGTTTCAAAGTAGCTGGTGTTTATTCCAATGAAGAGCTCATGAGAGATTTAAGAGAGCTGGGCCCAGTTGTAGATCCAGCAGTCTCTGGGTTCTGATCAAAGTCCTGAGTCAATGTTCCACACAGACTTGCCTATCATATAATTGGATAGTTCAACCAAAATTAAAAGTATGTCATGATTTACTTGCCTTCATGTCATTCTAAATTCATCTGACTCATTTTTCTTTAATGATACCTTTATTCTGATTTCGGAGCTTGACAGTCCCAACGCAAATTAATCTTTTGTTCCACTAGAGCAAAAAAAAAAGTCATATGAGGGTGAATAACTGATGGCAGACTTTTCATTTCAGGGTGAACTATCTCTTTAACAAACTTTCAAGTTTCCCCTTTGTGGTTCCCCAGTATCAACCACTTACTCACTCCTTAACGTATCCTTTCTCATTCCACCTTTTTTTCTCTTCCCCTAGAGTGCAAAGACGTAAATAAGGTGGCATATTGCCCATTGGTGCTGAAGTTCAAGTTCTGCAGCCGTGCGTACTTCAGACAGATGTGCTGCAAGACGTGCCAAGGACACTGACCCCGTGGAGAGAAGCAGAGACAGATGCTGCAACGAGGAAAGAGAGAGAAAACTGGCAGAGAGAAAAGTCAATGCTGGGCACAGAAGAAGGAAGCCTCTCTCTCTCGCTAATCAACACACACACAACTGCTTTTAGCCCTGTGGAACCCAAACCACTGCTCAGCACTGCGCTGACACCTGTTTTATTTTCACTTCTGTGAAGTGGGAATGTATAAAATGATCATTATTGTTGTTATTTTTATAATAATAATAATAATAATAATAATAATTGCTATTGGTTATTATTATTATCAATGTCTTTCTGTTGTTATAATCCAAAGTGCTGGACACAACACTCACAGAAGTAGCACGGCAGAGGTTTACTTCAAGGCGCCCACATAAGGGAGTTCAGGACATTGGTATAACCCTGGGTCTTGCATACACACTCCTAATATGGTTCTGTTGGCAACACTGCATTCAGGAGCATTCAAACCGACAATGATTACTCACACTGGCAGCATCGGATCGATTGGAAGTCATTTGTTTTCAATAAGAGTTGGCTATTTGAGGCAACATGAGTGTCAGAGACTGTTGATGGAGTGACAAAGTACCGTAACCAACAACCGGAGTGCAGACATTATCCGATACAGCAGTCTGATAGGAACATTTCCAAGCATGGATAGTACTGAAACTTGGTGACTGCAACATACATTAGGTTTAAGGTAAAAATAACAATCCAAATTTTACACCCAAATGATATTTTTCACTCCTAAAATCTAAGAAGCATAGATCAGGGGTAACCAATCGTGCTCCTGGAGAACTGCAGACTTCAGTTCCAACCTGCTTCAACACACCTGCCTGTTATTTTAACTAAACTCTGCAGGATAGTAGCCCTCCATGAGCAGGGTTGGTATAGATTGAATTGACTTTTAGTTTTTGATTAAAAGTACAGACCATGGCTGCGTTTCCCAAAAGCATTGTAAGCCTAAGTTGATCGTAGCTCCACTGGTGGCAATGGGTCTACGATGTACTTAGGCTTACAATGCTTTTGGGGGAAACAGCCCTGGAGTGTCCAATCCTACTCCTGTAAGGGTCAATATCCTACAGGGTTAGCGCCTACCTGCCCCGACACACATCTGGAAGTTTCTAGTCATCCTGAAGATCCTGATTAGCTGGTTCAGGTGGGTTTAATTGGCACAGGAGCTGAACTTGGGCTGCATTCCACTTCACTTTTAGTCAAACACTTTTAGTCAAACTTCCATAAGCACTTCCCCTCAAGCGAATCCCCACTGCCATTTTAAAGTGCGTTCTACTTTAAGTCGACAAGGGACGTTTATAGAGAGCCTCAACCCCTCAATATTTACTAAGGGTGCTTGGTGTACAGTTCAGGCACCTCCCTGTACCAGAATGCAACACGATTGTGACGTCACCTTAGATCGTGTTTAATTTACCCCTACAACTCTGATATAATAATTATTTTCTAAATATTAAAAACAGTCCAAGCATACCTATACACACATGCTGTATGAAAGTAATTTGTTAGGGGGGAAAAATGTAAATAAATCAACTCCATAGCGGATTCCAATTGATCAAGGGTTTAGGACGTTCCATTTTAGCCCATTGCGAGGATTCTGCCAGTAGTGGGCACTCATACAACATAATCAATGACGTACATCCGAATCAATGAGACTGATGGAGGTTAGCAAGGGAAGGGCATAAAAACGAAGTGGAACACAGCCAGTGTAGGACAGTGGCCCTTCTGGAGCAGGATTGGACACCCCTAGATGGTTAGTCAATGTTGTTCAGATGGAGATCGTACTAGATATGCATGTGGTTCAATTGAAATCCATAACTTGGAACTTCTATGTACATTTATTCACTTGGCAAATGCTTTTTTCCAGAGCAACTTCCATTGCATTCATAGTTTACAACCCTTGACCTTGGCATGGCTAGAGTCAGGCTCTACCAATTGAGGAACTTCTAAACTTATAAACTAAAGTTGTTTTGACAATAACTTTCGAAAGTAAGATAGAGACCCAAGGACCAAAGACAAACAGGGTAGTGTGATTGGGTGCTTTGGTGCTGAATTTGTGCAGAAGAAATCTCAATTAGAGCTTCAGAGTCCAGATGTTCAGTTTAGTTAGCCACCTGTTTTACTCGGCTGAATCACATGACCACAGGCCAAAGAATTCCACCATTGTCTGACACTCGAACAAGGCCTGAAAATCAGATCAGTTCCAAAGGGACGTTTCTACTATTGTGTCTCTAGAATTATTGTGGACACCAGAGAGACATTTATTGCAATTCTGACGTGATTCTGCTTTATGGATCCATATTCTGCTTTAAATTCTAGGGTTCTGACATCTATGTGTCTGTTCCGGGGACCGGCGTGTTCCAGACGCAATAATTTTCACATAAAATGCGTGCTGCAGCCACACTCCACCACATTATCAGCAGAATACACAGACAATCCATCAGCACAGGGTTTACTTGCTTGGAGATCTCCAGGTCTGTGATGCTGATGCATTAGTAAAGTTAAGTGAAGGGCCAGTGCCTGGGTAACCTGCCAGACCCCGCAGATCCGGTCTGCCATCGACTACCTCCAAAACACCCCCTCTTCCTCCTTCCCTGAGATCACAGTGCTTCCAGCCCACACTCTTAAACCCTCCACATTCAATGGTGCTTTTCTTTCCTCAGTGGAGGTCTGTTTGTTCCACTGCCCTTCTTTTGCTCATCTTTTGAGTGGGCGGCTCTTCTGGCCCCATGGTGCTATAAGACCTTGATGCATTCTGGGTATGCGGTCTGACAGAAAACCAAGAATACTTTAGCTATGTTCCAAATCCTAGAGAGCTCCCTACCTAGACCATCTTTTTAAGGCATCATAGGTGTTTCTGGTGCAACGGTCATTCCAAAAAGTTGGCTGTTTCTTTTTTTTTTTCTTTTTTTTCTTTTTAACAAATTTAAAGGCAGAATCACATTTCTTTTGTAAAGGCAATCCCAGAATGCATTGCTCAGTGTCAGACAAAGTGAAAAACATGCTATGCATTTTTATGCTTGTTGGACTATTGTGTCATTTGCTTAGCTACTGGAATCAGTTGTGCATCATGTTTACTGTGCTCTTAACGAATGCTATTTGTGTGGCATGTGGGGTTGTTGCCTACATAGTGTTGCAAGTCAGACAGTCGACAGGTCATATTCCCGTTACGATGCTGCTTTAGGCCTGAAATATACTCTACAACCATACAAATGGAAATTCTAGCTAAGCTCAATTTTACGCTGGATTACGAAACGTGTTGGACCACGTCGCCACAAGTGGTGCCATACTGTTACTGCTAGAACAAATCGAGAGCACATGCTAAGTATGTTCAACAGGACCGCATGTTAGCATACTTCCCTAAGTCATGTTTCTTGACATAGAAAGCAGCCAACTAAGCCACACAAAGAAAAGCAGCTTGTTAGGTTTTGGAACAAAGCTTTTGTCTGTCTGTCTTTCGGTCCTTTTACTTCACATTGATTTATGTTTGTAAACTTTCCATCAACTCCATGTTGTATTTTTCCATCATCCATGTCTGAGTGACTTAACCCTGCTCTCTCTTAGCCAGGGGAACATCAAATGATAGAGCATCAATTTTAGATCTCACATTTGTAACGGAACACAATAGATTAATGAAATTGAGGAGTTACGGGACATTTTTATGTTTTTTAATCATACAACCATTCAACTTTTGCTGCTGCTACTCGTTTGTAGCCACAAACACAATATTAATCGATTATGTATTATGAAATGTTTCTACTGGGATTATTCAACAGTGAACAGTGAACAGCGGAACTGTAGGCCCAACATGCTGAGCATCCTGTAAAATCCTAAGGCTTGAAGTACAAGTTTATTGGCTTTGGGACACGGACTCTCAATAAGACACTCAATGAAACTGGTACTGATCGCTGTGAACTTGTGTCTTTGAATGTCACATTGTTTAACCTGTACCTATAGAAGAGAGTTTTGCATTTTTTGTGAATAGTTGCTTACATTTTATATTCAGTATTATTAATGTTGGTACACTGTTACTAATTTTTTTTTTCTTTTTTAAATTATATGCTAATTTATTGCCATGTGTCACTTGTCTTATGTATGTTTCACTGCATGCAAACTGAAATCTAGTCTAGTGAAATCGATGCAGTGGAATAACACCCTTCACGATCTTGTTTTAGTCTTGGTAAAATGTGAGTTTGAATGTGTCTTATTTTCTACTAGAGTGCTCTTAAAACTACGTCAGAATGCTTTTGTGTGAGTCGGTGCGTTTGAGTGTGTGTATGTTGATGTGGTATTACTGCACTGTTTCTCGAGGGCCAGTGCTCACAAAAATAATAATAATAAATAATTGTAAATGGTGTCAAAGGGTAAGGACAAAGATATTCCCATAGTAACTTTAACATTCTCAGTCCTTTGGTTTGTACCCTTGGTGAATCCAACAGTATGTAATGGATCCTGAATAAAATGACTTTAAAAGAGTTGTGTTTGCTTAGATGTTCTTTCCTGTGGTCTCCCACAAATGGCTTAAGTATATCTAAATGAGTTTACTGCCTGAGGGCAACGGGTTCTTTCATTAAAGGGATAGTTCACTCAAAAAGAAAAATTCTGTCATCATTTACTCACTCTTGTGTCATTCCAAACCCGAAAGACTTGCTTTCTTGCATCAAATACACAAGAACATATTGCTGAATGCACAGAGTGTTCTGAATCTTTATTTAACGGAAAAAAAGTCTGAATATGTGTGCACTTTTTAATGTCTAGTGGAATATAAAGATGCCTTTGCCCACATAGTGTGTAATTATGACAAGTACTGGCTAAGAGGGCCATGCTCACATGCCAAATCTTGACCCCCTGACAGAGATGGACATGATTATGTTCTTCACAATGCTTCATGGAATTCACCCTACGCCAGGAGTTTGATTGACAGGCGATCTAACCAATCATAACGCAGTTTCAGCCATTTTGTCCAACAAACAAACCAGTCAACAGAGTAGATAAACATCATGGACTTAAATTTGAAAAATGGTGTATTGTGTTGAAGGTCCAAATTGCAGTTTCAGTGCAGCTTCAAAGGGCTCTACAGGATCCCAGCCGAGGAATAAGGGTCTTATATAGCGAAACGATCTGTCATTTTCTAAAAAAAAATAAACAAAAAAAAACACTTGGAAAAGTCATGTGCAGTTAATTCTTTGTGTATTTCGGTTCAAAAAAATAGGGTAGGGCAAAAAACTCTCATTTTCTCCTCCAACTTCAGAAGTTAAGGTTTAAGTAAGTTTATATGTAACTAAAATTTCACTATAGACCTTAGTCAGGTTAGACACCATATTGAATTTTCACCATACCACAGGTGTCTTTAAAATTGCAAAACTGTTTTATAGATTTTATGACTACCGGTTTTTAATTTTTTTTTTTTTTTTTTGGTAAAGATATTTTGTCAACTGAACATTCGCCATGTTGTTATGTTCAACAACAGTAAAATCAGTTTGTACAAAGCATATACTTCTATCCCTCACAACCTCGTTTCCATTCCTGTCAAAATTTGCTTCCCTAATTAAGGTCTGTGGCCAAAATGAATTAACTTTACTTTTCAAATACCCACCAGTTGTGCTATTTGAACACCCATGCCCTACTTGGCGTGATGCTAATGAATTACAGAGTACAGGTACTAGCTGCTCTGTTTTGTCTAAAGCAGCTGCTTTTGAATACCTGAAAGATTGCTTGGGCTTCTGTCTCGTTTACTTGGAAAGAGAGAGAGAGCGATTGAAACGGAGACCGAGAGAAGATTAAGATCGCCTTAGCAGCTGGCTGCAACTGTCAGCTACAATTCGGCTGTTTACATGTCGACTCTCAGCATAGCCACAACAAAGACAAAGCAAGACAGCAGAGACACTTGCCAAGAAACAATTCCATTCTTTATCTCTTTGTAAACCAAAGAGACAGACTGAGATGTCAAACGAAATAATGATATAGCATAACAAGGCAGCCCTATGTATGCATGGAAGCCAAAAAATGGCTAGTTTGAAGCCGTTATGTTACAACTGCGTAAATGAACGTCAACACATTTCTGTCAATGGCAACATGTCGTGAACAGCATTCGGTTTTGCGCCCCAAAGAGCCAAGCATTCTCATTGTTAGCGTAAGGGGGATGTGCATAAGGCAATGGTGATCAAAGACATGCTGATGGCAAGATTGCACTTGCATTTTGTACTTACCCAAAACAGATGTTTATCTTTGAAGGTTCTCAGAGAGGAACAAACGCTTTGTTTACTTGGGAGTATGTGGCTGAGCATTTTGCCTGAAAGTTCCTGACCTCAGGGGGTCTGGTTTAATGCTGTCCCTATGTGGTCTTACCCTAATGTAGACTAACCAGTGATGTGGTCTTCTCCACTAAAGAGTGCTAAGGATAACAGTTTAGAGCTCAAACGCAAAACCAGCCTTCTGTATAACACTTAAAATATTTGCATATTGGGTTTATAACAG
The DNA here is from genome assembly GCA_039654775.1 of Spinibarbus caldwelli. Taxonomy (NCBI): domain Eukaryota; kingdom Metazoa; phylum Chordata; class Actinopteri; order Cypriniformes; family Cyprinidae; genus Spinibarbus; species Spinibarbus caldwelli. The sequence continues at coordinate 21,594,822 of CM077266.1, read as the reverse complement.
ATTAGGCAGAATAAACAAGCTTTTGAGACAAACTTTCAGTTCTGGCTCATGTGCGGAAGACTATAACAAATAACAATAGCTCTGTTCCAAAACCTAGTGAGCTCCCTACCTAAACAGTATTTAAGTGTTCTCGGCTGGTCAAAAAAAGTAAATACTAAGATATCTTGTTTGACCAAAAAATAAAGAAATCCCAGAATGCATTGCAAAGATGGCAGACATACTGGTTTTATACTGTATGTGTTGTTCAAAACCAAAAGGTATTTTGTTGTTTGTTACAATTTTATTGTAAATTAAGGTGACCAGACGTGCCACTTCCCAAGGACACGTTCTGCCCAGGATTTCTAAATTGCCTAAAATAACCAGGTGTTGGATGTTTACGCTGCACCGATCGATCGTTGTACAGTGCACAGCATAAATGAGTACACCCCCTCTGAATAAATATAAAAGATGTATTTTCTTAATGATCACTTAATGATAATTCGTGGAAAGATGGTGAAATTGAAACGTATTAAACATATACTTAATAAAAACAAAATATATGCCAATATTTTCTGTAAGATAAGTAAATTAGCCAATTTTGTTTAAATGAAGGACTGCAGAAATGAGTACACCCTAGATTTAATTCAGCAAATGTATAATATTCTAGTACTTAGTATGTCCTCCAGAACTTTATGTATACTGTTCTGACCCTTCTTGGCACTGTGTACAACTTCATGATAAATTTTCACATCTTTCCTGTTTAACTCCTGGAGGACGACCTCCTTAAATGCTCTGGTCTTTAATGGGGAGTTTTGCTCAGCTCGTCTCTACAGAATCCCCCACAGCTGCTCAAGAGTGTTAAGATTGAGTGAAATACATGTCCACTGAAGGATTTTCACCTTGGGAGAATGAATATCTTCATTGTCATGCTGAAAAAATGCCCAATAATGCAGGGAATGAGGGGAGGGTAGCATCTTCTGTTTCAAGTTTTTGTATTACATCACACAGTAGTGTGTGAATTCATGACAGCATTGATAAAGCACAACTCCCTCTCACCTTCAGCACTCATTCATCCCTATATAAAAGCTTTACTACCACTGAACGTCACTGTGGGTACCAAGCACTTCTCACTGTACTCCTCCTCTAGCAACACCAGAACATTTTGGATGCTTTTGGATCCAAAATGATTGACTTGGTCTCTTGAGACCAGAGTATGGATTCCCAGAAGTCTCTGTTTTGTAAATATGGGCTTTGGAAGAGGTTAAATGAGTTTATTTTGCTTTGGCTACAGTAGGTAATTCTAGTGGTGACAACAACCATGCATGTCACTTCTGCAGGCTGCGTCATACTCTGTGACATAAAGTGTCACTTTTTTCATAGCTTTTGCCGGCTCTGAGACACTTGCGTGTTATTTCTCCTGCTCTTTTTCTAGCAAATATTCACTCATCACTAAATGAAAATTTAAAGTGAAGACCTGATTATTTCAGGAGCCTTGTCACAAGTCCATTGTTTTTGAATGTCGGTGGTACTTCTGCTATATTTTCACACTTAAAACAATAATTTGGTATTCCTCTTGTAACATTGTCCTCTTTTATGCTAAGAAATAAGTCACCTGGCAGTTCTCTACCAAGTGGTTCCACTGCTGCCAGCATTAAGTCTGAGTATGATTCAGTGGGCTATATAACACTTTTAATTGTTATTGTTATTGTTATTTAATTGTTAGGAAATTACTTGTCTTTAAAAGTTTTGGTTCAATATACTTACCTGTTGATCAAAAATAGCCTTAAACCTATACACTTTTTTTTTTCTTTGGTGCTTTTCAGGAGGGTGGACTGATTTTTGCAACACAACATTTTATCATTTTGATAAGAAAATCTTATTTTGCTGAATAATTTTGACATTTTTCTTTGGTAATTGATCAAGCAGGCTTGTTGGAACATTACACCTCCAAAGAACCCTAACATGTCATCTAAGTAAAGAGTAATTGCTGAATTTGTTAACTTTTAGAGGGGGTGTACTCATTTATGCTGTGCACTGTATGACATCAAAGTACAGCGAGAGCGATTCGAAAGCATAAGGAGCCATCTGCTCTGCTCCTGGGCAGAACGTGTTCCCGGGAAGTGGCACATATGGTCACCTTATTATAAATTGATTATTTTACCAAATATTTGTGTGTGGGGAATTTTTGTGTAGGTTAAAGTGTTGTTAACTAAGCAACATGCTAATTCTGTTGAAATCACTTGACACCCAGAGTTGCTGCCAATGTCATTTATGAAGTTTCATTTCACTTAGGTTGCTACCTTAGAGGCTGTTTACACTACGCATTATTGCGTTCCTGAACAGCATGTTAAGTTAAAAGTCAGGTTTAAGTCATGATACACCAAGCCAACATCAAAGAACTATGAGTGACGAAAACAGGCTATTTTGTCGCCTCGCATTGCCTATGTCTGGGGATTTTTTTTTTTATATATGCCAACATATAGCGCCGTTGCACTACAGGTGTCCCAAGTTCGAGTCCCGGCTCATGGACCTTTCCAGATTCTGCCCCCACTCTCTCTCCCACTTCGCTGCCTTTTGTTACTCAACTGTACCATCAAAATAAAAAAGCAAAAATGCTACAAAAAAAGGCTTTTTTTTGCATTTGAAGACACTGGGAAGAATACAGTCAACAGCCAACTAGCATGTATGTTCTGCACCTACATGAGAGAAAATAACTGCAGGTGGCAGAACTGTAGTGGCAGTCTGTATTCATCATTAAAAGAATAAGAAACCAAAACTAATGCCAAAGGTGTGGAACACACTGCAAAAACTGGTCCGACAGATCCTCAGTGATGGCCTGAAGTTGGATGGTAACAGTTCAAAGAGGGAGTGTGCTGGAAGTGAGGGGTCCAGAGTGATTTTACCAGCCCTTTTGCTCACTCTGGATGAGTACAGTTCTTGGAGAGTGGAGAGGGTTGTACCAATGATTCGCTCAGCAGACCGGACTACCCTCTGTAGTCTTCTGAGGTCAGATTTGGTAGCTGAGCTGAACCAGACAGTTATTGAAGTGCAGAGGACAGATTCAATGATGGCGGAGTAGAACTGATTCAGCAAGTCCTGTGGCAGGTTGAACTTCCTCAGCTGGCGAAGGAAGTACAACCTCTGCTGGGCCTTTTTCACAATGGACTCAATGTGATTGTCCCACTTCAGGTCCTGAGAAATTTTGGTGCCCAGGAATCTGAATGTCTCCACTGCAGTCACAGTGCTGTTCATGATGGTGAGTGAGGGGAGAGCAGGGGGGTTTCTCCTGAGTTCCACGATCATCTCCACAGTTTTGAGCATGTTGAGCTCCAGGTTGTTAAGACTGCACCAGACAGCCAGCTCCTTAACCTCCTGTCTGTAAGCAGACTCGTCACCGTCCTGGATGAGGCCAATCAGTGTGGTGTCATCTGCAAACTTCAGGAGCTTGACAGAGGGGTCTTTAGATGTGCAGTCGTTGGTGTAGAGGGAGAAGAGCAGTGGGGAGAGAACGCAACCCTGAGGAGCTCCAGTGCTGATGGTGCGGATGCTGGATGAGAATTTTCCCAGCCTCACTAGTTGCTGCCTGTCTGTCAGGAAGTTGTTGATCCACTGACAGACGGAGGTGGGCACTGAGAGCTGTGTCAGTTTATTCTGAAGGGTGTCCGGGATGATGGTGTTAAAAGTGGAGCTGAAGTCTACGAACAGGATCCTCACATAAGTCCCTGGTCTGTCCAGATGCTGCAGGATGAAGTGCAGTCCCATGTTGACTGCATCATCCACAGACCTGTTTGCTCTGTAGGCAAACTGCAGGGGGTCCAGTAAGGGTCCAGTGGAGGCCTTCAGATAAGCCAAAACCAGTCTTTCAAATGATTTCATGACCACAGACGTTAGAGACACAGGTCTGTAGTCATTAAGTCCAGTAATTTTGGGTTTCTTTGGGATGGGGATGATGGTGGAGCATTTGAAGCATGAGGGGACTTCGCACAGCTCCAGAGATCTGTTGAAGATCTGTGTGAAGATGGGGGCCAGCTGGTCAGCACAGATTTTTAGGCAGGCTGGTGACACACCGTCTGGACCTGGTGCTTTCCTTCTTTTGTTCTTCCTGAAGACCTGGCGCACCTCGTCTTCGCTGATCTGAATTGCAGGTGTGGGGGAGAGGGGGGTTTCTGGAGGTGTGAATGGTTGTGTGGAGAGGTGTTCAGTGCGGGTGTGGGGTGTTTTTTCAAACCTGCAGTAGAACTCATTCAGATCATCTGCCAGGTGTTGATTCTCCAGAGTGCTGGGGGATGGTGTCTTGTAACTGGTGATTTCTTTCATACCTTTCCACACTGAAGCAGAATCGCTGGAAGAGTATTTTTTCCTTAGCTTGCCGGAATAATTCCTCTTTGCCACTCTGATCTCCTTTTCCAGTGTGTATTTGGCCTGTTTATACAAGACTTTATCCCCCTTTCTGTAAGCATCTTCTTTGGCCTGACGGAGCTGTCTGAGTTTTGCAGTGAACCATGGTTTGTCGTTGTTGTAAGTTAGATGAGTCTTGGTAGGAATGCACATATCCTCACAGAAACTGATGTAAGATGTTACAGTCTCTGTGAGCTCATCCAGATCATTTGCGGCAGCTTCAAAAACAGTCCAATCAGTAAGAGAGAAACAGGCTTGTAAAACCCGCTCTGTTTCAGTAGTCCATCTTTTAACAGTTCTTAATACAGGTTTTCCAGATTTGAGTTTCTGCCTGTAGGTCGGTATGAGATGAACCAAACAGTGATCAGAGAGTCCTAAAGCTGCACGTAGAACAGAGTGATATGCGTTCTTTATCGCTGCGTAACAGTGATCCAATATATTACTGTCTCTGGTGGGACATGTGATGTGCTGTCTGTATTTTGGCAGTTCGCGGGAGAGATTTGCTTTATTAAAGTCCCCGAGAATGATTAAAACAGAGTCCAGGTGTTGTTGTTCTGTCTCTGTGATCAGATCAACTAGTTTCTGTAAAGCGGAGCTCACGTGCGCTTGCGGAGGAATGTAAACACTCACAAGAATGAACGAGCAAAACTCCCACGGCAAATAGAAAGGCTTGCAGTTAATGAAGAGCGTTTCTAGATCAGAACAGCACATCTTCTTTAACACAGTTACATCTGTACACCACCTCTCATTGATGTAAAAGCATGTCCCGCCAATGCGCGATTTCCCCGTTGATTCTGCGTCACGATCTGCTCTGATCAGCTGGAAGTTAGGCAGATGTAGCAGGCTGTCCGGTATGGTGTCGTTCAGCCAGGTTTCCGTGAAACACAGAGCAGCAGAGTTTGAAAAGTCCCTGTTTGTCCAGGAGAGCAGAAGGAGTTCGTCCGTTTTGTTGGGTAGAGAGCGGAGATTCGCCAGATGGATGCTAGGCAACGCCGTTCTGAATCCACGCTGTCTGAGCTTCACGAGTGCGCCGGCTCGCTTCCCCCGTCTGCGCGTCCTGAACCGTTTGACCAGAGCTACGGCTCCGCCAACTACAATGTCCAGTAAAACGTCCGAATAATCAAAAACCGGTAAAAGATTTTGTGGTGTGTTCTGCCGAATGTTCAGCAGATCATCCCTAGTAAAACTGATGGTGTTTGAGAAACAAAAAACAGGAAAAACGAACAAAAACAGTACAAACACCGAAGAGCAAAGCACAGTAGCTGCCATGTGCGGCGACATCTTAGACTGTTTCTAAGATGTTTAGTCTGCATAAACCCCGCCACTTTCTTATAATCGACTGCAAGCCTGCACTGAGATCTGCCTCCTTCTAATCAGCAACTGATGGACAAAACCAAGTCCCACGCTACACTGTTTTCTAATCCATTTCTCTTGTAAGTATGTCACCATATGGAAGAAGTAAGTGGTTGCAACTTCCGTTAAATCACAACTTCAAAGTTATGAACTAATCTGATGGATTATGGCTTCTGTTCATTTCCATTGCGCTCCAATCCACATATCTATTTTTAATGCATTTCTATGTAGGAAGCTCCATTGGTTTTGGAACAAGGATATACACTTTAATTCTGTTATTCTACTGATCAGGCTTTATAACCCATTAAAGACAGAGGGAAAATATCAGCACAAGTGCTTTCCAAGAACAGGGGGCTTCACTGGGATGGGAACTCATTAGCACATCAGAGGTGGTTTTGATAAAAAGGTGTGAAAGGGATGAGAACCAGAATGTACCAACTCAATGAGGATTCTTCTTTAAATAGACAGTTAATTATAGAGACTGATAACAGATGTTAGTAGTATTCATAGCAGGGACATAAAATCCATGACTGCAAGTTCACCCAAAATTGAAAATGGTGTCATCATTTACTCATCAGTTATTCATCATTTACTCACCCTCAAGTCGTTTCAAACCTCTATCGTTTTCATTTGCAGAATACAAAGGAAAACATTTTAAAAACTGTCCTTTTGTCCATACCATCAATGAAAGTCCATTGGGTCCAAATATTTAGTTTTGGACCCCATTCATTGTATGGACAAAAATAGTTAAAACAGTCTTTTGTGTGAGTAAATGACAGCATTTTTAGGTGAACTATCCCCTTATATTCTCTTCTCTAATTTTACTTCAGCTCGACTGACGCCATCTGCATCATGCTGGTACTGTATCCCAGTGATGCCAATCAAGATTATAAATCTCTTCAATCAGAGCTGTAATTTCCACAAATCCAGATCCACATGGGGTCACGTGCACTTGTAAGTACTAAATGGCACACAGGAACATGTCTGGGAACCTTTTAGAGAATTCATGATGTGCTTCAAAGAATTTTGGCTCTACTTGAGCAACTGTTTTCTAGATAAATCACACAGGGCTGGTTTTGATCTGTGGCAACTGAAAAGCCCCGAGCTCCCATAGTCTGCTTCTGTAAAGATACAGGAGCAGATATGCAGCAAGAAAATCCCATAGCTTCATGATCTAGAAGGCTTCAGCTGTTAATGAATCAGATGCACTAGAAGCCGATATGATGAGGTGTGAGAAATAACGGCCAAATGAAAAACAGCTCTTCGCCAGGAACAAGAATCGCCACCCAGTTTTCCCAGCCCCGCTGAGAGCATCTCAAGTGTTCCGACAGAATTTGGTTTGAACAAACAAGCTTCCGCCAACAGCCCAGATGGTGTTGCTGGAGACACTGCACCCACGCTGGAGGAATGACACGGAGGAATGTTGTCCTAGGGTTGGAGGGTCATGTCATCATCAACTGCTATCTGCTGAGCTCCTTCCAGAGGCTCTCCCGGGTTCGGATCCCAGCTTCTTTCCCACAGCTGACTGCCATATTGCAGCACTTTAGAGAAGATCAAAGCCAAATGGCTACTGGGCCGACAAGCTGGACAGCATCAGTCTTGCTTCACATTAACAGAGCATGCACTTACCTTTAGGAAGAGTAAGCGGGTAGAGCTTTCTCAAAATACACTGGGAAACTTCATTTCACGTGTGGGACAAAAAGCTCACCATTGTGGTAAAGGGATAGCTCACCTAAAAATGAAAATTCAGTCATCATTTATTCCTTCATGTTGCTCCAAACTAGTATGCTGTTTTTCTCTTAAACACAAAAAGACAATTCATTGTTAAGCTCTGAAAAGAACAAAATGCACCATAAAATTAGTCTATACCAGGGCTGTCGCGATTCGTCGATTTTATTCGACTATTCGATTTTTAAAAATCCTAGACTTCATTTTGCTCGCGTCGACTAACCGGCAAAATACCGGAAGTGGTGCATTTCACGGACAAAAATCCATAAAACACATTATTAGACTGTTTTCCAAGGCTGCATGATATATTAAACCCATTTGAAAATCATAAGCATAACTGTGAACAATTTAATTAAATAATTATATGTGATGCAGTTCTAATACAGTTTATGCGTTTTAATTATTTACATGCGTGTAGGTTAAGAGGTCAGAAACTGTTATCATTTACATGTGTGGAGCGACTCAAACTCCATCTCTGCATGTTGTTGAGAGTTTGGGTTTATTATAACGTTCATCTGGGAAAGCAACGTGTGCCATTTCATCAGATTTGTAAGATAAATCATTTATAAAGCTACGCAAACACAGGAGAATACATCGCGGTTTCAAAACAAAAGCTCAAACCCTCACTCTGAGTTTAGACGTTTTAATGTCCACATATTCATTTAATTACAGCGGCTATAGCATTTCTGTTCTAAAGAAATGACCAAATATTAAAGATTAAGTAGACATTTGAATTAAATGGCGCTTGGTCAATATTAAACAAGGATTAGATCGGACAGTAATGTGTAAAAACAATTGTCAGGCCGTTGGCGCCCCCTATAATAATTAATAATAATAATAAAAATAATAATAATTCGTTACATTTATATAGTGCTTTTCTGGGTACTCAAAGTGCTTTACATAGAAGGGGGAAATCTCCTCATCCATCACCAGTGTGCAGCAACAAAGGCCCCCTGCAGGCCTTTGTTGTAATGCGTAATCTACGTTAGCTCTATTGGTTATAATACATTATGTATTTTAACAGTTTTGTTCCATAAAACCATATGATTTCTTGCTTTTGATACTTTATTTGAACTAATTATTATTGCATCATTGCTATTATATATGTATTTTAAGTAATTTTAAAGGCTACTGTTCACTTACATCTATTTTTATTGCCACAAAAAATTAATTATAATTATAGGACCCTATGAAATCCATTTTATTTCTGAATTCAGTTTTTTCCGTTTTCATTTTTTCTATACTCTGTTTTAATGGTTAAATTAAATTTTATTAATCAAAAAGCCTGTCTAATTAATTGAGTTTTGCAGTTTTATCTTTACCAAATTCTGTCTTCCATTATTTTCTAGATTCCATTTTAATGGTTCCATTAAATTTTAATAATCAAAAGCATCTCCAATTAATTGATTTTATAAAAAATAAAAATATATATATTTTTTATTATTATTTCTTTTCTTTTTTCAGAAATACTGCACATTTACATTTTTCTCCTAAATAAATTCTGGTAAATAACATTTCTGGTAAATACTCCTTTAAAAAGTGTTTTTTGATTGTAATTTTATTATTAGTAGACTAAAACACGTGGATATGTTGTCATTCTTACACTATAATACTGAACTTTGATTTCAGTGATTTCGACTATGAGATGGACACTTGCTTCTTGCACTCCATGTTGCACTTTACTTTTGCTTTAAAAAAGGATTTCATAGAAATTTGGATTTCATTTGGTTTAATATTTTATTCTTAAGTAAAATTGTTGATGTTTTTTGTGGGAAATTAATCATTTAGATTAATCGATTAATCGATAAATTAGTCGATAGATTAATCGAAATAAAAATAGTTGTTAGTGGCAGCCCTAGTCTATATGACATATAACGTGAATAATTATTCAATGATAAAGGCCCATTCACACAAAAGACAAAGGAAGTCAAAACAGAGGAACAAAATCATAAGAATCACTTTAAGAATAACTTTTTTCTGACTGATAAATGATAAAAACATTGACAGCCAATCAGAATACACCAGACTAAGATCTCAAGCATTTAAATCGGTAAATGCAGTGCGCTTATCATAAACAGAACATTATCATAAATGATACTATAGTTGTCGTTAAAGTTATCTTTTTACTTATCATTCTCGGTTTGAATGAGCCAGAGATCTCACACTAAATATGCTGCTTTAAATGGTGCAAATATGGATGGATTAAAGGGTCTGAAACTAATGGAGGTTTGGGGCAAAAATGCATCTAAAATGAACAAAAATGACCCTCAGTTCAAGATATGTATGAGTCCTTGTTTTATATTCATCACATATGATATAGTTCAGCAATATCAAACAAAAAATAGCTTGATTACAAATATGATTCTGATTTTACACAACCATTAAAAAAAACATTTTAGACAAATATAGTCAATATTGTACTTGTTTTTGCTGTTTCGGCAACAAAAATAGTTTCAAACAAAGCCAGAGCAGAAGCGCATGTCTCTGAACATTGGTGTTTTCTTGCTAAATGAATCTGAAAATCAGTTGAGTGAATGATTCATATGACGCATTCATGAAGGCAGTCACTTGCTTTGTTCCTGAATCATTTCTATATTCAGAATGTTACACTTAAAATATAAGCTGTAAATACAATGTAAATGCATTAATGCCACCTCTGAGCTGCATTAAACAATCTGTTTAAACATACTTAAATACTTAAATATACTTAAATACTACTACTGCAGTGCAAAAATGAATATTGTCAGCACTAATTTCATTTGATTGGTAACATTTGGTAACATTTTGTGTTCATTTGTGGCATGAGGATGAGACGATGACAACTATTCCTTTAACATGGACAGCTCAAAAATGAACATTGCTGTACAAGCAGTGTACAAGTCCAAGTCCAAGGTCACCTTGATGTCTCATTTTTGATGATATGTTTTACTGACTTTAAGAAGAGTGCAGGTAAGTAGATTAACTGTACTCAAATCAATAACCAATCACTTAGGCTAAAAGACGGCGGTAAAAAAAGGAGAGGGTAAGGGAGTGTAATGTCTTCCACTCTAAGCACATGTTGCTAATGGAATAGACGGGGACAGTATGAAATGAAGAGGACCTGCTGTCATGCACCCTCTAAATGCCTTTGCACTATTATTCTGACTCTTGAAAAGCAGACTGGGGTTTTCTGAGAAACATTTAGACTACCCTATGCCATTCTGTATGTCTTACTGTAGGGTTGATTTCAGGGGTCAGTAGGGAGGAAAAAGTAAAACAGATCTGGCATTATGGGAGCTAAAGCATGTTGGCAGGTACAGATTACAGATACTCATCTGTATTGACACTGTCTGCTCTTCCATTATCCTGTCGGTCTCATCTCCATATTGCTTTTGTGGCTAAAAGTAAACCTTCTTTTGTAAAACTCTCACCTGTGACATTCCTACACTCTTTATTTTCAATCCTGGAGCAATGAAAAGAAGCATTTGCCACTCGTTTCCTAACTCCAACCCTACAGCCAGAAACACATGCACGAAAGAACGCAAATGCAGGTGGCCAGTGTTTTGCTGCTGCACAATCTCCTTGTCTTCAGTGTATTACTGTGACAGTAACACACTCCAGTACTCGAAGGGGCGATAGAGTTTCCTGTAAAAATCTGTATGCCTGTGCAAATGTGCCAAAGTGCAACTAGGATGAGTTCTAAAGTTTGCATTTTTGGTTCCATCATCTCAAAGTCAATTATTTTTTTTTTTGTTTTTTTAATTGGTTTGTGGTTAAATGTCTGACATAAACTCTGCCGTTAACACAAGCTCAAGATATTTTCACATTTTATTCCACAACATAAAATACATCTGTAATGCACCACTCGTTTTTTAAGATTGTCTTGAAAAAGGCAGTTGCTAACAAATGGCTAAATGCGACTACAAAGGTTGTCAGGGACATTAAACATCACTACAACAAACTGGTAAACTAGTTATTTTCACAGCCTTGTTGTGTTTATAATATTGCTCTTGCAAAGTCTAACTCAAACTTTAAAACTTTTAGATTTTACATGAAGTCTGAAAGAACTGTCAAAAGCTTAATGATGGTGATATTGAAGTCTTACTACCGTTGTGTACTTCGTTTACATCCAATCTTTTTTTTTTACTTTTGCTGTATTTAGGATTTAAAATTCATAAAAGCTGTGTTAATTTGTGAAGATTATCTTGAGGAGCAAAATATGTTCATTAAATTTCAAAGTTTTGTCGCTCTATTTCTCTATTAATTCAAAAGCCAATGGAAAAATCCTGTTGGGTTTTTGTTGAGGGAACCAGAGTAAGCACTCTATTATTCAGGTCTCTAGCAACAAACATGTCAGCAGTTTTAACTATAGTGGAGAATTACTATAGCCTATTAAAAATATCTTATTCAGAACCTGTTCTGTTTTTAAATTAACACCAGAACTAAAAGACCCCATACTAAAACAAAGTATGGAACTGCAACACTTCAACAACTACAAACCACCCAAGAATTCAGTTCTTTTTTAATGAATCAAACACTAACAGCATACAACAAACTGTAAGACTTGAACCAGTGTCAATACCTGCCTCTAAATATACTGTGAAAAGTCAATAAAGTCTGAACAAAAGAGACTCTATCCCCAACCTTGGCCTCACATTTGACAAACCACATTTGTACTAGTACCAATATATAGTGTATTAGTTTGCAAACTACAAAACTAATTGATTTTCTATTACTAATAAAAGTTGCTGAGGAACTAAAGTGCTCTTGAGTGATGGTGCCCATCCCTAGAGTAAACAATGATACTGGCCTGGAGAAGACAGCTGAGAAGCACTGCAGGGGGCTGGATGTGCCTGAGTGAACGGGAACAAAAATGTGTGGAGAGAAGCTGGAAGTGTACAAATTAAGGTGTTTCCTTGACAGCCAATAGCAGATAAGCAGCCAGTTGTTTCCTGCTCATCAGCCTTTTTGTATCCTTTGACCCAGGGCTCAGTCCAGTGCACACAGGACATCCAGGTTACACACAGCTGGGGCTAATCTGCCTTAAAGAACTACAGAGGCACATGGTTCAGAAAGGGGTTTGAAACCCTCTGACAGAGACCCTCACATCATAACATTTCAAAAGTCAAATCCTATTCAATTTCCGTCAGTGTGATTTCAAATTTACTAGCTAAAAATGATGTTAAATTATACTAAATAGACCAATTCCAAGTTCTCATTATCCTGAAGAGACATCCACAAATCACAGAATCACGTCATAACATGTTAACCCTGGAAATGTGTAACAGTGCAACAGACCTTAGTTTTGACTGCCCACTCACATAACTTATAACGAGAATATTTTGCTATAAATTTGTAAAATAATGCTTTTTATACTTTGACAACTAAAAGAGTTTGTGATTTGCAATGCTATATGGGATCAATGTTGTTATTAATACAAATGCAAGAACTAAAATAAATTAATTAATTTAAATTAAATTGAAATAAAATTAAAACTTTAATTTGTAAACTTAAATTTTGCCTTGACACCAATCGGAAAAAAAAAATGACTAAAGGAGAACTAAAATTACTTTAACACTGAAATAAATAAATAAATAAATTTAATTAATTGAATTAATTAAAGCTAAATAGAAATAAAAATAAATTTCAAAAACATGTAAAATTACTAAAACTAAAATGAAAATATCAAATATCAATATATCAAATGATACAAAGCTTTAGTATACAGTCACATTCATAATACTCTAAATAAATGTAACATGATTCATCTCAGAGCTGGTTAGTTTGGTTAGGACTGAAGTCTTAATCGAAAATAGTGGAAAAATACAGTACTTTTATTCTTAAATTCACTGTTATGCTCTATATAAATATCTATTAAAAAGGAAAACCATGACATTTCGGTAACATGATGTGAGAGAAGATTCCAATAAAGGATGCACACCTTTCAGCAGCCTCCAATCCAGACACAGCAGTTTTGAGCTATGTGTCCATGGCATCCTAGTGAAAGATTTGTGTTGACCTCATCTCAACCTGATGACAATAACACAGCAAGAGAACAGCTGAAAAACAGCTCATGCACAGCATTACACAAAGGTAGTTAGTTCTGAATAAGCAAACAATATTCCATTCCTACCAAACTGCAGTACCGTGAAACAAAAAAACAAAAAGGTTACAGTCATATAAGAGATATACTTGTTTTTAATGATTGACCCTAGCGCTCAATGGAAAGATGGCTTATGGAGACATCTAGAGTCCAGTACTTACTTATACAAGCATCAGCAAGGGTGCAGATGTCCATCTTGAGTAATCTGGGCAACAGAGCGTCAATGTCAAGATTTTGTCAATGTTACTTTTACTTACTTTCTTCTGCGGAACACAAAACAAGATATGAACAATTCAGGAAACAGAAGCAGAGAGTGCTACACGGGTGTCTTTATAAAGCCCCTGGTGCTCATTGGGTATAGCAGAGGTAAAGATCAAATTATGTAGACGAAATACTTCCAAGGCACTCACGGGGTAAGATAAAAAGCCTTTAATGTGCTGGGCTTAAATAGTTAAAAGTAGATCTACGCGTTTCGGCACTTCCGTGTCCTGAAGAAGGCTTTGTGCCGAAACGCGTAGATCTACTTTTAACTCTTTGTAATGATTTAAGCCCAGCACATTAAAGGCTTTTTATCTTACCCTGCATGTGAGTGCCTTGGAAGTATTTCATCTACATAAGAAGATATGAACAATGTTTTAGCCGTTTATGTCCAGGCAATCAAAGTCAATGTGGTCCAAAAACACTGATTGGACCCCATTTAACACTTGGACTCAAATCCTTTAGCTAATTTGGTGGTCCCGGTCAAAAATAACCAGACTTTAAAAAATGGCATGTAAATCTCTCATTATGCTATATCATCACCAAATCTTGGATTCAGTCTAATAGTCAATTTTTTTCTTTCAACTGACACAAATTTTGTATTTCTTTTTTTTTTTTTTTTTTTTTTAGGTTTATTGGTTGTAGGCCTCATTGATCAGAGCTTATGCACATGAATAAATGAATGAATGATTTAATTAATTAACAAACAAAAAACATTACCTGTAGACAATTTTGGCAAAACACTAAAAAACTGAGGTGCATAATAATCTCAGATCAATGAGATCTACAATCAATTAATTCCAAAAACGAATATGCAACCTGTGTTAATTTAAAGTTGATAAAAAGCTTGAATCCAAAAACATAGCATTAACAGGAAATTTACAAGCAATTTTTGTAGCCCACAAGTACACCACAGGTGTAACAAGGTCCCTTATGAAGAATAACCATGGTTTTAATATAAAGTGTAGTAACCATGGTTTTTGGTGCATTGATGACCATTTGTATAACCACAGTTTTACTACAAATACCATGGTTAAACTATGGCTAGTGTATCAAAACCACGGCTAATTTGTGGTTACCATGGTTTAACTATAGTAACCATATTTTTTGGTTTTATTTGTAGAAAAACCATGGTTAATTTTAAAAAGGGGTGGGGGAAAATCCCAGTAAAGTGCATGAATTATCAAATAAATTGTGGGAAGTTATTGCCCAAAGGCAGTAAGTTTTGTCCAATGTGATAATATTAGCTAGCATTTTTGAAAAAAATAAAAAATACTCTCCAGGTCAAAATAACCAGAACACAAAAGAAAAAAACTAAAAAAATTGTACTCTGCAGAAGAAAGTAAGTCATGACATGAGGGTAAATAAATGATGACACAACTTTTGATTTTTAGGTGAACTATCTCTTTGAACTAACTTCTCCAGAAGCTCTCACTGGAAACTGGACAGTTAAACTACCGTAATTGTCTGCTGAGTTTGGGTGAGAATTCAATGTTGGTGACACTGTCCCTCCAAACAACACCATTTCTATCTTTGGTGAAGCCATGAAGAAAATGTCAGCGTTTAAGATGTGGATTAATATGACTGTACTTCAAACATCTCCTCTGAGGCAGCACACAGACATGTTTGTCGAAAAGGTATGGAAATAAGAAGCAGACCAGCCCGTTTCCTCCCCGGCAGTCTTGCACGCCGCCCAAATGTGGCCTCTTGAATGGTCTCAAACATGAGGAGCTTCATCATAACTCCAGAATATCCAACATTTGGGAGGTTTAATAATAGAAACTAATGAATAATCCATGAAAGCGACTCTGATGTTTATATTTATGTGTCAGGTGAGATGATGACAAAGTTCAGCCCATGTTGAAGAGTTAAGATTGCTTCATTGGTTAATCATTTGTTCATGGTTTTTCCTTGCCCCCAAGTTTCGCTGGTCTCCCATAGTATACATTCAGGCAGGCCTTAAATGGAAATATTATTAGAATCGCAGACTGCAAGGTTAGATAACAACCATCCAGGGTGTAATTCAATGCAAAATGTCGTTCAGTCCGAGGTAAAATATTTTTGAGGTTTCCTTTTTAGAGTTTAACCTTGGTCTTGGTTGAAGACTTGGGCTTAATTTATTGTTTTGACTGGTTCTTTTCTATGCTTTAAAATTTCCGGCAAATAATATTCATTCCAGATCGGTCTCGTCAAATTCCTTCAGTACCAAGGTCTTCATGAGCAGTGCACCATGGATCCAGAGGTCTGGCGAGTACAGGAGGGAAAATGAATGTGTTTTTGTTGATGGTTCAATCATTACACACTATCAGATTTCACTCACTGACGCTGCGGTTGGCACCACCACTGCTGCTACTGACAGATTTCATTCCAGTGACAGACTCTTAATGAGATGCCCACTGGATGTTTTTACCAGCAGCCATCTGAGGGTATTTCTGCAGTTTTGTCAATGGGGTCCAAAAATATATATACTGGACTCCATTGACTTTTATTGTGTGGATTTAAAAATCAGTGAGAACATTTTCATTTTTGGGGGAACTACATATTTACAAGTCTTCCCAGTCTGAAATCTTCCTTGGGAGAAGCGTTTGACAGTGTGAGTTCTTGTGTAGCCATCAGCCAATCAGCTTTGTCATGATGTCATTTTCCTGTGGCATTTACAGCTCAGGTGATTGGCTCACAAAAAAACATCCGGAACTGAGGGTCAATGACATCCAGCATAGTCCAAATCGTTCAAATCCTGTATAATGGCTGTTATAATAAACAGTCCACTGCTGGATGTGCTCAATAAGTTACGGCAAAAGTTATGTCTTAAGTGAACATGAACAGCAGGGAAAATGTTTGTTGAATGCTTGTCAATATATTAGACCTGTGCATTCAGTCTTAAAGTGGCAGCAGCCTAAACCTGTTGCGGTCTCTGTCATTTAATGGTGGTTGGAGGGAATGGGTTGAAACTAAGAGGTCTTGGCAATGCCAGTCAAAAAGGAAAGTTGTTTCAGAAGAAGAACAAGACATTAAATTCTGATAAAATATTAGAAAGACAAACTGAGGGTCTAACTTTATGTTGGGTCTAACAAACAGGGTCTAACTTTATGTTGAATAGTTTTCTTGTACAATTGTACATTGTTTTATGCTAAAAACACTGAATCTAAAAGGAATAAAACTATTAAAGAGGAGGAACTAAACGTGAATTTAGCTAGGACAGTATAAATTTAATTACATTAAATGTTAACGTGGATTGTGGACTGCAAACACACCGGATTTGCCAAAGTAATGCTAAATATCACATGGTGGTTTACTTCACACTGTCTGAAGTTCAGTCAGAAACGTAGACCTCTTGACATCTACCTCTTGTGCTTGACAGATGATTTCATCTCTCTGAAGTCTCGGTTATGCTCTGTAACACAGTTAGCGGCCCTTCAGTTGATTGTTATCAGACTGTGTTGGATGGAGAGACACAGACTAGACTGTAGTCCTGTTTAGACGAACAATTTTTGTCAGGAGCAAATGATTCATGGGTAATATCACTCAAGCTTCCAAGTGAATCCCTTCAGTGTTATGAGGCTGCTCAGTTAAAACTTTACTGAAAAGCCTGTTGTTCACAATACACTACATGCTTCTGTCTTCTGATTGATAGTCTACTTTTACAGCAAGTAAAAGGCCTTTTAGTATAATTGTAAAAACGTCCACCTTCAGGTCATTTGTCATCATGGCTTTTTGCTGCGAAATCTAAATTTTTTAATAAAGTAAATGCCAGAAAAACTTTTTTTATTGTTAGTAATATTTCAAGATGAACACTTACTGGGCTGAAGCAATTTATTTGATTATCCTTAGGAATAAAATAATGTGGCCATGATTGAACACATTAAGTTATTGGAATGAATTACGAAAAATAAAATAACATTTCCAACAGATTAAGTCACCAAAACAAAATAAGAACACAACCCCATTCTCCATAACCCCACTATGTGATCAGCGAGAAAACAACCAGGGTACCTAAAATAAGTTTCAAATGAAACCAAACGTGTAATAAGATCACCTGACAAGTCATGTCCCTGCAGCAGAGAGGCCAAAGAAGAAAGGTGAAAGAACAGAAAGATCTTGGCTTCTGCAGAGCCTAAAGGCAGTGAGGATTCGTCTTGTTCTGGAACGGGGAAAATGGATTAAGTGATCTATTTATGGTGCTCATTCAAAAGGGCAGAGGCAGATAGTGAGCAAGCTAATGACATTACTGCTCCATTTAATCTCCCACAATCATGTGACCAGCAGTAATGATGGGTATTTTGTATCTTGGCCAGCGACGAGTAAGAATGTTAAGTGTTTTTCAGTGTCACGGTCCACCGTGTCCACCTTGTTTCTTCAACTACAAAAACTCATGTAAGTCATCAAGTTTTAAAAGCCTCTGGTTAAACATCAAGTAAACAATATACCTATACCACACAGTGCTTCTTGCTAGCTTTCGTTCTAGCCCCATGCCCATGAAATGCATTTTAAGAGTTCATAAAATCAAAATGTTGTTGCCGTTATCCCATGTTAATCTGCAGTAAACTAAAAATCTGTGTAAAACTAGACTATACATGGCATTCTTTAAGTACTGCTCAGTTGTGTGACTTCTGGGATCTTCAGCCACCTGCAAAAGAGCTGATGTGAATTAGCACTTTGAAGTTAAGCTGAAAATGATGACAAATATAAAATCAAATTAATTCCAAATATAAAGTCAAATGTATGACCAAGACCCAGTCTCAGCACCAACACAGCACATCCTGGTTCTTTTTGAAAAGATATGCAAATAAAAATCATGAAATATTTGTAAAATACATCTTAAAATCCATCTTGGAAATGTTCAAAATACATGTATATAAAATATTAAATTAAATTAAATGACAGATTCCCACTTACGCATTAAGAATTTTGCTCATGACTTAATTATTATCTTTATTGTCATGGCCACAATTGAACCGAATTAAAAAGAGAGAACAAATTAGTATAACATGGCCATGATTTACCTATAAAACAAGAAAATAAATTAATCAAAAATGGCCATGATTTAATGAGTTATGTAAACAAATTACTAATTTGTGACCACAACATCTTTTTTTTCCATTTTATATGCAGGGCTCTGTATAATTTTAAATAAAATAATTAAAAGAAATTTTAAGTTTTATCTACAATTGCTGTTTCAATTGTCAACACAAGACACAAATTGTCACCAATGGAAATTGCTCAGAGCACAAACATATTTAATAGTCACACATTAAATATGTTGAAGATACTGTAGACTATACATAATTATTTTTTGAAGCTGTAAATAAAACAAATATTACTGGAGTACGTTGTACAAGAAAATACCACTTCAGTCTTTCTACGTTTTATTCGTTGTGTTAACTTGCTGTTTCTTTGCAATTATTTGTGAAGTGTACTAGCAATTTCTGAATGAAAATGGTTTCAAAGCCTTTTTCAGTGTAATATTTTAACTTATAAAATTTTGCTCATTCAGTCGTATGATTGTTTAATTTGACTACATAATACTTATTAACATCATTACTTATTGACAACAGTCTATCTTTTGCACTGAATCTAAATTATTATTTATTTATTATTATTGTTACAGACAGCAACTCTCCTTCCATACATCCACCATAATTCATCAGATTAGTCCCTGTTATGTTTAGGAACTGCCCTGAATGTGTACGTGGTGTAATTATGTGCTGAAATTGCAGACCCAGCGGTTTTATAAAAGTCTCCGTGTGACAGAGGCACAGTAGAGCGAGTCAGAGCGCTAGTAGCTGCACTGGCTTTGGTGCGTCTCACCTGGTTTAAATTTGCAGCGGCTTTGGCCACGCGGCTCTTATGGTGTAACATTAACTCTCCTTCCTGTTCCATATGAAAATTTAAGCGTGATCCCAGAGGAGCAGTAAAAGGTTGCACGCTGGCCAAACTGCGCTGCTGGTCGTGAACACTCGTGGTAGATCATTTAGACCAAACCACAGTCAGCCGGCATCATCAGGAGCGCCAATGGACTCGGCTCTTTGGTAACAAAATTTGAGACCGATAGGAACGATAGGAAAAACGATAGGTGCTGTTTATAATCTTGCCACAGTTTTAAACCAATGAGACGGTTTTGGTTGGAGAATCAAAATTGGCTGTGCAAACTATGATTCAGATTGTGTTTTTTTGATGTACGGCTGCAGGATGAGTCAAGTGCGACTCTGGTTTACTTCACGATGGACATGTGTGTCTTGCATTACTGCTGTTATTTAATGGATAGTTTGAACTCTGAGGTTCGGACTTGCTCAATTCAGGGCAGATGTGGAGTGGATCCAGCTTTCGCACATTTTCACGGCTTCTCTTTTACGATGGCAGTCATGGCCGATGATACGAAGTAGAGATATGAGATGCTGCCATTGCACTGAAATTATTATTGAACCAATTATATTTAAAAAATATTTTAAAAATAATAAAACAAACATTATTTTATATGCACAAATTATTTGCGTATCATGAAAATATACTAAAACAATAATTTAATTATAAATGTCAATCAGAAGGGGTGGAAACTATTAGCTATTAAACGACTAATGGCATATAACACGTAATGAACACAATCAAGTAAAGGTGCATTAAAGCACATTTTTAAGTATAAATATTCCTGTGGCTCAGTGGTAGAGCATTGCATTAGCAGCGCAAAAGGTCGTGGGTTCAATTACCAGGGAACACACATACTGATAAAAAAAAAAACAAAAAAAAAAAAAACAGTATAGCCTGAATGCACTGTAAGTTGCTTTGGATAAAAGCATCTGCTAAATACATAAATGTAATGTAAATGTGATAACAAAAAACTTGAAAATACCAACTCAACTTTCTTAATTTAAAGTGTGAATTTTCTCAATCTTGCACATTCTGTGTCTGAGAGCATGCTTCGCTTCTGCAACATATTTGCTATTATTATTTTCATTATGGCTAATTTTTATGCAATGCAATGAATTTTGTTACAATATTGGATCAATGCATGTATTTTCACACCGTATAATAACCAATCATGACCCAACAATCTTGTCTAACAAACTAATGCTCTCATATTATCAGCAATGGGAGTCCAAAAATAAGTCCTCATAAGTGCAAATTTGAAATTTTAATAAATTTTTATGTCAAGTAATGGCCACCTCTATCTGACACTCTATCTGTATTGGCTTCAGTTATGTTACTATGACTGATGTCAGTTTTAGGATTAGTTAGTCTGTGTAGTTGGACAGTGAATTTAATCAATTTATTAGTTAGGTCACAAAGTGGACAACAATGCTTAAATATCAGAAATAATACATTTTATTACCGTGATGAAAATGTACACTGCCATTTGAATGATTAAACCGGTTCATCAAGAGGTTTTTTTTGCATAAAGATGCAAAAAAAAAAAAAATCACTGAGGAATAAGATGGTGGCAATACCTTTCCCCTATGGGTTAAAAACAATAAATGCTTGCCATCATCATAAGCATCCTCAATATTTGTAGACAGAAATGAACGTCTTTTCAATAAAGAGTCTGCAGATATCTCCCACACACAGTTAATACAATTCTTCTCAGCTAGAAATGCTTATCCGCCTTATGTTGCACCATTTCTAATGGTAGGAGTCACTCCAGACGGGCAAGTCAGGGTGTAGCTGCAGTCTCACCTCCTGGCCTTCTTCTCTTTCATGAGTTTTTTGCTCTCCTCTCGTCTCCTCTTGTTGACAGGGTTGCGTGGATCATAGATCTCGAACGTGTCTTCGTCCTGCATGTTGGCATCTTTTACCTTTCTGGTTTGTTCATCAAAGTGCAGAACATGGGCCATCCTAAATCACAAGGGGAAACAGAGTTCAGTTCAAAAGAACAGCAAAGCACAGCTCATGGGCCACTAAATCTTCAAAATCAGAGTTACAAGTGCTGGGAATTTCCCAGTGGGACAGATCGAAACAGAGCAGACTTCCGCCTATGACGAGTCCACAAAAAGCCTGTTTCAAAGCATGTTTAAGGAAATAACTCATCCAAAAATGAAAAATCTGTCATTTATTCTCACTGTGATTGGTGCAATCAATCAGTATATTTATATATATATATATATATATATATATATATATATATACATATATATATATATATATATATACATATATATATATATATATACACACACACACACACATACATACATACATATACATACACACACATTAGGGCTGTCAAAAAAAAATATTTGAATTTTGAATTTTCGTCGAATTTAAAATAAAAATCCACATTCGAATGCAAAAACATTGCATTGGAATATTAGGTGTGCGTCAGGGAGCCTTATCAGTGGCGCGCGAGATGCCATGATGTAGGTAGGTGTCGTTGCATTTTAATGCTTTTTTAGCCTATCCAGTTGAACCCACGGGATGTGGCGCTGCTATATTGTTCATTTTAAATATTGTGGAAAAAGAGAGAACATCTATGCGGAGATGATGTTGTTTACGTCAAAACTGAAACCAAGCCATTCACACAGAACGCACGCATATTTATCGCATTTTCTATATAGGGACATCTATCACCGTTGCACTCGCGTCTCGCACAAAAGAGCGGCATGTTTAGAAAGCCATGTAAAATCAATATACAGTGGGTACGGAAAGTATTCAGACCCCCTTAAATTTTTCACTCTTTGTTATATTGCAGCCATTTGCTAAAATCATTTAAGTTCATTTTTTTTCCTCATTAATGTACACACAGCACCCCATATTGACAGAAAAACAAAGAATTGTTGACATTTTTGCAGATTTATTCAAAAAGAAAAACTGAAATATCACATGGTCCTAAGTATTCAGACCCTTTGCTCAGTATTTAGTAGAAGCACCCTTTTGATCTAATACAGCCATGAGTCTTTTTGGGAAAGATGCAACAAGTTTTTCACACCTGGATTTGGGGATACTCTGCCATTCCTCCTTGCAGATCCTCTCCAGTTCTGTCAGGTTGGATGGTAAACGTTGGTGGATAGCCATTTTTAGGTCTCTCCAGAGATGCTCAATTGGGTTTAAGTCAGGGCTCTGGCTGGGCCATTCAAGAACAGTCACGGAATTGTGGTGAAGCCACTCCTTCGTTATTTTAGCTGTGTGCTTAGGGTCATTGTCTTGTTGGAAGGTAAACCTTTGGCCCAGTCTGAGGTCCTGAGCACTCTGGAGAAGATTTTTGTCCAGGATATCCCTGTACTTGGCCGCATTCATCTTTCCCTCGATTGCAACCAGTCGTCCTGTCCCTGCTGCTGAAAAACACCCCCACAGCATGATGCTGCCACCACCATGCTTCACTGTTGGGACTGTATTGGACAGGTGATGAGCAGTGCCTGGTTTCTCCACACATACCGCTTAGAATTAAGGCTAAAAAGTTCTATCTTGGTCTCATCAGACCAGAGAATCTTATTTCTCACCATCTTGGAGTCCTTCATGCTGACTTTCATGTGTCTTGCACTGAGGAGAGGCTTCCGTTGGGCCACTCTGCCATAAAGCCCCGACTGGTGGAGGGCTGCAGTGATTGTTGACTTTCTACAACTTTCTCCCATCTCCCGACTGCATCTCTGGAGCTCAGCCACAGTGATCTTTGGGTTCTTCTTTACCTCTCTCACCAAGGCTCTTCTCCCCCGATAGCTCAGTTTGGCCGGACGGCCAGCTCTAGGAAGGGTTCTGGTCATCCCAAACGTCTTCCATTTAAGGATTATGGAGGCCACTGTGCTCTTAGGAACATTAAGTGCAGCAGAAATTTTTTTGTAACCTTGGCCAGATCTGTGCCTTGCCACAATTCTGTCTCTGAGCTCTTCAGGCAGTTCCTTTGACCTCATGATTCTCATTTGCTCTGACATGCACTGTGAGCTGTAAGGTCTTATACAGACAGGTGTGTGGCTTTCCTAATCAAGTCCAATCAGTATAATCAAACACAGCTTGACTCAAATGAAGGTGTAGAACCATCTCAAGGATGATCAGAAGAAATGGACAGCACCTGAGTTAAATATATGAGTGTCACAACAAAGGGTCTGAATACTTAGGACCATGTGATATTTCAGTTTTTCTTTTTTAATAAATCTGCAAAAATGTCAACAATTCTTTGTTTTTCTGTCAATATGGGGTGCTGTGTGTACATTAATGAGGAAAAAAATGAACTTAAATGATTTTAGCAAATGGCTGCAATATAACAAAGAGTGAAAAATTTAAGGGGGTCTGAATACTTTCTGTACCCACTGTAAGTTCAACTTTTAAAAAACATGTCTCGAGACTTTATGGCGGTTTTTCCCCATTCCACTGCATCTCATGTTTTTAAATGATAAAAGTACTCTTTGTGATTGGTTTTCGGTCCTTTGTATTAAACTACACATACATACATGATGTTGTTTTGTTTCTAATTGTTTAAGCAACTTAATTATATATGGTTTATAGACATTATTTTAAACATTATGCACTTTTTTACAAAGATAGTCGTATAATTTTATTGCTTTGAATAAACGTGCATTAGTAATATTTTGCTCGATGTGCCCTCTTGTGGCCTCAGGAGAGAAGCCAAAAGCTTTTTTTCCCCCTAACTGAAATTATGCTTTTAAATTCGAATATTGATAATATTTACGTACAAAATTCGAATTAAGTTTTTCATCCATTTTGACAGCCCTAATATACATACAAATTCACTTACTTATCTACCCATGGTATTTCTAAAGCGTGAACTTTTCTTGACAGGTGACTGTGTGACGGATTGACCAGTTTGGCAGTAAAAATAAATTTACACACACATGCAATTGCCTTTTAACCAATTAATTGACTGCATGTCTCATTACATTATTTGCATGAGACAAACCTATTTAGCACAGCAGCATACCAGTCAGATTGGTATTTGCGATTATTGTATGCATGAGCAGTATGCATGGGACTAGGGAAGGGTTAACCGAAGGACTGATCTTCAGCTTACGCCTCTATAGCGATGCCCCGCTATATTAAGAGGTCTCAATAATACAGCACAGATGCTCATCTACATTGCATTTCTTCAGTAATGCTCTTTCTCTCTCTCCTCACGGCAGGGCTGCAGGTGATTGGCAGGCAGAATAACATTCTACGGAGCATTCCTGAGTGCCAGCATCAGAAAGAAGAGCTCACAGCTGGCAAAAGTCACTTCCTGAGGACTCCTGAAGACTGCAGCCCAATCCAAGACACAGTTTACACTACGCCAACAGGACACAGAACTACAGTTCTGTCATATCTGAGTGGTTCTACTAACAGCTTCTATGATTTCAGATGTCCACGCTAAGATATTTAAAGAGAAATTACTCTAATGTTGTTCCAAACCCATCCATGTTTACAATCACAGTTAATAGGGTCCAATGTTGCTTTGCTCCCCACTAACTTTCACCAAACATGTTCTTCAAAATATCTTCTTTTGTGTTCTACAGAAGCAAGTCAGTCAGAAGTTTGGAACGACGGGAGTAAATGACGAATGGATTTTCATTCTGTTTGAGGTCATATTTAGGGCATTGTTTTTGGAGTAAGCCTAGTATGAGGTGCATATCCACACATCTCACCTCTGCTCTGTTGACCTACATTTCATACTGAGATGATGGCTACAGAGGAACTGTCTGAATCAAGACATGGAGAGAACCTCAAAGAAACGTCAGGAAGGGTGAAAGAGGTCATTGTTATACATCACGGACACGGCCTAATGGCTCTCTGGGGTCTCATCTAAACCAAAGAAAGATGCTAAAGGAACTGACATTCCACACCTGTTTGAGCTATTCTGGTGAAGGTCAGAATTTCTGGAAAGACTCTATCCTTCACAAATCCAAATCTGCGGTGCAGGTATCATACTAAACGCACTCGCCTCCAAAGCCCAGGGCTGGTTTGAAAGAACAAGACCTGACGGGACGTTTCAATAATTCAGCGACTCCCAGCTGTCATTCAATACTGTGCAAGCTTTGGTGGTTTTGCAGAAGTGTGTCAGGAAGTAACTGTAGGAGCTGAAGGAAGATTTTTAAATTGAGCCGGTTGTCCGAGTCAAGACGAATGCATGAAGGAACCGAGAATGGAAGCGGCCTGCTCTCAAAAATTATGAGCGCTCTCGTTGGTAAGTAATCCGCCACGCTGCTATTTTTGAGCGATTGCAGAACCCCTGGATTCAGCCAAAGAGATGCATGAAGAGTTTGTGAGTGCATGCAAGCCCATTTTTAAGTGTTCGACCGAGTGTGTGCGTCTGTGCATGCTTGCGTCTATTTGAAGCCCGTAGGAGATGTGACAGCTCATCTAGAATGTCATGGCTATACTCTGGCAGACCCACAGGACTCCCGTCGCGTAAAGCAGCCGGCTCTGATAATTTGTCTAGCAGTCTCGGTGATGACAGCCCGTCAGACTCCTCGCCTAGAGTTATGGCTTGCGCAAAAATCCCAGCATTTGATTGGGGCTCTTATCAGGGAGGGGCTCCCGCCATGATGCCAAGGCCCTCGGAAGCCTCTTCCTGAATTTATTTTTCTTTCGCTTTTGCGAAAGAGGGGGAAGAGGGAGCGGAGGCCTGGGCTCCTGGGCGAAAATGGGTTTTTGTAGACGCAGACACAGATGGAATAGTTTACAATCTGGCCCAGACTTGACTTCCAGTGTCTGACCTGTTGTAACCCATGTTCCGTTCGTGGGGTGCAACAGGCGTTCAGAAAATGGTACAGACTTCCCACTGCTGTTTTTCTAGCACTGGGGGCCTCCCATCCCTCCTCCTCTCCGGAGTCAGACCTAAAACGTCCCAGCATCGTGGGGGGCCTTAGACAGCATTGACAGTCCATCCTGAAGACGAAGTAACTGATAGGAAACACGGGCTAAGACAGCACCCCCCTTTTGCGCTCATGTGGTATTTGTTGGAGCATCTGAGTGCATATATTTAGATAAAGACTCTAGGTCTTTGATGAAAAGCAAATACGAGAGAAAAACACACCGTGTCCATTCATTTCCCTGTAGTGGCTTGCGGCGTGAAGAGGGAGGACGACGGTCTGACAGATCTTCGCTTTATCCTCAGCACGTCACCGCTGCGGATCCGGCACGGACTCGCACACCATTAAGACTGATAATTAATCAAGCATAAAGACATTACTCTCCGCAGAGGCATTCTTTACGTTTGATTGTGATTTACGGTTTTCCTGCAAAAGCGCGAATCGACTGCAGCAGACGTCTACCAAGTGGTAAACGCGCCACATCCAACCCGCAGAGTCACTTCAAACGCTTCCAACGGAAAACTACCCTGGGTTTTCAATGAACTGTATCAATGGATAGGGTATACGTTAGTGCGGGACCCAAAAAAGCAAACTGCTGAGGCTATATGTTTTTACTGAGACCGAAAAAACAGAATGATTTACCAGTCTGCTTCCCGTAATCCTCGGAAAAACTAGAAGTGCCGTGTGACGCATTGGTCATGGCAGGGCTTTAGAAATAAAGCGCATCTATGAATCACAGTAATGTCCAATCAAGTTGAGTGTTCATTAAATAGAAAAACACATCTTTCAAACTGAAAGCCATAAATGTGGATGAGCAAAATCAGTTTTTAAGTACCTACTGCCATCTCAGAGGCCGTACTTACAAACGCATGCATCTTCATCACATGTGCTAGGAAGATTATGGAGAAAACAGAATCTAACCGAAACATTTCTAATTGATACTCTATTTGTGTACTTAAGCGCACAATCAGGGCTATAACTTTGTGCCTTGCATACAGCATTAAGATTGATGCTCCCTGGAGCCTGATTCATTTTGCAGCATCATAAATGTTATCCTGGCCAAAGAACTCAGCTGTCAATAACACCCTCGACCCGACATGGAAACGGTCCCATCAGATCAGGACCGAAAAAAATAATCTAGAGGATGCCAAAAAGAAAATCAAAGCTGTGTTTAGTCTTCATATTTAACAGAGAGCAAAAATAAAACCGAACAGACTTAATATTTGCTCAGTGAGTGGTGTGTGTGATTTATTGATCTAGCACCGCTGTGACATGGTAATTATTTCTTTTCTGTCTTCATAATCTCGTAGTACGCTGTTGGATTGGAATGTCTCCAGTGACATACAGACGAGGCAGTTGTTACAGCTCATGACATAAACAATGTCCGACACAACGCCTAGTAGTGAGTGATATTGTGAAAACGATCCATAGGGAAGAGTGGGGTAAGATGTGCCACTTTTTACTAATACCTGACCTGCCATCAACTGAAATTATAAGTAGGTGTTGATAACTGATCCAAAAATATAACTTTGCCCTATGTTAGGGGTAAACATGTAAAGGGATAAGCTGAAGCACTGGGAAAAATGTAAATGATTTATAATCCAAATAAAATTATGAACATAAATAAGAAAAAAAAAAACAATAAACAATTCCATTCTTAAAAACTACTTTTCTGAACAGTATTTGGATTTTTGTTTTTTTTTTGCACTTGCATTTTATTTGCTATATATAGGCTATGTTTTTCATAGTCACTGGCACAGGCACCATTTTAGAAAAATGTTTTAATAATCCATGGCTAAAAATATAGCCAAAAAATTACATGATTTAGACACTGAACATTAACACATCATATATATTTTGGGCCCT
Organism: Spinibarbus caldwelli; assembly: GCA_039654775.1. Classification (NCBI taxonomy): domain Eukaryota; kingdom Metazoa; phylum Chordata; class Actinopteri; order Cypriniformes; family Cyprinidae; genus Spinibarbus; species Spinibarbus caldwelli. The sequence goes on along the minus strand of CM077266.1, from coordinate 21,566,433 downwards.
GGAAAAGTTTGCAATGACAGAATTAATTTTAGCTGTCATGCCACAGGCAGCTGGATGTGATGGAATCTTTCTAAATATATAGTTGCATTTAAAAAATATTGTACAATGTTTTCTGAATTAAGGTGTGCGACACACCCCACTCTTCCCTATAGATTTAAAAGGGCTGGAGGAGTCAAACTAGGACGTATCTGACAATAGACAAAATTCTTTAATTTTCAAAGTTGGCGATCTGAGGAGACACGGGTGACCGGTAGCGATGCAGGCGGTTAGTGCTGGTTTGATGTTGGTGGAGCTGGATCCTGGATTCAAAACCTGGTCTTCAAAGTGAAGCTAGTTGACCAGCTCGCTGGATATGCTGATTAAAAAGCCTGGTATGGTCACCAGCATGCATATATCCAAAACATACACTGGTGTTATGGAAAATTCCAACAATGGTTTATCACCAGGCGCTGGTTCTGCTGGCACCCGTAATGAGCATCTGTTAAAAAGACAGCACGCGTCTGACTGCAGGTTGACGTGACCTGTCTGGCGTTCGGTGGATGAGACACGTTCCATCTGGGCACTCCGTCTGCTGAAGCAGTTATTTACTCAGTTAAGTCAGCTGAGAAAACTACTTCTCCACAAGTGGCTATTGCAGCACAGCAAAAACAAACACTGCATACTGTTCTAATGGTGTCAGCGCACTGCAGAGCCAAACGCATTACTTGGCTGGAGAGCGAGGTGGCTCAGGCACACTTAAGGCAAGCAGCTGTGCCTGATGTGGAGAGAGGTATGAACGTTTCGCTATGTTAGTCCAAATAAATAGCTCTGCTACCTTAATGCGAAACAGTAGCTGTGCATTGGGACAACCAATGAGGCGCGAGTTATTGAGAATGCATTTGATCACAGACAACTGCAAGTCCATTAGTGCATTAAACCTCTGTAGGAATGGAGAAGCGAGAAAAAGCAACTCACCAGCCCTTATCGTCATCCTCGCCAAGTTCCTCGACGTCTTCCTCTGGAACACTAGGAGACTCCGAAATCACAGATGATAGTTTGGATTTGAAGCGTTCCAAAAGGGCGAGTGTCTTTAGAGGCAAGAGAAAGTGTGTTATTTTGACTTTCAGGTGTTTTTGAATTAAAAAAAAAGCTCTGTGCATACTCAAAGGGACAGTTCATCTAGAAAATCCTGTCATCACTCTCATTTCATTCCAAACCTGTATGACTTCCATTCAATAGGAAGGTCGAGTGATCGAAATAAATCTTTTTTGTGATGATATAAGTTTGAGAAGTGTGAAAGATTTATATTCTTCTACTTTATATTGAACTTTTGTACTTTGATTCTTCATATGATTCATCTGTGAGGCACTACATTTTGTATTGGGTTCTATGGAAGATATTTTGAAAAATGTTCAGTGTGTCCAAACAATGAAAGTAAATAAGGTTCAGTGTTTGGGACTCCACTGATGTTCATTGTATGGGCAAAAACAGCTGAAACAGACTGTCATTCACTAAAACTTTTAGCATGCCCTCCAGCATGTTCAAGCAATGACATTCGATTTATTCTTGAGTCAAATCTTTGCTATGAATAATTCAATTGACCTTACAACAGATAATTGACTAACAGCCTGTGGTCAGATTCTGTGGTAGACCACATGAACAAATAACTTGCAAATTCTGAATGGTAGCCCACAAGCAAAACTCTCAACATTTGCACAAAGGAAAGGAAAGGTAGAATACAGTACGGTGGAATCTTTTGGAAAAGCAAATGGTTTAAATAGCACTTCTTGTTCTTTATGATAGACTTTTGTATTTAATAGTGAAAACAAGCGAAGGAAATGTAAAATGAACTACATATAGCCAAAGTTAATGTCATTTGAAGAAAAACACCAAACACATCATTTACCACTGTTTGCGTCTGCAGAAAGGATCTGTTACACATTTTTTCTTTGTGTTAATGGAAATATTTATGACATGTCGACTGTATGAATTCTTTTTTCCAGTCTGCTACCATTATATTTAGTGTTTCAGCATAAACTAATAATAAGTCTTGTGCTTCATGTTTTGTGCATTTGAAGTAATTTAGTATTAATATTGCATTATCAATAAATAACGAATAAAATTTTACTCTGTTTCTCACACAGAGTATGACTTTAGACTTTGAACTTGCAATAAAGCACACAAATTGCCACAATATTCTTCATAAATTCTCCTGTGTTTCACAGAAGAAAGAAAGTCAAAAAGTTTTGGAACTTGAGTAAATGATGGCAGCATTCTCATTCTTAGGTAACCTGTTCCTTTAAAGAAGAAACTTGTCATTTATTTCAAGCTGGAGTAAGCCAGAACTTTCCAAATCTAATCTTTACCATTATAAGAGCTGAAGAAAATCTTAGTGTCTTGAAGTGTCTTGAAGCTACGACTTACCTGAGCCTCTCGGCCAGAACCTTTCTTCAGTTTCTGCTTCCTCATGTCTTCATACTTCTTCCTGCTCTCCAGGTACTCTGTCACCGCCTCACTGGTCGGCTTACTGTCACCTTTGAGAGAAAACAAGAGTGATTACAATCTAGATAAGAGAAAATACCTTCCCTTCAGGGATCAATCTGTCTATTATTTTATATTTTATATATATATATATATATATATATATATAGTAGTGACTAACTTGAAAGGATTTACATGAAAAGAAAAACAGCCGAATTCCAGAGCAGAAGTTATTACTATCATATGGACATAACTATGAAATACATAAAGTTTATACTGCTATAAACTTAGATGAAGATGACAGCTCCTGTGGGCCACTTCCTTCCAAGAATAATCATATCGCCAATGCCAAAATTTAGGTCCTAAGACCCTCATCAGTGCAAAGGCCAAAATTTATGACTTTTGCAGTCCAAATGACTTTCTGCGCTATAAAGAGATGGATTTTCCTCAAATTATAAGGAAACACATGTGATATACAGACATATATACTGAAAGGATTAAACAAATGAAATGGGAAACACATCAAAATGTGTTTATGTAACACCGAGGCTCTCCCATCCTTCAAAATAGTCAGAGCGAACACTACAAAATAAGGGGAAAAAAAGACAGAAGAGAATGAGAAATGGCAAATGTCAGCATCTAATGAAATAAAACAGTTCCGTCATGTCCTCTATGATATTATAACAGCTTTATTTGATGGAATTTTGCAGCGTAAGCGTTTTTTTTTTTTTTTTTCATTTCCAAGTGAAACAAACCAGAAAGATGACAGTAAACAAACAACTCTTTCACTAAATAATATAGTTAATTAGCCAATTAGTTTACAGTTGTCATGCAACGATGCAAATTTATGCATTAATATAAAATGCATGCTCACAGCCTTTTTATAATGGCTTTAAATGCAATTCATCCAGAATTTATATAAAGTTATTTATTTTATAATGGGGAGAGATGCGTGAGTGTGAATATTTAATAAATATTCAATAAAAAAATATTCAGAAAAGTCCAATCATCATATGCATTTTCCTGTAACTGCATTTTATTAGATGTTATGTAAATCCATTTTCTATATGGCAGGTAAAATCAATATTATGTCAAAGCAAAACTATCCAGGTGTAAACTACATGTCAGCAAACTGCTAATGTATTAATGTAAAATGCTAGACTAAATATTTTGTTTTCTTTTAAATATTATTTTTTTCCCAACATTATTAGACTTTTTTCTGTCTGGTTTAATAAAATAAAAAGACTCTGGAATGGGACTGGAATGTTTACACTCTTACAATGTTTAAACAAATGACAACAAGCCTTGGACAACAGCTCATCGTGTGATGTACAGACAATGCTGAAACACAGTATTATCCAATGAAATGAGTTTCCTACTACAAATGCTTACATTAAAAAACCCTGTCTCCTACAAGAGGATTAAGACTCTGAATGGTCATATAAAATTCTCTCCTAATCATATGCACCAATTTGAAAGGTGCCTGAAAATAAAGTGCATTCTACAAATCCCACGCCAGAATTGCAGGAATTGGAAAAGTCAATAACATCAAGGCTGAACTGTTGACACTGGTGTCTACAGGCATTAATGTGCCACTGCAAATTCCCCAGCTCAGACTGCAGGCGCTGACGTCACAGATCGCCCCGGCGGGTACAGAGCTTCTTTCGACTACACCTGCCCTCACGGCAACTATGACTGAATGCTTTCTCCACAACAAGCTCGAGGGGAACAAACTACATCAGACGGAGCCTCCAACATCTGGGTGATTTATTTCACGTTAGCGCTGTCAAGTAACGAAAAATCTTTTTCCCCTCACAAATGGAACACTTGTTTATTCTTCGTATTTATGAAAACCGCACTGCAGAGAGGCTGGAAATTTGTTTTTCAGCAACCCGAGAGAGCGTGCCATGCGTTCGTCTGAGAGCCACTGACTGTGTTTGAAAATGTTTAGTCTGTGGCATGAGCTAATAGAAAACTAGAAAGACAGAAAGAAAGTAATGAGCCAAAGACTATTAAAACACATTGACTGTGTGGAGAACCGAACACTCTACCTCTTTTCAAATCTATAAAACAAGGGCTGCCAATATGAGCTGAGAGCATGTTTATCATGGCCGTAGTCCAGACAGTGAAAGATACAGCTTTGATAGGACTGAAATAAACATGTATTAAAACAAAGTACAAGAACTTTTACATTCTTTGAGTAGTTTGTATATGCAGTGCATACATGGCAATAAATCAGAAATAAATATTGCTGCAACAGTTTTAACGTTTCTTTAAAGGACTACTAAATTATTATATTATATTATATTATATTATATTAACTATCGTTGAAAAGGTTGGGGTCAGTAAGATTTTTTTTTTTAATACTGTTATTTAGCAAGGATGCATTAAAGTAATCAAAAGCGACAGTATTTAATGTTACAAAAGATTTTTATTTCAAATAAATGCTGTTATTTAAAAACTTTCTATTCATTCAAAAAATCCTCAAAAAATAAATATCAGTTTCCACAAAAACATTAAGCAGCACAACTGTTTTCAGCATTGACAATAATTATTCACATTTTTTGAGCCGCAAACAGCACATCAGAATGATTTCTGAAGGATCAGATGACACTGAAGACTGGAGTAATGATGCTGAAAATTCAGCTTTGATCAGGGGAGTAAATTACGTTTTAAATATAAAAACAGAAACATTTATTTTTGATTGCATACATGCAGCCATGGTGAGCCTAAGAGACTTTCAAAACATTAAAAAAAAAAATCCTACTGCCCTTAAACTTTTGAACACTGTCTTTAGCCCTATTCAGACGGTAATTGTTTCTCATATGGACGTCTGTAAAAATAAATGTACATATCACCTCAGTGATAAAACTCATGGATTCGGATGGCGATGTATTCACAGTGGAGGAGTGAGTTCTGTGATCCTATGAACCCGGGAACGTGCTGCTCATGTGGCCAATCACATGATTGTCTGCTGTAAATAACATGAATTTTATTTACAAATTTATTCTTATTATTGTGTAAAATGTATTAAACAATACTTATTATTACGTAAAATGCATTCTTATTATTCCAAGCATATTTTATAATATATAATCCTATTTATTATTTGATTAGCCTAGTTAAATCTCATGTTTAAAAATAGGAAAATAGACGCGATATAGTTCACAGATAGCTTCACAGATCCGGAAGTTATTTGTTATTTTACATTTAAACCTATACCTATAAGCCTATCATTTTATTCGTTTTTTTTTATAATAAATTTAATAAATTAATTATTCTATCATATAAGTGAGCTTGTAGTACTGTTTTGTTGTTGTCCATTCAATCAATTGATGCCGAATTGCCGCTAATTCCAAAGTGAAAGTAAAATGCGCACAGTTTCCAGCATTTCAGAAATAAATTTACATGCAAATTACAGCGAAGTACCGTACGGTGTTCGGCAGTAGTCAAAAAGGTATTAAACATGGAATTTTGAATCGATTTCTTCTCGTAAACTCAGAGATGTGGATTCGGACGGCAATTAAATTACCACACGACCTTGGTATTTGTCAAAAAACAGTAGGTAATTTGGCCGGGGATTTTTACGGGGGTGGTGGGAGATAAACACTGACATCGTGGATTCAGACGGCAATTAAAATCACCAACTACCCCCTGTAAATGGTGAAAATCACTTACGTCCCCCTGAGAAACAATTGCCGTCCGAATAGGGCTTTAGGAACAATTTTTTTTAAAATATAATAAAATTACCTAGAATAAAATTTATAATTAGACTTGTCAGTTACTCAGATATTCAAAGTGATTCAGTGAATGAATATACTGCTCGACTCAGAAATAACATTTCAAAAGTTCAAGAAGCTGCAAATAGCATTGATTAGGGCCAAAAAGTCAATATTACATTACAAAATGTCAAGTCAAGTCACCTTTATTTATATAGCGCTTTTAACAATACAGATTTTGTCAAAGCACTTAACAGTATCAAATTGGAGGATAGAGTGTCAGTAATGTAGAATAATAAGATTAAACACTCAATTTTCAGTTAAAGGCATTTCATTATTGAATTCAGAGATGTCATTGTCTAGCTCAGTTTAGTTTAAATAGTATCTATGAAATCAAATTGACGATAATCGCTAGAAATTAAGTGTCCCCAACTGAGCAAGTCAGAGGCGACAGCGGCAAGGAACCAAAACTCCCTCTGTGACAGAATGGAGAAAAAAACCTTGGGAGAAACCAGGCTCAGTCGGGGGGCCAGTTGTTGATAATGTTGATAAGTTCATATTTTTGTTGCTATTTTTTGTTGTTTAATAGTCTTTTGATCTCACAAAATGGGATTATTTTTAACATGTAATAACATGGGATTATTTTAGACTCATATGACAATGCTTTTTAACCAGACCATGAAGTGACAAGAAATGAAGATGCAGCTTTAATCAGATCAATTAATAAAGTTGGTCATTAAAAAAAAAAAATAAAATAAAATAAAGTATATTTTATTATAAGGCTATTGTTACTATCCGGCTCAATCAAAATGAGATAGAGAGTGGAGAAAAACAAAAAGAGTGAAAGGAGGTAGGTCTGTTCAATTTAATTTTTTTTTTTTTTTTTTTTTTACATTAAATTGCAGTGATGGTAATTAAATGCTGTTTTAAAATGGCTAAATTGACAAGATCTGAATTACTGTAGAGCAGTTGAATAATTGTAGCATTAAACACCAATACAGTTGAATGATTTTTATAATAATCGTTAGATTGGTCATTTACAAAATTTATCGTTAGTTGTGATTGATGTTTTACTTGACTTTAGGCGAGACCCACTTTATCAGGACATGAGAACCTGTTGAACTAGATCCCATTAATATGCCTGACAGGCAAACATCTAGTCCTTTAGTTGAAAGCATTTCTGGGCTGGACTTACCCGAGGTGTAATGTTCAGGTAGAGTGGAACTTAATTGAGTAACTAAAGTTTGAGTGAAACAGGTTATTTGAAGAGAATGGCTGTCATTAGCTGTCAATTACTCATTTACACAGGCATTCAATGCATGAATGCCACAAATTCAGAGCTGTGATTGAAATCACCTTTCTGAAAAGTCAGCGCTGGTAACAACCCTTTTCTATGTGATTTATGTGAGCAAAAAGTGATGCCTTCCACTCGGCCTGCTGAACGCTCGCGCTCGGGCCCAGCTGCAGACCGCGACTCGCAGGCCTGCTGAATGATGGCACCCTCAGGGCCTGCAACAGCAGCACACTCCATCGACTCCAGCTGGTGTTGCTAAGTACTGTCTTTGAGTTTGACGGCTATTCTAACAACATTCCACCCCTCTCCTGTCACAAAAAGAGCTACAAATCAAGCAACCGGCAACAGGGGGTTGATGGGGACGACAAACAACTCGTCATTTGGGAGGTGGATTATTTCCCTTCTGCTGGTCAAGATCGAAGGGATGAATTCAAGGTTTCTTGAAGCTACAGTAAGTGGGGTCTATCAGTCAGCGCCGGCGTCTTCAGCACAGGAAGACCTGAGCTTCTGCTGGGTGTTACACTGTATAATTCAATGTTAAAGACCTGAGCTTAATCAGAAGGAACACAGTTAATCTGGTGTTCAAGACACCACCATAACTTATGTGTAGGATCGCAATCATCCTAAAAATGTAGGCTACCAAAAATAATTACACATGAAAGTAGCAGTTCTCAACCTTTGTGTATCTGGAGTCAGACTCTGTCAAAATCAATCATTTAAGGTCCTTCTATAAAGGCCTAATTACAGAATTGCTTGCTTTTTTCTAATGTTTTATTAGAAATTGTGGCTTTCAATAGATCCCTTCTTTTCTTTAAAAAAAACCCTCAGAGATGATGAGGAGACACTTAAAATAGCAGTGAATTTTGGAGCATTTAAAATGAGAAATGTGAAGTTTATAATTTTATAAAACCACTTACATTAATTCTTCTATTGAAACTTGTGTATTACTGGAGCTGTAAAGCTGTTTGAATTTTTTTTTACATTCATTTTAGGGTTTTAGCTGTTGCATTGTCATGGTAATATGTAAAAGTAGAGATAAATTTACATTTACAAGGTTAGCAAACCTTTTTTTCTCACTAAAATGTGTCAACATACTGTTTCCATCTTGTGGCTATACAATTAAAATAATGCGTATTTTTAATGCTTATAGATAGGCCCCATTTATTGCCATTGCAAGTGCCTCACTGTAGCAATATTTTAGTTTTTTTTTTTACATTTAGACTTTTTTCCAAAGAAAAAGAGATAACTGGAAATGAATTTAGTCGGAATCAACATTATGCCATTAATTTATTTGATTGAGCTTAATTGGTACTGAACCTCATATTGTACTTATACATATTGTATTTTTATACAAACACACAAAACCAGTCAAAACTTTGGAAAAAGAAGTTTTTTTTTGTTTTTCTTTTTGAAAGAAGTCTCTTATTCTCACTAAGGCTGCATTTATTTAATCAAAAATACAGTAAAAAATAAATGGCATACTGTGAAAGTGTAATAATTTAAAATAACTGTTGTCTTTAATAAATTAAATTAATAAATTAAATAATTAAAAAAAATAATTAATAATTAACAATTAATTAATTAATTAATGTTTGTTGTTGTTTTCTTTTTATTATACAATTAACAAAAAGCAAAAAAAAAGGCCTCTAACACTAGCTTGCTCTATTTTTTTTCTATTCTATCTGTTTTCTTTTTATTTATTATATCATTAAAAAAAACCTTGCTACGTGTACTGTGTTAAGCTAACTGAGACTTGTTATAGCACTTGCATATCATTGCTCTTTTGTTGATTTTGATTGCTTCCATCGTCCTCATTTGTAAATCGCTTTGGATAAAAGCGTCTGCTAAATGACTAAATGTAAATGTAATGTAACGTAAATGTACATGATCTTCAGAAACCATTCTAATATGCTGATTTGCTGCTCAAGACACATTTCTTCTTATTATCAATGTTGAAATCAGTTGTGCTGCTTCATATTTTCAACTGTGACATTACCATTCAAACATTCAAAGGAAAGATCTAATTAAGATGTAATTAATATTTCTATTCGTCAAAGATGCATTAAATGGATCAAAAGTGACAGTAAAGACATTTATAATGCTACAAAACATTTCTAAATCAAATAAATCCTGTTATTTTGGATCTTATATATAGCAAAGAATCCTGAAAAAAATAACGATTTCCAAAAATATTATGCAACAAAAATCATTTTCAACACTGTTAATAATGACAATCATTATTTATAATTGAGCACTAATAATAATTGATAATAAATCAGCAGCAAATCAGCATATTAGAATGATTTCTGAAGGATCGTGTGACACTGAAGACTGCAGTAATGATGCTGAAAATTCAGCTGTGATCACATGAATAAATTACATTTTAAAATATATTCAAATAGAAAACAGTTATTTTAAATTGTAATAATATTTCACTGTTTTTAGTGAACTTATCCAATTCACAGCTACCAACTAAAAGTTTTACTTTAAAAAATGAAAAATATGATGTTGATATTTACTGGTGGTGAATCTAGTGCAAGTACACAAATGCACTGAAATTCTTTGATAAGAAATAAAAGGCTATTACATCTTTTTATAAGATTACGCTCTCACAATTTCTCTTGCACATCAACGTGCTTGACTGACAAGGCGCCATTGAAATAAAACACCCTGTGCACACAGGCATAACCTGTATAAATAACTCAGAGTGGTAGAAAGAATGTTGCCACATCATTTAGGGTGGGTATAAAACGGACAGTGTTTTTAGCATGTCTCTCTTATTTTTGGCTCTCACAAATCACAGCCATGCCAAAAAAGAGAAAACCAGACTAGACGAACATGCTATAATTTATGTCTTGAAAACTGAAGAGATGTCTGTCGAAAATAATATAATTCAAAAAGGTACAAATGTCTTCTAGTTAGCTTGCTGAATTGCGGAGGAGACAATTGGCTTCTTCCTAAAATAAGATACCAGATGCCAAGAGAGCAGCTTGCTGTTATTAGAGAGAGGGGAGGAATGTGTTTGCTTTCAGGACTGAATACAAAGCTGGAAGTAGCCTCTGTGGACACATGAACACTAGAGAAGCGGACTCAAACACAAACATTGAGATTAGGAGGTGGGACCAGATGACTAGATGGCGAGAGAGCCAACTTTCACTTTAACAGAGAGGCAGAACATCAACGAGAACAGTTTAAAATGTGAGGAATGAAGTTCAGTTTTAAACGTGATTTAGAATTATCATTGCATTTTAAGTTGAAAATGAGCAGATCGAATGTGTACATTTTAATGTGAGTATATGCAGTCATAAATTAATGTTAAAATTATTAATATTTATTAATTATTAATTTTTATTAAAAATGTTTTTAAGAAATATTAACAATATATAAAAAATATATATTTTATGTATAAAAACATACATACATATATACACATATATATATATATATATATATACACACATATACACACACACACACACGTATATATACACACTAGTGCTGTCAATCAATTAAAAAAATTAACTAATTAATCGCAAATTTTTCTGAAATTAATCGCGATTAATCCCACCTAACATTAAAGCTTTTAAATATACTTTTATATTGCAATAATTCCACATTCAATATTCAAATTAATGTACAAACAACATAGACAATATATTTTTTAATATTTGTTTAATGGCATCTTTTTTATGACTGAAGGCCAGTATCACTGATATCAATACTGATTTCTCTATAAAATAACCATTGACTATAGCCATTCAACATTACAGTATAATTGAGAGCTATCAATTTTAACATTTATTAGACTTTTAAAAAATAACTTCTAATTTAAGTGAACTTAAAACAATCTTCACATAAACCCATTATAAATGTAATATTTACCTGTGCCCTTTGGCAGAAATATACAGAAATTGAAGTTATCAAACACTAAATACTAAATTAAATATAGATGAATCCTTAAAGCTATAAAAGTTATTTTTTTCCTCTTTTTTTTCTTTGTCCTTTGATTAATAGACATCACAGCAGCTGGTTAACAGGTTATTTTGGCTATTATTTCTTTAAGAGCTGTCTCTGCTGAACATGACGCGGATCTGACACGCATCATATTTTCTCTCAACTCTTTTTACCTTTTCTAACCCACTTCAGGTCTTAAAGTCTCTATTAACGAACTGACGAGTTGAATCGAGTGTGTTAGATGAGGGAGACAGTGCTGGACAGTTTTGAAAACCATTTCAGAGACATGTTTTTAAATGTGACTCATATAAAATATATTACATGCATGCACAGTTTTAAGGCAGCTTTAATTGCCATTTTGGTAACTTCATGACTAACTGACCACGACACTGCATGCACGTAGTTTATTTCACGCTTTGACATGAAATGATACAGGCTACTGAGCGCGCTGGTGCCTTTGTGTGTGCAACTGAAGATCTTGCGAGCCGAGTACAGTAGGCTACTGTTTCCGCATTCATTTGACTCACGCCTGCCGCTGAAGTGAAGCTGGAGCACGCTTCTGAAACGTCTCCGGTTTGATGTGGTCATAAAGACGTTCTGCGACTGAATAAATGCACTTCTTGTCAAGAGAAAAAGTGACAGAAACAGCAGTTGTGAGTGGGGTGGCCAACCCTTGCCCCACCCTGCGTTAATTGCGTTAAATATTTTTAACGCGTTAAACTGAAAAAATTAATCGCCTGCGTTAACGCACTAATTTTGACACCACTAATACACACACATATATATACACACACACACACACACACACATATATACACATATACACACACACACATATATACACATATACATACACACACATATATATATATATGTATGTGTGTGTATGTGTGTGTGTGTGTGTGTGTATGCATGTATGTATGTGTACACAAAATGCAATACACAAAATTCCTTAATATTAAACTACATTGTGCCCTATTTTTATGGACTTTTCTTAGAATGAAGTTATATTTAGTTAATTTGTTTATAATAATAATAATAATAAAAGGATAAATAGTAATTATTAAAATATAAGTAATTATTATTATTATTATTATTATTATTATTATTATTAAGGAGTTAAATTTATTTCACCACAATCTGTGCAATTTAAGCACAGAGAACTGTTAAAAATGAAAAAGTTTATAAAGTTTTTTAACTTTGACATGGCTTCTTAAAATCATGGCACTTTTGCAGTCTGTTTACAAATTCAATTGACAAATGGGTTCCTGTGGGCAAAAGTCCATTTCTGCCACTGTAATTCTTTCCTGTGAATAATTAAATCAATACATAAATATCTGCATATCTATCAACAGTGACGTGAGCATTTGACGTGTCTTTAACAGTTTGGTAAAACGTGTCTTTCACAGTCATTACGAAAGCCCTTCGAAACACAAAACTGACAGTCTTAAAAACAATGTACCTCTGTCAGCATTACGATTTGTAACACTTACATTTTCATTTATTTCTTTTAAATTGTATTGTATAAGCAAAGACTGGTCACTCCACATTGGCCACAAAAATGTGGATAATGTCAACACTGTACTGGCACAAGTGACTGTTTAAGCATTTTGTCAAGAAACTGTCATAGAGCCAAATGAAGAGCAAATGAGAGAATGTTAAAGCCTTCTGTACTATTGTACATTTGCATGTGCAATTAAATTTTTTTTAAACAAATTCTAAATGTTAAGTTCAACTAACTAAAGTTTAAACTAATGATTATGTCATCGAACAAACTCTCTAAAATGGCTCTTTGTAATTCTTTTTAGAATAAATGCCGTCCTTCTTGCTCAAGTAAGTAGGCCTTAAACATGAACTGGCTTCTGAGTGTAAATGGTACATTCCAGGCCAAACGTTAAAAAACATTGACTAGGGTGAGGGGACACACCTTTGCCCCCTGAAAACACACAATGTGAAGACAGTGATATACAACAGAGCCATTGGAAAGCTCTGTAGAGGTCAAAGGTTTGTCTGTGCAAATCTCAAGCATGCAATAATCCTCACAGGAAGTAAAACAAAAAACCTAGAGCCTGGAGTGCTCTCTGGATCTGAGAAACAGAAAAGGCTTTGAGCCCTGTTTGCACTTCCGGCAAGTTCTTAGTGCCTTTACCAATAGATGTTAGACTGAATGGACCATCTAAGAGAAAACAAGTTCACTCTTCTGATCACACTTCCTCTTCATCACTAGTGCACAGCTCAAAAGTCCTGTGAGGATAATGTCTTCGTCGGTAATGACAGGAACCTTCAAATAGCTTGTTGCTCTTGTCTGATTTGGCCACAAAATATTAAGTTTGCAGACATTTGAGAGGTGGAGGCACATTTCTATGGTTATGATAAATATTAGAAAGGAATGCTGTCAAAGCACAGAAAGACTTGACTTTGAAAACAGGAGAATATTAGAAACTAGACTTTAACTATATTGTATTAACTTGACCCAGACTTGTGTTGAAGACCCACACCACTCCTTCACATGAGTTTGAGAGTCCTGTTACAATCACACCAGTCAATGAGTGAATCACATGAAAGTATGTCCTGGTCATATTTCATTTCAGTTTGAAGTGGAGGGGGAAAAAAAATTAACTATATTTTGCATAATGAAAATAAAGTCTAATTTTAAGACGATTCATTTTTGCATTTTAATGGTATTTTTATATTAAGCAATTAAGCATCCTTTCCCCCAAACCTCCATTACCACAAATAATTAATTTGATTCTCATTACTACAACGCAACTGTTTATACTTTGCTAATGCAATAAATCTGTGTATTCTGATTATCTTTTAATATTTGAAATCACTATAAATTAAAAACAGTACAAATATCAAATAAGTACTAAATTAAAAAAGACATCTATGTATGTATATATTTAATGCATTATAGCAATTTTCTTTACTTATTTTTCAAATCAAAACACGATATGAACTAGTAGTGTCTGTGAATATTAAGCTGCAAAAATAATATTTAAATATGAATCCTGCATGTTCTGCGTGTCTGTGTAAATGAATGGCACAGACGCGCGGTTTTGTTTACTGCACACATACTGAAGTGCTTATGATGCTCATGGTGTTTTCAGCCTCTGCCGCCTCACTATATAAGTACATGAACATAAATGTGCTCTAAAACTGCTCTGAGAGTCACTTCATGAGCATTTTACCATTTCTTTTGAGTAAAACTAGCGTCATATATACCAACAGAAATACAGAGGTCTTCACAGCATCCTGTCAAAATAAAAGTTCAGTTTAACTTGAAGAAACTGTGACAGAAATATATTGCTTAATGTAATGATAGAACTACTACTAATTACAAAAATGTTATTAAAACATATTCTTTTAAGGAATATTTACCAGAAAAAAAAATATTTATCAGAATGTATTTACCAGAAAACATAAAAACACAACACAGCAATTCTGAAAAAAATAAAAAAAATTAACAACAAATTATATAAAAATTTAAATTAAATCAATTAATTAGAGATGCTTTTGATTTTTAACATTTAATGAAACCATTAAAATGGAATGCAAAAAATTAATGGAAAACACAGACTTTGGTAAAAAATTAAAACTGAATTTGAGAAAAAAAAAAGTGTTTCATAGGGCCTTAAAATGTAATTGTAGTTAAACTGTTAATAAATTGCGGTTAAATTGTGTAGGTTTCATGATTTCAATTAATTAGACACAAAGGTACTGTATGGATTCAAAAGTAAAATAGAAACAGTGTCATATGTACCATTTCATTGGGCCATTTTTAGAGAATGACAGACTTTGGTCACTGCTGCTTTCACTGGGGGATATTTAAACAAATGTAATTTACTTTATTTTATTGATTAAATATCTATCGGAAAGACTCTGACAAAGTGCAACTCCAACTGAACAGTTTGAACAATCCAATCAACATTAAAAAACAAATGACAATGGGCCCATTTTTAGGACATTATGCGAAATTTCTTCTTATGTATTCCATAGATTTCACAGGTTTGGAATGACATGGGGTTGAGTAAAATTACCGAACAATGACTGAAAAAGTTTCACTGCTCTTCAAAATGCTCACAAAAGGCAAGCAATTAACTAGGCATGTCTAAAAGAATCGACTAAATAACAGCTAGCAATGCCAAACGTTTAATGTTATCCACACGCTCACTCACAGCCAACATTCAGGCTTTAAAAACACACACACACACACACAGCAGCTTCAGATATTTTTGACATAAAAAGCAAGGCCTGATGTAGAAAAACAAACCTCCAAAAAAAGAACAATTCAGTTGTTTGGAGGATCATGTTGACTTGATTTTGGGAGAGGTTGAAATAGTTTCATTACACCATATGTGAGAAATAAATTACGCTTTCACTGTTAAAACAGTACAAAACATGACATTTCAAAGAATACTGGTAATTTTACAGAGCTTTTTCAAATTCTGTCAATGAAAAGACAAACAGCTGTGATTTTGTGGCACAGACACTCACCCTCACTGACATCCTCTTCTTTCTTCACACCATCTTCTTTTCGCTGTTTGATTGCAAGTAATTCTTTCTTCAGCTGGCGAGCTTCTTTTCTCAATTCATCACTGTGGAAAGACATTCAACCGAGAGCTGGAATTAATTTCCAGTCTTGGAAGGAACACTTTCTCAATAAGTCTTGCAAAATGTAGAAGGGAAAAACATGTTACGGAAGGAAAAACATATAGCACACTTTTTATGCATAGCAATTGAAGATATTTTCCTGCTATCTGAGATAAATCATTCAAGTAATGAATAAAACATTTTAACAAGTTAACGTGACATGGACAATGGCCAAATCTTAAATATACTCTAAAGACCAAATGTTTTCAAGCACAAATTAAAATTTAAAAATGTTTGTCTACGGAAAAAACCTTGGATGTAGAAAAACTCATCACAGACACAAAATATTTCAAACTGAAATATTTAAAATATGAACAACCATTCAATTGTTCTAACAAAAGAGCAACAACCTCGTGAAATTCAGTGATTTTTTTTCTTGTTCTGTGCAAATGTGTGTAAATACTTCCATAAGCCTTCCTCAAAGTTATTTGTTGACATCCTGTCACAAATCAAATCGAGCTGCTGTATGTGTTAGGTTTCGAGATTGTAACTAAAGTCAAGAAGGAGAAAACAAGAACATTTCTGAATGTCTGCAGGGTGCTGATCTTCATTTTTTATTAATATTTATTTATTTGAAATGGTTGATATGAAAACACAATCCTCAGAACAGCACACAGGATATGAACATCTCCTCAGCTCCGGGGTTTCCAAATGATTAAGCTTTTCATTCCACAATTAACAAAGGGATTGAGTGTTCACAAAAAATGGGAATAAAACCAACAATTACCTTAGGCATAGTGTTCCAACGTGTCAGAAACAAATACGTGCATTAGAAGTATAAAATTCTCTAATAAATCGTGTGGCGCCTTGGTAGATCAAAAGTTCAGCATGGCTTCCAGACAGTCCAGGGTTCTGGCACCTCAAGAAGGGATATTGTGGCTGAATCGATACACCTCAACCCCTCAAAAGCTCAAACAGTGAGGTCTTACTATTATATTTAGCATGGCTGTGGAGCTAATCAGTGCTCTTTAACTGGCAAAAGAAACCTACATCACTAAAGTACTGCTTCAAAACTGGTGAATATCAATGCATATAGACTGCAGAGCTCTTCAAAATGAGTATGTAAACAATTTGGCCCAATTTTGACCTGAGGCTGCATTCAAAAAACCTTCTAAAGAAAGAAGACTTGTAGATCAGCTCAAATCAAAAACACCTCAATTGCATTTTATTGCACTACCTGTAGACTAATAATCATAATAAGCGCACACACTATTTAATTGCAACTGACTTATTGGGAGTTCAGCCCTCAGAGTCACACTGAATGTTGCCGAAAATGGCTGCAATTATAAAATTGTATAATTAGGTCCATATTTGACTCATTTTTGTAGAACTGTTACTAAATTTAGAATTCGGCATAATGATGACCGATCACTGTTTACAACAGGGGTTCTCAAACCTGTCCTGGAGGACCCCTAGCCCTGCACATTTTCTATGTCTCCATTATCAGACACACCCAACTCATGTATTGCAATCTCTACTAACGAGCTCATGAGTTGAATCAGGTGTGTTAGATAAGGGAGACATACAAAATGTATAGGGCTAGGGGTCCTCCAGGACAGGTTTGAGAACCACTGGTTTACACTATCAATAATTTTGTGACTTCAGAGCGCTAGTTATCGCTATGTTATGTTGCAATGCTTAAAATGCCAAAAAAAAAAAGACAATTCTGTCATTAATTACTGACCCTCATGTCGTTCCAAACCTGTAAGACCTTCGCTCATCTTCGGAAATCAAATTAAGATATTTTTGATGAAATCCGTGAACTGTTCCCAGACCCAGATAATGGCGGAAGACGTGATTTGGAGGAGAAGAATTGTTGAATAAAATTTTTGTTTTCTTTGCGCAAAAACAGTATTCTCGTAGCTTTGTAAAATTACAGTTGAATCACTGATGTCACATGGACTATTGTATCAATGTCCTTATATTTCTGAGTCTGGGAACATTTCAGTTGCATTGCTGTCTGCAGGGTCAGAAAGCTCTCGGATTTCATCAAAAATATCTTTATGTTCTGAAGATGAACGAAGGTCTTACTGGTTTGGAACGACATGAGGGTGAGTAATTCATGACAGAATTGTCATTTTTGGGTGAATTATCCATTTAACATTTGAAACAACCTAATAAATTCATTAAACATGACCTTTATTTAAAATAAGCTGGACATTCTTATCTTTAAGAGATTATTTATGATGGATTTTAAGAACATTTTTTAAGAAAAGTTTGCCTTTAGAACAATCTTTAGAGATAAGAGCATTAAGACATGTTTTTGGGAATACAAAAATATTCTTAACATTATTCTTAAATTAGAAAATAAGACAAAATTGGAGTTAAGAAGAACTGAAGTCTTAAGAATATTTAATTTGCAGGTGAAGGTGGTGGAATCAAACCAAGTCCAAACCAAGCAATAGAACAAAGTTTGAGCCAAGAGCTAATGGCTCAACAACAAAGAGTAGCCTTGACAATATTCCTGTGCTTCATAACAGAACATGTTTCACTTTAAATATGAATTAGCTCAACTCAGATCACATGAAGCAGTGGAGAAGACTGTCACAGCATTAACATTCTGCTAAACATCTCCTTTTAAGTTGCATGGAAGAACAAACTTCATACAGGTTCGAAATGTCATGAGTTTAAGTATTGCTTTAAAAGATCTCAGCAGATATATAATAGGCTGCATGCTTAAACCACAAAGGGGGCGACCAATAAACTACTATTTTGCCTTTGAGCAAGGCATTTTACCTCAAATTGCTCCTTCGGGATTACTGGTTTAAATCAACAATGGAGCAATTACTTTAAGATCCTCCTTCTGACTCCTGCTCCATGGTAGCTTGCAGAAAAAAAGCACTGTCACAAGTGACAACAATAAAATTAGTTTAAACTGGTCTTAAATCTGAGGTAACCTAAACCCCACAAAAAAATGAATCTTACAGTCAGTCCTCTTGTTCAGACAATAAAAGCAGATGTCACAGGACAGCTGATAAGGACAGGCCCAGGCAAACACACACTTCCAAGGTGTGAGGTCCTCGTAGATAAACTGCCAAGCGAGTCCGTGAGAGGAAGTTGCTTCCATGTGCAAACAGTGCCCCCACCCACATCTGCCTTTCAGAGAACCGAGTCTACTGGCAGCTCCCAGGACAGCATCTTCTGTTGGGGTATAATAATATTTTCATAGACTTGACAACTATGTTTTGATGCCAGGTTCTTACATGGGTACAAAGCACAGGTAAGCTGCAGAGTCTGGGCCTCCAGCCCAGAAACATGTGAGCCATTCAAACCCGTAACAATGACTGCCTTTGTTTCATCCATCTGCTCCTCTCAGCTGACACATATTCTCTCAGGCAGCTCTCTTCTGTTACTCCTGTTGAACCTTGGATCCCCAACCTCCAGGTTCCTAGTCTCTAGGTTCTTAGGGGACAAAAGGAGGGCATCGTAGATGATTTAAAGGTTGACCTTGTAGAGGACCACTTCTTGGCATCCACACTGTTTGAGCGCTCGGGTAAAGGGACACCCAGTTGAAACTGGTATTTGTTTGTTCTCCTCTATGGGTCTCCAGTCCTGAAAAGAGTGCATCACCTTCAGCGGAGCCACTCAGCGGCGTTCCACTGCTGGAGATCTTGGTACACACGATTACAGAGCCTTCTGTCTTGGTTAAAGATGACAATCTCATTTCCTGCACATGGCTTGTTGGTATATAGAAGGACAGTCAAAAGGATAGTTCACCCAAAAATTTAAATTCCATACTAGTGCTGTTAATCGATTAAAAAAAATTAACGAATTAATCACACATTTTTTTCTGAAATTAACTGTGATTAATCGCGACAAATCCCACCTAACGTTAAAGTTTTTCAATATACTTTTACACTGCAATAATTTCAATCTTCAAATAAATGTAGAAACAACAAAGTATATTTGTTTAATGCCATCTTTTTTATGACTGAAGGCAAGTATGACTGATACCAACTGATGTCTCTATGATTTTTTTCCCTAATGTTTAACCATTGACTATAGCCATTCAGCATTACAGTATAATTGAGAGCTATCAATTTTAACATTTATTAGACTTTAAAAAATAACTTCTGATTTAAGTGAACTTAAAACCTTCTTCACATAAACTGTGCCCTTCAGCAAATAGAAAATATAACTGAATAAAGTTATCAAACACTAAATTGTAAATTAAATAGAGATAAATTAAAGCTTAACGCTACAGAAATTATCGATTTCCTTTTTTATTTAGTTTTTTGATTAACAGACATCACAGCAGCTGGTAATTAAGATATTTTGGCTGTTGTTACTTTAAGAGCTGCTGCTGCAGAACATGGTGTGGATCTGACACTGCTTTAAATGTGACTCATAAATAATAAATACATGCACAGTTTTAAGGCAGCTTTAATCGCTTTTTTGTAACTTCATGACTTAACTGACGACATTCTATTCTTGTCGTTTCTTTTGTGCTTTAATATGAAATGATACAGGCTACAGTGCAGGCTGCCGTATTTGTGCGTGCACTTGAATAGCACGTGCTACGAGCACAGTACCATTTCCGCGCTTGTTTGCCTCACGACTAGTGCTGAGGTAAAGTTGGAGCGTGCATCTGAAAAGTCTCCCAACTGATGTGGTCGTAAAGACGTTCTACGTCGAATTAAACAATTATTTAGCATAACTTAAAAATAAATAACATAACATAAAAAAATAACATAACTTAAAAAATTAATTGCCTGCGTTAACGCGATAATTTTGACACCACTATTCTGTACATGTCGTTCCAAACCCATAAGACTTGTTTATCTTCGGAACACAAATTAAGATATTTTAGATCAGGGACACTCAAATCTGGCTCGTGAGATCCACTTTCCTGCAGAGTTTAGCTCTAACCCTAACCAAACACACCTGAGCATGCTAATCAATGCCTTCAGGATCATTAGTAAATCACAGGTAGGTGAGTTTGATCAGGGATGAAGCTAAACTCTGCCATATTTGAGGATCACTGTTTTAGATGAAATCCAAGAACTTACTTACCCTGCATAGACAGCAATGCAACTGACACATTCAAGACCCAGAAAGGTAGTAAGGACATCTTTAAAATAGTTCATGTGACATCTGTGGTTCAACCGTAATGTAATGAAGCTACAAGAATACTTTTTGTGCGCAAAGAAAACAATAATAACAACTTTATTTAACAATTTCTTCTCTTCTCTTCCATGACTATATTAACAATGTCCTTGTTACCTTTCTGGGCCTTGAACGTGGTAGTTGTGTTACTGTCTATATCATAGACAGGCTTCAGATACTTCAGATACAACTAGTTTACAATTTGTAGTTTTGTAAGCCATGCTGGTCAAAAGCATTTTAATTGTACAGAGAGAAAGAAATAATTTTAGTGTTAACTATTCCTTTATGATAGATTGTGTTGCAATGAACAAATAAACATTTCAGCAAGAAACAGGAGAAGATGACATTTCTACAAGGGTGAAGAGTTATCTGTTAGAGGCCTACATTGACCCTTGAGGCCATATTGGGGAAGCACCTCCAACTAAGTGATAATTTGCTTGCCTAGACATGCTACCATTTACCAAACAAGAGAAGCATATCCTAGGCAACAGCAACACAATGGACCCCTCAGCCAGATTGCCAGTAAGAGTGGAGAAAGCTGAGAAAAATGCAAAGAGAGATGAACATCTGCTAATTTACTCCTCAGGCCTCAACAAATTCCTCAGAATATCCTTTTGTTCTTCAGATGGAGTCCATCTCCACCACATTTGCACATTGCAAAGTGTCATAGACTGTGTTTGTGACGATATATTTCATTATCATCACACTATACTGTCAAGATACAGATTTTAAACATTCAGTTTTGGTTCGAAAGTGTTGTTTAAAACTCAAATCTGCTGTTTATTTATAAAGACAGCACCTATTTGAAAATGTGCGTCACTGATTTCGGAGATGTGAGCTCCACACGATCACCGGGCGCTCAGTGCTCATGTATCCCGACGAGAGTAGCTTCAACTCGGCTAGTCCTTCTGACATTTGCCGCTGACTCTGATGTCTCTGTAGTGGTTAAACATAAGATATAATTCGTTTTAGGTAATTCTAACAGGTAATCTTTGGTCTTTATTCTATTATTCTATTAATCTATTAATATGTTAAAATGAAAATGAAAAGAGGCAATACTGTTTGATACAATATTTCGTTTCATTGCAATGTATGTTTGTTCCCTGAACTACATTTCTGCGGTTATTAATATGTTTAAATGAAAACGAAAAGAGGCAGTGATGTTTAATATCATATTTCGTCTAAATACAGTGAGGAAAATTGCAGTAGCCGAGGTGAGCTGACTGACATTATCTAGTATGCTGCTGTTTGCAGAATTACGTACTTGGAAATTTGCGTACTTGGTATTGAGAAACGCGCGCAGACCTACATCACCAGACTATTTGCCTATTCTTCACGGTACTTTAGACCGCGATGGAAACGCAGACAGCAACAGGTCTGGGGAAAAAAAAGTTCCTGGGACAAACTGTTCCAGGTAATTTTGATGGAAAAGCGGCTATTATGTACTGATTCTACGTTAAAAGCCAGTATGACCAACAAAATTTTGCATCAAATCAGATCAATCTACATTTTTATGCAACTGACTTCAAGTTATGAACGGTCTTAAAGAAAAAAATTCATGACTAACTTCTGAGTCTTCGCAGTTTATGCAACCAGGCCCAGAGGTGTTGTTGTTCAAGTAAATACTTATAACTAATTTTAACTAACTTTCTCAGAAAGATTCTTTAAAACTGCTCTGCCATGGTAATAGAAAACAATATGCTGTGAAATTGAGCTTGCATAGCCAGAAGCATTTGCACAGCTAGAAACGTTTGCATACTTGTGTAGAGTATCTTTCAGGTCTAAGTCACCAACCTGAATTAATGCTCAAGAAAACTAGCAGAGAAACCAAAAATATTTGGTATGTGTCCTCAACCTACTAGTTCACAAAAAAGAAAGAAAAAAGTAGTACCAAAGTACCGAATCAAGTAAAAGACACAAAACAGCAGCCAACCCATCCATAGAAAGCCATTTCTACAGATTAAAGTAATTGTGATCCTGACGTTTAGAAAATTAGGCAATTTGTCCGAAATAGCACAGCTATTAATAAACAGCACTGCGCTGAAGTGTGATGGACTGTTTAAAATAGCAGAGCTGTGAGATATGCCCTTGTTAGACAGCAGCGCCAGATAAAAAGGTATTTGTTAACTCAAGAAAAGAAAAGAACAGTGTGATAAAGTGTCCTTGTGATAAAAGGAGGAGGGGATGAGAGTTTATTAACGAGTGAGCGCTTTGAAGAGGAGCCAAAGTGTGCCCACTGTCTTGCGGCCTCATCAGCCAGGGGGTACAGACATCCCCCCTCAGCCAACACAATGACAGCCATTCACCAAACCCTCTCGGACTGCCAGCGGGGAAGAGACCGTCATTTCACAAATCAGACGGGAGAGAGGGTTTGGTGATGAAGTGCTGGACAAGACCTGACGCACACATTTAAAGTCTGAGGAGTGGAGGAAAGACTTTGTCGTCACTCACGGCTCTCCAGACCAGCCAGCGATTGTCGCTCATTCAGACAATTCAAATAAGCGAAACCCGGGGAGCTCTGGATGATTTACTTTTCATAAAGAAAGCACACAAAGTGACTGGCCACCGACCAATCTTTCTCATGATTCGAGACTTCAACATTTAACCCTCGCCCCTCCACCAGCCTGCTGTTGCGGTCCAAAAAACGTCTCACGGGCGGGAAGTTTTTGATCTGTTTTTCCAAAACGGACGCAGAGTGGTTGCTCGCACTTTGCAGGAGTGGAATTACTGTTCCTCGAGTTCGACTCGTACTGATTTTGACTTTTACGCAAGGTTCAGAGTTTAATAATCAAGCAGTATAATCTGGAGAGGGCAAATGTCTTCAAGGTCTTGAAGTAGATTGTTAAAGCAGAGTCGGTGTATAATAATCATACGATATCACGTTTCAAGGAGGATGGTTAAGAATATTAGTTTTCCAGGTCTCCTTCTGACTCAAATGCAAAGTCTACCTATATTTTTAAAAAGGAGACTGAATATTTGAATAACTGAGAGTTCCGTAATAAATATTAATGATTGAGTTGATGAGTCAAGTGGTGGCCAAACACATGACATAAGCGGCAGAGCGCAGAAATTGTAACCATAACACAGAGGCTGCGTATATACTGCATGCTTCAACCACTTGCTTGCTCACAAATGAACAAATTTTACCACAACTAAAGCTCCGCAAGAATGTGTGTATCACCACAAGTGAACTTAGCAAAGATGTCGGGTAATTGCTGGAAGTGAAATTAGTTCATTAGTAGGCATTTGTGATTCCAAAACACTTAGAATAAAACTCACAATGCTGCATAAACTGATCGCTTTGCTAATAATATGAGAATAGACAGTTTGGTATTTTGTCAGTGAACTCTATAATCTTCTACAGGACGATGACATACCTTTTGAGAAGTGAACTATAACATGTTAATGATTACTTAGGCTCCAGACTAAAAAATGGATCTAAACGTCATTAGGTGTTAAACAAAAAAGGAGACAAATCTATTTTTGTAGGTGCTAAATTCTTTCCACAGATGAACAGAAAATGGCTAAAACACAGCAATTTCTTGGTATGATGTGACAAAACAATTTAACTGTATCACACAACTGATTTAATCACAAAAAAGTCAAAATCTATTTTAAAAAATGTATTCGTTGCCAAATCTACATTATAAAGTGACAAATTAATAAAGCTATCTACTCTGAAATGTGGCATCAAAATTTGAAGAGCAGACTGAAATGATCAGAAAACTGTCAGATTAATTGGGATTCTTCAAAAATAAATGCAGAGATGTAGGTGCTACACACCGAAACAGCATAAGATCTGGCAAACTTTCCAGCATATTATTATTAGTTTTTCTGTTACAAATTAAACTTATGCACAAAATTGGAATATTGCATAAAACATTTGCGAATAAGGCACCGTTTCCTTCCAGTGAGTTGAAGAGGACAAAATTGTCACTTCGCGATTTTTTAAGTTGCGCTAAATATCACGAAGGAAAATTAAATCTGCTGCAGTAGGAGAAGGCACTGTATATAATAATTTATGTATATAATAAATTATGAGCTTCAGAGTGCGCAGACAAAAATGCGGTCATGTTATCTTTTTTTCGGAGCCTGCTGTTTGGGAATGCAGCTCTGGGAGTTAATTATAACGAATAACGAATAAGCATTTTTAGAATATACGCACATCTTGGCATTTCCATACAGCATTTTTTTATGCAATATCCCAAAATGCACTTAAAAATAGGTGGATGGTTTTTGAACTCACTGATGTGTAAATGTATGCAGTCATGTGTTGATATATTCATACGTTAGAGGTAAGAAAATTGTCCAGAATTCATAATTTGCAGCTTAGTTTAAAAAAAAAAATGCTATTTAAAAGAATTTCCATAGGATACCAAGATATTTTAATTTCAAAAGGTCGAGAAAAAATAGATTTTTTTAGGACATAAAACTTCTTTGATACTTAAGTATTAAAACAGCATGGGCATTTTGGGCTCCTTAATTTACAACAGTGAACAAATACAGAGATGCTATGTTATTTCTTAGCTCTGCTCGGCTGAACGTCAAAAGATCCTCACATGCTGTAGTCTGGAGCCGCTCCGTCACACATGCTACAGCGGACTGCAGATCCATAAACCCGCAGATCCATGGCACAGCTGCCAAGAATTAGATGATCCCTTTTGGCCTCCACACAAAAAGGGCCAGTGCTTTACTGATCCGGGTGACCTTTCCCTGAGAGACTGATACAGCATCGGATTATGATGGACGACAACTGACAGGTGCGGTCAATTAGAAACAGTGACACTGCACCCAAAAGTCATCATCTTTGGTGCATAATTGCTTTTTGGACTCCACTGTCTCAAAAGGCAGATAATGACAGGAGTCCACATAAGATTATCCAGTAGATTGATGGAGTCAAATGGCTGCAAATCCACACTACTTGTGTAAGTTCTCCTCACCTTCACTGACACAGATCAGAGGTCACAAGAACCGGAGACTTACTGCAATGCCAAGGGGTTCTTGATGAGGCTCTTCAGCTAAATGGATGCTGAGAGTGCTGTCTGGACAAACTTTAACATGAGGGAAAAACTTTTTTCAATATCCGACTTTCTTACTTGACTTCCTTGGCTTTCTTACAATAGAGCATCAAATGTTGAAGTCACCTTAAAAGTATTTGTACTAAGAGTTTATATAGTATTCTTGTAATAATAATATTAATAATAAATATATAACAACAGTAATATGCTTATTGAAATATATGTAAATGAAATTTTATTATGAAATTATACATACATATACATACACACACACACACACATACATTTTGAGGTTTGTTTTTGGATTATTGTACGGTTGGAAGATCCAAACATGGCCCATTATAAGATTTCTAACAGAGTCAGTCACTTATTGATTTTTTATCTATTGGTATTTGATAGAATCCATGATGCCATGTGTCTAAACAAGATGTCCAGGACCTCCAGCAGAAATATAGGCCCACAACATCAAAAATACAGCAGTATATTTCATTGTACACATGGGGTACTTTTTAACCCTGTGTTCACCAAACCCATCGTGAGTGTTTGCTGCTAAAAAGCTCATTCTTTAGTTTTATCTGACCATAGAAGCCAGTCCCATTTGAAGTTCCAGTTGTGTCTGATAACTGAATATGCTGGAGTTTGATTTTGGATGAGTTAGGAGAATTTATCTTGAAACCCTCCCAAACAACATGTGGTGATGTAGGTGCTGTTTGACAATTTTTTTAAAGGTTTTCTGACCCCGAGACTCAACTATTTTCTGCAATTCTCCAGCTGTGGTCCTTGGAGAATCTTTAGCCACTCAAACTCTCCTTCTCACCGTGCATTAGGACGACATAGACACACGTCCTCTTCCAGGCAGTTTCGTAACATTTTATTTTTCACTGAACCACTGTTTGAAGAACTGATCTTCCAGAATCTGGCAGTAAGTTTTAGGAGCTCATATTAGTCAATCTCTGCAAGACAGACTTTTCAGGATAGGAGATGGACTAAAAATGAGCTCCTAAAACATACTGCCAGATTCTGGAAGATCAATTCTTCAAACAGTGGTACAAGAGGATGTGGTGCTGGTCCTTCAAGAGTCACTCAAAACTTATCTGTCCATAAAGCCTATGAAAAATCAGTCTTAATGTATTTCACAACACTTCAGCATGCTATTCTTATTAAGTGAGGGTCATTTTTTAGGATTTTTTACCCAAGGAAAGTCCCTGAGAACCTGACACATTGCACTTGTGGAGACTCCAGGAAGGTTGCAGTTCTGGAAAATGATGGCGCTGGAGACTAAATGGTTCCTGATGGTTTCTCACCTAATTCCTCACCTTAATTATTCATTCTTTTGCAGTTAACAAGTGTCTTTTCTTCTCCACCTGTTTTTTTCTGACTCTGCTGACCCAATGAGCATTTCGCTGCCCAATGGTCATGCCCTAACTTTTCAAATTCTATTATTGCATTAGTATTGCATCCTTTTCATGGGCATTTAATAATTTTTGACTTTTAGTCCAAGTTAAATCTCTTTTTTTGGCTCATTTTATCTGTAAAAGAAAACCTGCCTAATAATTCGGCACACCTGAATATGAGGAGTTTTTGACTGCCAGCCTTCAGCATTCAAATTATATATCACTTATAAATGATTAAATACAAAGTCAATAGTAGTTATTAAGATTGATGTGGTTTGGAATTGGTAAAATGTTCTTGGAAAAAAAATATGAC
>CM077266.1:21521022-21536022 GCA_039654775.1 Spinibarbus caldwelli | reverse complement strand
TTGTGTTTAATATTCTACAGTCTTTCTGCATTT
This sequence comes from Spinibarbus caldwelli, assembly GCA_039654775.1. NCBI lineage: Eukaryota > Metazoa > Chordata > Actinopteri > Cypriniformes > Cyprinidae > Spinibarbus > Spinibarbus caldwelli. The sequence goes on along the minus strand of CM077266.1, from coordinate 21,535,989 downwards.
TGCTTCCTGTCAATCAAAGCGGTGAGACTCGGTGGGTTTGGCCATTACTTCATTATGTAGCAAAAGAAAAGAGCATGTTTATTATGATCGGAAAATTATCCAGACACATAACGGCCGATGGTGAGATAAGGCAGGTGTGCTTCCAGAAAAGGGGGCTTGTGGGGAAGAGTTCTCCGCCTTTAGCGCCTCAGTCAGTGGTGAGGTTATGAATTCTTTAATCTCCCCATTTTCAAAGGTCACACGCTGATTTCAAGGATCACATGAAAGAGAAAGAGATGTGACTGGGACAATGGGTCTGATGTGAGAGGATTTGAAAAATGGGTTTTAAAGATGAGACGGCACAATGTTTGAGTCTATACACGGAATTTGACTTGATGCGCAAAAGCATATAACTCTAAAATCTCCCACAAAAATAAGGCATTTCAGTCAATTGATCAATTGATACTTTAAGTTTTGATCACAGTCAGGGATTCAAACAAACCCTCTATGTAAAATTGTAAATTTTGGCACATGCATAGTTTACCAGGGACAAATAGTGTTTATCTCCTTTTCAAAAGTCTTTTATTTTGCTAATCTAAATAAGCTTAACATATCAGTACCATACTGGTTAGTGACTAATATCACAGATTATTATTTTTTGCATTAGATATGCATTATGAAATACAAAATATGCAATTGTACATTACCGTTCAAAGGTTTGGGGTGACTTTTTTTTTTTTCTCTTTTTTTTTTGATCAAAAATACAGTAAAATCAATTACTGTGAAGAAATATTGTGAAACACTATGGCAATTTAAAATAACTGTTTTCTATTTGAATATATTTTAAAATGTACTTTATTTCTATGATAAAAGCTGAATTTTCAGCATCATTACTCCAGTCTTCAGTGTCACATGATCCTTCAGAAATCATTCTAATATACTGATTTGCTGCTCAAGAAATATTTCTGATTATTATCAATGTTGAAAACAGTTGTGCTGCTTCAAATTTTCATACTCAAAAGAATAGCATTTATTTGAAATAGAAATCTTTTGTAACATTATAAATGCCTATGCTTTAAATTTTGATCAATTTAATGCATCCTTATATATAATAAAATTATTAAATTCATTTAAAACATAAATAAAAATAAATCTTACTGATCCCAAACTTTTAAACAGTAATGTACATGCTCATAGCTATTTTTAAATGTTTCATTATGTTTTTCGTCATCTAATGTTCATTAATGTTAACTACAAACACTAACAAATTAACCACACTGTTAAACAACCTTTTGCAAATCTCAGAATATATACTTTTTTTCATAGTGTACATTATAACACTGTGCTGCATAAATTCACTTTTGGCATTTATTTTATTTTGACAAAATAGTGTAGAATTTTAATGTAAATGATTTATCAGTTATCAGCTGTAACATGAAAATTAATCATTGCTTTAACAAGAACAGCAAGGGGGACCTGGAAGTGGACTTTTTTGATAAGCAATGGCCCAGCAACCCCCCACACCATGATTGTGGCCAGTTTAGAAAAGGCAAACATTACAAATTATACCTCAGTCAGTTTTACTTTTCTCATCAAAAATCCTTTGCTTTATTAAATCTGAAAAGAACTGACCCTTGACTATATTTAAGAGCTTATACCTTTAGGTCATTATTTGTGGTACAGGGCTCCAGACTAACTACTTTTACTAGGAGCACTGTAGCCCTAGATTGAAATTTTTTAGGAGCACAAGCCGAAAATTTAGGGGCACAACTTAAATCAGCCTGCAATGCAATCATTCACATATACTCCCCATTTTAACTGTATTACTGACAAATGCTTTGATAATAAATAGACTTAACTCATAGAAATTACAATGTGCAGTATTCTTTTAATTTAATGCTTTTAAGTATTTCTTCTTAATTTCAGAGGGATATGACATATATATATATATATATATATATATATATATATATATATGATAAAATTACTATTGTTCTGCACATGTACAAAATCAAATTTTTATGTAGAAAAGGTATATATTGTACTCTTATTAAATGTACCATTATTCTTCTATGGTCTTATATGGAACTGACCAACAACTTCAGTGATTATGTGTGATTTAGTCGCAAATTGAAGAAAAGTTTTTCAAAGCACTTTGTGACTTTTCTTACTTCATACACAAAAAAAGAGCAAAACTGACCAAATTTGATTTCTTGAAGATTTGATATTTTATAATAGTGATTTTATGATTGTTATTTTATAATTTCAAAACATAAAGGAAGAAGAATGAATAACTAATAAGCCAATAAGTGCTCCTCTGCTGCTATCTACAGGTTATAGCCTAATGGTGATTTGATGTATTTTTTAATTTTACATAAATGTTTGTTCGCCACAGTATATTTTGGTCATCCCATTGAAAATAACATTCAAATTGGATCATTTTGGAGCTTTAAAGTGCTGGAAACAGTTGTGTGAAATGCTTGAAAGCCATTGAAAATTGCTTGAATTTCTCTCTCAAAAGGTTGTACAAACCCTGAAATGAATAATGAAATAACATTTGACCATTTCTGCCACAACACCATGGTTATAATTAGCGTTACTGCTTCTGGTTTTCTACGTCAGCGCCGTTTGATCCGTTTATAACAGAGATTTCTGTGCAGAATTTAAATGCTTCTCAGTAGATCTCACAGCAACCTTTATTCGTTTTGTGGCAAATTCAAACGCTTCTCACTGGATTTCGCTGCACTGTGCTGTAACAGTCAGGGGTGGATCTACCGTGGGTGGCACAGGGTAGCAACTGCCATCCTAAGAAAAAGCTGTGCCACCCCAGAATTATTACAGAATAAAATATAAATGTAAGCAGTGTTTCATGTGCTACTTTTCAGCCGCGGCGATGACAGCATAACGGAAAATAATGGCAAAAAAACAAGTCTTTCACTAAACTGTGCGCGATGGTTGCACGCACACGCAGCGTGCCCAGTGTAGTCCGCTTCATTAACAAATGACTCTTATGAACCGGTTCTTTTTGAGTCAAAAACACAAAGCACAGCCCATTCACTAACGAATTGCTTTTACATTTGTTTGTGAATCAGATACTGCTTCTCGGTTTATTCAGAAGTCCTCTGAGAAATCTAATCCTGTCTGGATATGTCTGAGATTCATCCCGTAATTGTTTGGTGATCCGATTCTCCGACCGCTCGCTCCACTTTCATCATGTATAGGGCTTTCTGCCATATCGGACGAAACAATAACATAAAATTAATAAAAAGATGCCGATCACGAAAACTAATAGCAGAGGTAAGAAGATAACAATCTTGTATTGCAGTTTTTCTCGATTGTTAACATAATATAACCCATTTTCCCAAACCATTAATTCAGTTCTCAAAACAAAGACACATTTCTCAAAAAGTTTAACAATGAGTAAGTTAAACATTAGGTAGCAAAACTGATGACACCAATCAGAATCTCTGCATCCTAACAACGGAGAGAGGAGAGAGCTAAACGAATAATATACATGGGTTTTATACTTACATATTCAGTATAATTACAGTACAGTAACAGTACAATAGATGATGGAAATTTCACCATTCTATATGTACAGTAAACTGTAGCACCATTCTATATGTACAGTAAACTGTAGCACTGTCAAATTTTATTTTGTAACCATTTTTTGTGTGTAGCTACTGCATGTTTGCAGAACTGAGAAATGACTGCCTAGAGATATAGCTAGTCTTGTGTCAGGAGACCAGGAAACTGCTATAGTACTGTATACTGTAATGAAATTTGACCAAATGTGCAGAGGATGCTGAATTTATTTATTTTTTTATTTTTTACTGTACTGTATTGTGGTGCACACCAAGTTCATATACAATTCTTTGGTATTTGAATTTTTCTAGTGTTTTTCATCTACTGTAAGATTACTTTACAGTAGTAAAATGAAAATTATCTGTTCCCAAAAGTTCATTGCTGAATTATTATTATTATTATTATTATTATTATTATCTGTAATTTAATTTATGTTGTATACTGTAATAGACATTGAGCTGCAAAAATAATTCCTGAATCCTAATAAGAGTTTTTTGTTAAGTGTTATTGATCTCATGAGTGTTCACTGGGCAGGAAAGTCATCTGTGTATTTGAATTGTTTGTAAGAATTTAAGAATATCTGTAATAACTAGATAGAAAAGTTTGAAAGACAAATTTATGCTCACTTTTCTTAAAGTCTTGTTTAAGAAACATAAATAGTTTGGTCAGTTAGATGTTCTAGATGTTTGCTAAAGTGTTGCTAGTTGGTTGCTAGGATATTCTGGGTGGTTGCTAGGCTCTTGCTATGCAGTTGCTAGACTATTGATAGTGTGTTCTGGGTGATTACAGACATTCCCACCGCTGGTAATAACAGAAAATCAAACATTGTTTTCAAAACTGATCCAGTTTCAATGATTTGATATTATTGTAATTCTTTCTAATGCTAGGAAATTCAAAAGTGTTACTCTTAAACTTGCTCTAAAACGTGATTTATACCATCTAAGTAGCCTATGTAATATTAATAAAACTGCATGTCTTCTTTAATGATACAAGCTCAGAAACATTTATAACCTGTTGAAGTTTTTTATATTGACTTGGTGCCATGATGGATATTGAAATTATTGAAGTTATTTATTATTACTATTGTTATTTATTTACTTAATGGTAATGCAATATTTGTGAACACAACTGTGCATGTCAAACAATAAATCCCCAAAAACTATGCATGGGGGCTTGCTTTGGTGTTGCCACCCCTTTGCCACCCTAAAAATAATTTTCTAGATCCGCCCCTGGTAACAGTGGGTCCGAGCTGATAAACAGTCCGTTTGTTACGCTTTTGTTTCACTTGCTGTTTGATGTTTCTCATTTGCGAGAGAAATGGCAACGCGAGTTGAACGACGCGGTGGTGGCGCCAGTGCGACCACGCACAAAATTTACTTGCTCCGGCAGAAAAATGGTCGCAGTCTGGAGCCCTGTGTTACCATAAAACTATACTATTCTTTTTAAGGGATTCATCAAACTCACTGGTTTCAAAATTTTCCAACCAACCCTGAGCAGCGTCTCTGTTTTTGCAATTAACAAAATGAATGAAAGGAAATGAAGCATCTTTGGGCACAGAGCAAAGTCAACAACAGCTCTCGAAGAAACGCCACAGTGCCAGCTTTCAGATAAAAACTGTTCCAGAAGCATGTTTACAATGAATTTCTCTGATGTAAGACAGAAAATGATACGGCCTCGAGTCTCAGGAGGACTAGTGCTGGGGTTGCCAGGTTGGCAGGAGGGAGCCGTTTTCCCCTGCCGTGGCAGAGTAATTTGATTTGTGAGCCAGATATATGCTTCACCTTGAGGGTCCTGGCTGTGTCCACTGAAGCGGCTCCAGTGAGGATGAGGAGCAACTGTGCCTCAGTTCTGGTTGACTGCAGGTGTCACTGGTCTTTAGCAACATCAGGAATCAGAGGTCTGGTCAACCAGACAACCCGCTGAGATCACAGTGAGCTGAACACTCAAGAAACTCAGTGTATTCAACTGCTATTGTGGGCTTTATGTATTTCCACTTTGTGTTCCCCTTGAATTTAATCTGTGACTTACCATAAAAATTAAAGTTGTAGTTACGAGTTCTAATTTTCTTTAAAACAATAAAGCAAATTCTATTTACTAAAATTATGAGAGAATGACTAACTATGATAGAGTTCATATTTTTGCTGAATTAGCATTTGCTGATCATCAACATCTTTGTGATTTGTGTGTTGAGGTATATGTGCATCTCACTGAAACTGTTGGATTTAATATATTTGTCTACCAGGGTAATGTTTTTTGCCTTTAGTTTTAAGAGGCAAATCAAGCGTAAAAGTGAAAGAACGTGGTTTGTAGCTCCTTGCATTGCTAAATGCTAAACAATTTTTAATTGCCTTAACAATATTTCTAAAATTCAATAGACTGTTTGTTACTCGCTAGAAGAACAAAAGTATTTAAGCTGTCAGTTGTTAGTGGAGTTAACTAAACAAGCTGATTGTAATAAGTTGCATTGTTTTCTGAAGTTCAAGGTCAACTTTTTTTTACAGCATTGATCATGTCTTTTTTTTAATCAGTGTCTCTCATATAAGCTTGGAGTTAAGATGATGTGTCAAGTTAAAAACATAAACTTTAAGAAATGGGTCTCAAGGTACACATTTTAACATTAAACCATTGCAAATGGACAAATTCCATAATAACAATTCTTCCATCCCCAGCTGCCCTCTCACATCAAAATTCACTTACATATTGGTTTAGAGCAGTTTTGGACTGTTTACACTTGTAAACGGTGCTTGATCTATGCATATTTCTCTCCTGATTCAGATGACTTTTTCACTGGAGTAAGCAAAATTATGGATTATGGATTGCAACTGACTGGTTTGCATATTGCAACTGACCGGAAAAAACATCATTTCCGAGCAGGGAGTGAAAAATGAGTGTTTTAAAGGACTGTGTTGTATCAACCAATCAGATTCTTATTTACTGGCCATATAGAAACAATAACCTTATAAAACATCAATAACGGTTCGAACCATTAAACAAGCAGAAATATCAAAATGTGTTAGCTTACATAAAGCTGTCATATTAACCTGGAATAGGAAGAAAATATTAAAAAAATTAAAAAAAAAAAAAAAAAAAAAAAAAAAAACGGGTGTGAGGCTGCAGCCCAGTTCAGGAGAACACAAAGAACACATAAAACATTTTGTGACACTAATGCCAAAGGAACTCATCCACATCCCTGGAGAGAAAGTGTGTCTGAACTTAAGAGCAACAGTGCCTTCTGCTGGACACCACTTTAACTGCTCTATCACATTACATACAGCAGGGGTGACCGATATCCTGCAGAGTTCAGCTCCAACCGGCTGTAACACACCTGCCTGGAAGTTTCTAGCACTCTGAAACACTTTGATTAGCTGGTTGAGGTGTGTTGGAGCTAAAAAATTCAGAAGCAAGATTGGGCGTCCCTGATGTACAAATTAAAAAAAAAACAAAAAAAACAGAAAACTCTGAAGGGAAATCAGCGGCAAGGTGGACGGCATACCTGCGGGAAGTCTTCTTCACCGTGTCTGGACTGGTCTTCTTATCATCCGTCTTGTCTTTCTTTAGTTTCTGTGAGATGTTCTCTCTGATCCTCTCCCTCTCTGATTCACGATCGCTGTCATCCTCTGAATCATCACCTGCATCCTGGAGCGGGTAACAGACACAGACTTACAACCTCAGAAATCACTGAACTGAACCCAAATCAAAGAGAACGTACCTCAAAATCATCTCCGCCACTTTGGTTCCTTTACATACAACAAAAACAAAAGTAGAGTTTTAATTAAACAGTTTTTACATTAATTATGGATTACATCTGCATTATGAAACAAAGCCATTACAATTGAAAGGGAAATTATTAATGTGAAGACTAAGGTTTTTTTCCCGACCTGTCAACGACAGGAACAGAGCTTAACTTGGGATCATCCTTCAGCAGGTCATGACTGCTTTTGCTTTTTCCTTTCATGGTCTGCAAGGATGAATGACATAATGTTGAAAGCACCTACTGCTCATTTTCACACAAATGAATAAACACCTCACGGAGGAATCATCTCATTGGACAGAAAGCTACCTGGCTGACTTGATTGACCATCTCCTCATCTTCCTCGGCCTCCTCACCAAACGACAACAAGTTGAAATTCCTATAGAAAAATTTTAAAGTTATTATTAATGTTTGTACTGGCTACTGCGTACAGGCACCATACAGACTTTATTAAAGAATTTGCTGATTTTCTATCAGAGTTAGTGCAGGCTGCAGATAAAGTCCTAATCGCTGGTGATTTTAATATCCATGTTGATAATGAAAAAGATTTGTTAGGATCAGCATTTATAGACATTCTAAACTCTATTGGTGTTAAACAACACGTGTCAGGACCTACTCATTGTTGAAATCATACTCTAGATTTAATACAGTCACATGGAATTGATGATAGTGGCGTTGAAATTTTGCAGCAGAGCGATGATATCTCAGATCATTATCTAGTTTTGTGTATATTCCATATAGCTAAAGCTGTAAAGCCAACTCCTTGTTACAAATATGGTAGAACCATCACTTCTACCACAAAAGACTGCTTTATAAATAATCTTCTTGACTTATCTCAGTTCCTCAGCATATCCAATAGATCAGAACAACTTGATGATGTAACAGAAACTATGGACTCTCTCTTTTCTAGCACTTTAGATACGGTTGCTTCTTTACGCTTAAGGAAGATTAAGGAAAAGAGTCCAACACCGTGGTTTAATGAGCACACTCGGGCCTTAAAGAGAGCAGCCCGGAAAATGGAGCGCAGCTGGAGGAAAACAAAACTAGAAGTATTTCATATTGCTTGGCAGGAAAATACTCTCTCCTACAGAAAAGCCTTAAAAACTGCTAGATCTGCTTACTTTACGTCCCTCAGGCATGTGATCAGCTAGAGACAAAAAAGAAGGAAAATCTGACCACGCCCCAAGTCACACCCACAAGCCACACCCCCAGCACTTATTATTAAAAATATATATTTTAGCACATTAAAAGATATATCTTATATTGTAATAATACTATTTATACATACTATTGTCCTGTAAAAAATAAGCAGCAGCATTTAATAATTATGATAAAAATATAATATAGTATATTATAATAAAGTACTATAATATTACAGTTAAGTATATAGAATTGATATTATTATTAAAGTACCTGCCAAAAGTTTGGAAACATTACAATTATTAATGGTTTTGAAATAAATATCTTCTGCTCATCAAGGCTGAATTTATTTGATCAAAATAATGTAAAAAAAACAAAAAAAAAAACAATATTGTGAAATATTATTACAAATTTAAAAAGTTTTCAATTTTAATATTATAAAATGTAATGTTATTTCTGTGATGCAAAGCAGAATGATCATCATTACTCCAGTTTTCAGTGTCACATGATCTTTTAGAAATCATTACAATTTATTTGACTCAAGAAAGATTTCTGATTATTATCGATGTTGAAAACTATTTTGCCGCTTCATATTTTGTGTGGAAATGGTGATACACTTTATTTTTCAGGATTTTTTGATAAATATACAGTTTAATGAACAGCATTTATTTGCATTTATCAAATATATTAATTAAATTTGTTAATGCATTTATTAAATAGAAATCATTTTAAATGTCTTCACTCACTTTTTATCACTTTAATGCATGATCAATAAAATTATTAATTTCTCTCTCTTTTTTAAATCTTATACAAATGTTTGAGTGGTATCATTGTTTCCACAAAAATATTAAGCAGCAAAACTGTTTTTACCATTGATAATAATGAGAAATGTTTCTTGAGCAGCAAATCAGCATATTAGAATGATTTCTGAAGGATTGTGAGACACTGAAACTTAAACTTAACTGTAAACAACAACAGATTTATAAACGTTTCTAATGAGGAATGTTGCGTTCCTAAATGCAAATTAAAGCGGCTCAAACTAAGCGCAGCTAGCACTAACAGTGAATCGAAACTAAAAACAGTACTGTAACAGCAGACATGTAGCGCGTCAGAGTACAGCCTATTATATAATTCAATCACAACAACTAGCCATCTCAAATTCTCACCGCCATTCATAGAAAGTTACCGGGTCGAGTAACACGTTTCAGCGCTGATTCTACTCGCGTTTAGTGCTTTGAATCATTTGAACACTTTTAACTGTCCTGCAGATGGCGCCGCGAGCTCGTGCAGCGCTCTCAGGACCATTCCGTCCATGATGTTTTAGAAAATCTTTTCTTAGTTTATTTAGGTAGCCATTTGCGCGATTTCAATCATCATGCAGTAACCAACCCCCAATCACGATGTCGGCTCAACATCGCGATGTCTATCAGCCATCGGCGATGGACGATGGCATCGTCTATCGGCCCAACCCTAGTTAGGGTTGCTATGGTGACAGTTCAGACTCTCCTCTATCTGTGTGCTAAATTTCACAACTTTCCCGCAAGCGGTTCTATGGGCTGCCATAGACTCAAGAGCGGAAGAAACGGAGGAGGAAGAAGAAGAAGAAATCTAACGGTTTCAAGAGGTGCCTACGCACCTTCGGTGCTTGGCCCCTAATAACACTGGATGTACTGTTGATTTTAAGAAGCATGTTTCTTTTTTCCCTCTCAAGTTTTTCTTAAAGGACATACAATTCTTGCAACTACTGGAATCATAAAACGAATCAAGACTAAATTCACTTTATATAATTTATTTATACTTTATATATGTCAACTCAACCCTTCTGTTTAAAAGAAGCTTCAAAACAAGCAGTTATTGTCATAATTACAGCAGAAATATCAAAAATATCTTAGCTTATGTGGCCTTCAAATATCGCGTTCGACAACAGGGAGAGTCAAAAAAGTCAAAAAGGTTAAGAACCACTGGAATACATCACTTCATAGACGTTAAATGCATTGTGAATGCTTGTATCATGTTGTCTAATGAATAAATAAAGTTTAAGAGTGTGAGTGTGCCATACTTGGTTGCTTTGGACTGTGATTTCTTCCCTTCTTCTTTGTTTTTCTCTTTTTTAACTTTAATTTCACGTGGAATGATGTCATCAAAGGGAGAATGTAAGACCTGCACAAAATCAACGACTCTATATGAAAACAAAGGTCAATAAAATTAAAACGGTAAAGCCAGTTCATGAGGAGACTGAACAAACCTCTGTGGATCGAATTTTGTGTGGGTTGAGCGGCCGTTCATCACGGTCACACTCCACCTCTGCTAACCTGATTATGTTATACACCGTATCTCCTGTGACCTGCAGCCAAAGCACAACAGACAAATTGTGAAATGAATGAAACAAAAATAATAAACAAAACAAATAATAAAATAAAAACAGCAACATATACTGATCAACATTATTGGATAAACAAGTTCACCCAAAAATGACATTTATTTTACCGTGAACTAAAAGTTCAGGGCCAGTAAGATTTTTAATATTTCTGGGAAAAGTTTCTTGTGCTCATCAAAAGCTGAATTCATCTCATCAAACATACAGTAATATTGTTAAATATTACATTCTAAAATAATGGTTTTCTATTTAAATTTATTTTAAAATGTAATTTATTGCTGTGATCAAAGCTGAATTTTCAGCATCATTACTCCAGTCTTCAGTGTCACATGATCCTTCAGAAATCATTCTAATATGCTGATTTTATGCTCAACAAACATTTCTGATTATTATCAATGTTGAAACAGCTGTGCTGCTTCATATTTTTGTGAAAACTGTGATACATGTTTTTTCAGGATCCTTTGATGAACAGAAAATTGAAAAGAATAGCATTTATGTGATTTAGAAATCTTTTGTACCATTATAAATCTCTTTACTACCACTCCAAATCAATTTAATGCATCCTTGCTGGAAAAAAAAAAAAAAAATCCTAAAAAAAAAAAAAAACTTAGTGACTCAACTTTTTTTAAAAATCTATATATATTTTTTTTTTTCTGCAGAAAATCCGGGCCTATTCTCAGTTTTGGGAAACTATCTTTTTGAATGGGCCATAAAATTGTCTTCACCTTTCCAAAAATGGTGTGTTTGTTGTTGAGTTCATCAGCCCGTCCAAGAGTAAAGAAGAACTGGCTCCCATTATCATGAGGTCCTGCGTTCGCCATAGCAACCAAACCTCTCCGATTGAAGCGCAATCTGGAGTGAAATTCATCCTGCATTGAAAAAACCAAACAGTTAAATACAATAACCTTTACAATCACGCTTCCCTGAACATTCTTATACATATGCCAACTGCACATCCATTTAATCTTGTAAATAACAAAATCAAAAGCAACCTTGAAAGGGCGACCATAGATGGACTCCCCACCCATCCCGGTGCCTGTCGGATCACCTCCTTGAACAATGAATTCTGGCACCACACGATGAAAGATTGTGCCATCATAGTAACCTGCAAAACAGAGGTAAATGTTTATGATGAGTAATCAAGGTATTTCATTTAAAAACATGACATCATGACAAGTGCCTTGTTTGTATTTTATGCCTGCAAATCTTAAAGTATGACGCCACCTACCCTCCATACAGAGCTGAGTGAAGTTTCTACATGCCTTGGGAGCTTCCTTAGACCACAGCTCTATATCAATATCACCTGCAGTGGTCTTCAGCAAGACCTATGAGAAAATATCAGTTTGTCATTATACAGATACAACGGTTTTTGTGCTTTACGAAGGCTTTTTTTTTTCAGTGACATTTGAAAAAGATATGAAATGAAGAAATATACACAGCAGAAATAGCTCAAATTACCCAATAAAGCCTAATGCATTATATTTGATAAGCAAATTTCTAAGGCCTCCAAAGTATTAATATAATCAATAATAATAATAATAATAAACTTATTCACAATCTACTAAATGCTTTATGTGATCTGATTGATCATTTATAAGAAGGCCTTTTAGTATAATTGCAAAAATGTCCACCATTAAGGTCATGGTTCATGTGTCTATTTGCTGTGAAATCTTTACTGGTTTTTAAGACTTAAACGTAATAATAACTTTATTATTGTCAGTAATATTACTGAGTCATCATTTACTGCACTGCATTTAATGTTTTGGCCCCACGATAAAAACTATAGAGCTTTAATCACAAAACTTAGCATCTTACTAAGACATCTTATTGGGAGATATGACAACTGATTTATATCATCGTGTGTAAGTTGTCAGTTTTACTCTTATAAAGATTACATTGATTAACATTACAAGCTAATGAAGCTATCAGAATTTCATCTTTTTGGCCATATAAATAAATATCAGCACCAAGCTGCATATGTTGCTCAGTTTTGGCCTCTAAATAAAACAGGTGTTTTTTCCTCCTCAAGTATTAACTCTATATTTCATGCCCATAGACAGCGGGGTTCGGGGGTCGAACGACCCACCACACACTGCCAAAGGTCAAGAATTTAAGTACTTTTTTATTTGTATTTTTTAAATAAACAAGTGTTCTTTTAAATAACAATTACATTTAAGCCATAAAAAGGTATTATTAAATACCTTAATTGGTATGAGAAAAGTCTTAATTATAATTTCAAGAGGTCTTAAATTTGGGGATGGAAAGACAAAAATCGCATTATGGATTAATATGACGATTAAGGCTATGATTTCATTGAATAAATATGAGCGCTGCACGTTTCAAAGTCAAAACACCACATGGGTGTTTTTATATGAATGTATTTTTCAAGGGAACTGACTGACTTCAGAAAAGTTTCGATGCCATTTTCATTTAATCTTTCCTATAATGCCTGATAAAGGCTAGCATTTAATTTCTAATGTGCATTTGCAATAAGCCTGTTGTTTTTGTTCAGATCACTATGAAAATCCACCCATGATTTTTCACAGCAAACACGTAGATCTATAAATGTGCCTTCTAACATCTAAACAATTAATACAGTAAAATATGTTTTAAATTAATAATTTATACATTTGACTCCTTTAAAAACAAGGTTTAAAGGCTGAAATGTGATGTTTATTATTTCATAAGACTTTTTGTGAAAACCCATATCTGAGCTGTAAATCATGTTATTGTATTGATATGTTACTATAGATATTCCTCATATTAATTTTATTTGTGCAAGTCTTAAAAAGGTAACAAAAAGCCTTAAATTTGATTTTTAAAATCCTGCAGATACCCTGCAGGCCTAAATAGTTCAATAAACTTCCTTCCTTGATATTTGTGTTTTGAAATTGTTTTTGATTGATGTTTTGATTTCTCCATTTAAAAAAAAAAAAAAAAAAAAGGTCCTTTTTTTTATTTGGGCTAGTTTAATTTCGGGCTACCAAAATTTGGCATTCTGAAATTTTGCGAGCCTTTCCATGAATGCGTTACTGGAAAGCGACATGAAACAACCTACTGTGCTGCAGTACATTTACGCAATTAAGTTTTATAGCAAAAGCCGAGGCCAACAACAAACAGCTGGATAAGAGTATGGGGCGAAAAAAGCAGGAGAGAAAGGGGACAGACTGCATAGGGCCCAGCGGTTGTAAGGGGCCCAGAAAACTCAGTGGAGGGGTGTAGCATGGGTCAAGGAAGAACACAGTAAATTCTGACCAGGGGCGGATCTAGACCTTTTTTAGGCAGTCAACGCCTTTTTTTCTTTCTTCAATTTGCAGACTGAACATTTGAACTCAAAGTGCTCCAGATTAACAAATTTAACTTTATACTGTATAACCCCCCACCACCACCACCACTAGCCCCCGATGTTTTCAAATCCTACAAACGCTCTTGATCATAAACAAATAATACTGGATGTGTCTCAAATATAATGTATTTGTGCATTTATTGCATTAATAATGTTAATCAAACAAAAGAAAAATAGAGAATCACTCAATGCTCTTAATTAACTCATTGCTTTACTAGGTATGTGTGTATAGTTACTGAAGGTGGTAAGTGATCTTGCTATGCAATGACAAAATTGTAGGAAATATTTTTTGATGCACCAAAAATCGTGCTCATTAAGATATCAGCACAAATTAGTGCATGAAAAGTCACCAAAATTAAGTATTTGAACCTCATAATTAAATACAAAATGGTATAAAAATGAAATTACATTTTGAAAAAAAGTGTCTACTGTATTATCAATATATATCATAACATATAAGCCTGACATATCAAATACGACACACATATGCAAACTGTTCAAATTTTATAAATTTCATATGTCAGGCTTTTTACAGGACTACAAAAAGTGCATAAATGTAATAAAAGCACTACGTTGTTTTAATAACGAACAGTGTTGCATGATAACTCTAACTGAAAACACAAAAAGAAAAAACAGACGAAGAATATATCTGATGAACATCACATTTCATTATTTTCCATGAATATGAGTTTGAAATATTGTTAAAACTCACCTTTCCATTAGTGGGTGGCTCTTGAATATATATGTTGCTCATCTTTAACGCGTATTATTTGGGTATATTTCCCTCAA